>BLKM01001786.1:0-68376 GCA_013340265.1 Coptotermes formosanus
CCACAAAAACTAAAACCTTTCTGTTGTGGGACCTCACTTTGGGTTCTATTTTCTATAAGTAGTCAGTAAAGATGGTCTACATGATCATCGTTTTCCTGTTGACTGCGTGTTTTGTGGGAAACTTCCTGACATGTTTAAAGCTGAGATTTTCACTTGTTGGCAGTAACTAATAGTGGAAGTTTGTCAGTGTCTTTAGATTGCAGGTTAACAGAACCAATATCCTGTGCTTGTAATTCCTTCCACCATTGCAAAGATTCCCCTTTTAAACTCAGCATTTTGTTTGGTGGAAGCCTGAAGGACATCCCCATCTCATCAGTATTATAAATGTCCTTAGGTTCATAACCTTCATTAATTTTGAGTAACTGTACCTTTTGCCATTCCTCGGCAGATCAAAAGTCTACATCTTTGCATTCTCCTGGTACAGGTTTGTAAACAACACCACGTTGCTGCTTGAAACTGTCAATCCACCCATTGGAGGCTTTGAAATCCTCAATGCCCAACACTGTGGCAATGTGTAGAGACTTTTCTGTCAGCAGTGTACCACTGATCACCGTACTGCTGGCTGTAGTTTATTTAAGCATTTAAAACATAGTGGTTACTTTATGTACCACCAAGTTCAAAATTCAGAAATTCTATGGTCTGCCCACAGGATGCATTTATGTGTTTGGTTTGGCACTCAGAATGACGAGTGATTATTTCCCTGTACAATATTAACTGATCGGTTTCCCTCGGACAGTCTGTGTTTACTGTTTGGTGTGAACTGAATAAATATAATTCTGGTTCCTTTTTGCCTTTAATGGGTTAAGCCGCACAGCTAACAAACTCTCCAGTTCTTGAAATGGTGACTTTGAGACCCCTCCTTTAACCAGAGAATGTGCCACATAGTGCACAACACTGTCCAGTGTCTTTCCTGTTTTAACAGTAGTGTTCATTGTCAGTGCACAATTCTAAATCTGGCAGCAAGTGCAACATGTTTACTTATGAACATACACTTGGGCCAGAATGTCCAGTTTTTCTTGAAAAGAGGTTGCTTTCCTCTGGTTTGTTCCCTCATCATAATGAAAAATAAATTACAACTGCAAATTAAAATAAAACTGTTTGCTAATTTCATTCATAGTAGATTCACAAAGCAATACTAACGCAGTGGCTTAATAAGAGCATAGACCATGTGGTACATTCAATAAATTGTAACCATAGAATAAAATAAAACAGTTTGCCAGTTCAGTTTGCAGTATATTCAAAAAGCAGCACTAACACAGAAATTTAATAAATATGTGGAATTTGCAGTCTTTTATAATGTACATCAAACAACATCTGCAACTACACTGGCTTGGCGTTGGTAGGAAATACAGCTCTGCTCTGCTGGCGTGACCTTAAAAACCACAGAATAGTAAAGGTACACAAAGACAATAAACAGAACAGAAAATTATAACTGAAACTTATTTTTTAAATGATTTCCAGCTGAAAGTATGTAAAGCAACAGCAACAGGGCAATTTACGCTTAAGATAAATGTATAAATAAGGAATCAGGTAAAGGGCACAAATGTATATTCCAAGACAATATAACATATGGAAGTTTTGATGGGACTGATAAAAGCATGCATAGAATGTAGGAAACACAGATTTAGGGAACAAAAAATCCAAGTTTCACTGTAATCTGTTTATGTGCCAAACTGTCCAAATGCAAGAACAATGGATTAAAGTGGTGATGTGCAAAAAAGAAACCATAAATTGCTTTGCATATTCTGTATGGACTGGGAAATTGGCTCAACCACTGATGCTTCTAACTTGTATTCAGGTGCTCAGGTTGAATCCTGGCCAGGGCACAAACTGTCCTGAATATTTTTCATGGCTGTTCTGATTTCTCAGTCCCTCCAGGCATATGTCTGGATAGTACCACAAATTATGCCATGATGGCCGACTTACACATTCTTTCCAATTCATTATTCACTTATCTCACAGTTCAGTGCTGTACTGCCTGAACTACTGACACTGTCATTGAATAAACTAAAAATTAATAATAATAATAATAATAATAATAATAATTTAATAATAGTAAAGTAGGCGGAATAGTTCAATAAAATTTGTGTTCATGTAGAAGGTAATAATTTTCCTTCTGCACTTGGCCTTCAAAATCCATTTTTTTTGCATGCAGGCAGTGCACTGTATTTATATTAACCTTGTTACGTTTGTGTTTAAGGATGCTTGCAAAAATGATGTGATTTAATGTTCTAAATCCTCGGGTATAAAGTATTTTTAACTGACATTTATACAGAAGTAATGGTACACTGATAAACTAACTTGAAAGACATTTTTTATATGGAGCCTTTGTAATTTTATATGCACTCTAAGCAAGATATATATAGCAATTCAGAATTTTGCAGGAGTACCTGCCCCAAACAGGCTTACACTTAAAAGAGGACACTTTCCTTTGATCATACAATAAGGTATAAGATGATAATTTCATTAACAATTTTAAGAGCAAGAATTATATTTCCTTTATGTCACGTTGTTAACATTGTGTGAAAGCAATTACCTGTTTTTGTTAGTTCTGTGTTTTGTCATACTGCACTAAAATTCTCTGTGATAAAGTTAATTGCAGTTTGTTGCAACATGTAAAATTATTTAATTCTGTAATACGCAAGCCCTAATGTCAATATTGTTTTCAATCATGACTGTTTACTCTAGGAGAGGAATGAGTACTGGATATTGTAATAGTTCACAATGTGGAGTTTTTGTAATCAGACTGTATGCTTACTATAGGATTTCATAAATAGAATGTAGCTATTGCGTTTGCAACAACTACATGAGCAATTCGATTCTGATGTTCGTCATTTTCAGTTTTTAATATTATGTAGTATATGTAGTATTGGTTTCCTTATAGACAGTAATACACTACTTAACAGTAGATTGACTGAATGAGCTGAAAACATAACAGGAGGTCTGGGTTATGGATTAATGTAAGGAAATAATTAAGAACTGTTCTGAGCTTATGTTGTTGATTCACTTTCTGCGATTTGTAATTGCAATTTTGTGGATTGGACTGTGACATCTGCCTAGCCAGATTCTTTCAAGGTGAGTTAACACTGAGTTTAGTAACTAACTAATTGTTTAATTTTACGGTTATCCAAATCCAAGGCCCAAGGCAATGTTCTGCAACATACCAGTCATTTGTAGTGGTGGGTTGTTCACTTCCAGCCAACCATGAGCCTAGACGACCAACCCATGTCAGCTCTCTGCAGCTGTTAGTCCAATGTATGTATGTCTGCCCTCCATATCAGGGGACTGTCTCTTCTTTTGCAGCCAGAATATGGTCTGTGGTGAAGGGATCCACTTTATGAGGCTGATGTTACTCTTTGCATCATGTGGAAGAGGACGTGTAGATTATGGAGTCTGGTGTCCGAATTTTTACTTCAGGGAGGTTTTAAACTTGTAAGGGTAGTGATGTTGAAAAAATGTATATAATATAAAGGATGATGCTTAATTACGTACAGTAAATATAAGGTTCATGATCTGTATGTACAGTAAAGCCAAAGTGTTTGTGTAAGCATGTAGTTACAACTGCTTGGTTAGCAAGAATGGGAAACATGAGTAAATCAAATGAGAAGTATCATACTTCATGAATGCATTTATATGATTTATCAGATGCAATCATCACAGCAGCCTAATTTTGAAAAAATGTGCACACAAGTTGTGGAAAATGGTCCCTGTTACGTGTGAAGAGATAACTGAGTGCTGTAATGCCAAGAATTCCAGGCATGTGTCATGGTTATGAAGGCTACTTGTATGAAATGCCAAACCTTTTCTCATGTGTTGACCTTCAGGTGACCCTGTAAAGATAAGTTGGCAGGAATGGTCTCTTTAAACCTACGATAAGTCTGGACAGTTAGAGTGTAAAAGCTGCTTCACATCATGGGTAAAATGAGTAGGAACTCTAGCATGCATAAACCATGTACAGTACTGCATTGCTAATTTTACACCATGCAGTAGTTCAGGTAATTCTTCTGTTGCCATATATCTTTAACAACGCCTTGCAACTGTACATAAGAACTTCATGATTTGATTTTAGGAGTAGAACGCTGTTTATTGTATGCAATTAAGAACCATCCTATGTATATACAAGATGGGCCAAAATATACATGACAAGTTTAATGAAACACTGTAAAAATACAAAAGTAAAAAAGTCATGATGTGAAGCTGCTTACACAATATAAGGAAACACTTCCAAGTTTATTGAAAGGTGTTTGCTATGTGGCCTCTTGGTTACCCTGCAGTTGTGCTAGCAAGTCTAATTCTTTGCCTATTCACAGCACCTTTTTTACCACCTCCATGATTATGTAACAATACCTGATGCCACATTTTCAGGATCACAGCGTTGGTACCATGACATGTCAACAAGATGCTGCACCACTTCATTTCTCTACAACTTCTGTGCCCATCTTGACACACTGTTTTGTGAAAATGAATTGAATGTGCAGGATATATTCCATGGAATTGCAGTGCCCAGATCTGATGCCTTTACATTTTAGTCTTGATGGATTTTCAGATTTGCAACAGGTGTGAGGTATGTTATTCTGATTTCTGCAAATGTTGATGAGTTGTAGCAACACATCATAGAGAGTGGCAAGAAGTGGACCTATATATGTGTAGCACATACAGGAAGAATTTCACTATGAGGACGCCTGAAAAATAACCAACGGAACACATGTCGAATACAAGTAGATAAACTTTATTCCCTGATGTTGTCTAAGTGGTTTTGTGACAAAACGGCTTTCTGTATTTTCACAATATTTCACTAATGTTATCAAGCAGATTTTGCCCACACAAGGTGTGTATGCGTCTGTGCGCGCGTGTCTTTGAAACTGTTTATGCTAAAATATTGTAGCAAAATAATATGAAAGAAAATACACTGCCAAATTCTGTAAACAGTATAGTGTTTTTTTACTACTTTAAAAATGATCATGGATTCCATACATAAAACAAAATAGTATGTATACAACTGCACACATATATAGCACCTAAATTTGTGGAAATGTTTTCTCTACAGCGATGTTTCCTAAACTCTTTTGCTCGCCGACCCCTTTTGGCTTCGAAAAATAACCACGGATCCTCACATCGTTGCTCACCTAAATTGAGTATCCAGATGATACGTATCAAAAATTAAAATTTTATGTATCAGAACTGGTTTTGTAGACCTACGAATACGTCCCACTAGCATATGTAACAACACGTTGCACGAATAGATCTTAACCAAACTGGTTATCACTCGCTTCGTGGGAACAGGAGGTTTCTTATTCGATATTTTACAGCCATAAAAATAAAGATTCGCCACTTATAGACGTTCCGCGATTATTTTTAGCAAAACAGTATTCCCTTAATTAAAAAATAAGTGAACTTCAGAACAGCCCTGAAGGAAAGGTATCCACGGATCCCCTGCGAAGTGATCGCAGATCTCAACAGGAATAGGGAAATGGGGTACCGGTTGTGATGTCAATGGCTAGTGGACCTAGTTGTCAAGTTTACCGATATCAGGAGGGTTGAAAAACGTCCAAACTGCGCCTCATCCATGGGTGTAACCACAATAGGATGCCCTCCCTCACGTTGGCATTGATTTACTTATCTGTGAACTCAGTTCCATGCTTCCAAGCAGACTTGCGTCCTAATACATGTATTAGAAACAGATCAGCGGGTCACCATAGCGATCTCATGGTGAACATTGGCGGATATTTTATTTTAATTTCAATTTCAATTTATTCAGCATCCATGTCTGCTACATAATCAGCAATAGGACAAGTCCATTTATATAAGTATTACAATTTCGATCCAATAGGATCCGTACCTGCCACATAAATAATAACCCTTACAAATATAAATGACAAGACATAATTAAATTAACAATACCTGTCTAAAACCAAATACACAATGATGTAAAACTAAATACAGATCAATTTAAACCCCAAATAACAATTTTTCAATAGAAATCATCCATAGTTGAACTAAACACAAATCTATTTAAAACCAAGTTTAAAATCTATATGTCAATGAAAGAAGTCACTCATCACAGCTACAGGTAAAAACATATATAATGACATTTGAGAATAGTAATTGTTGTACAAGAAAATTGTACTTATTCCAAAGCTCAAGTTGAAAAACATCCATAGACCAAGCTACAACACAATCCCTATAAAATATTGAGGCATTCAAAGAACCTGTATTAACCACATACAGAATGGCAACCATCCAAGCAATTTTTAGTCCCAATAACACAGGCGTTTACAACTGTCTGGTGGCAAGGTTTTACCTACTATCATGTGAACCCTTATCTATGACCATATGTAAAAACTCTGATAAAGAATAAAAGGGATTGTTTAATAAAAACAACTTCAGGGCCCTTTTAAATTTTTTAAAATCACCCAATTCTTTTAGTTCTGATGGCAAACTATTATGCAGCCTGATACTCATATTAACAACATTTTTCTTATACAGAGATGTATTACACTGAAATATATAGAAATCATCTTTCCTTCTGGTATCGTATCCACGGAAATTAGAATTTCTGACCTGATAAATATTGTATTTACGAAAGAAACACAAGGTCTCGAATATGAACAAGCAAATCACTGTAAAAATCTTTAGTTCCTTAAATATAGGTCCACATGATTCATTTTTACTCTTGTTTGTCATCAAGCGAAGAGCCCTTTTCTGCACCTTTAGGACCTTTGTAATCTCACTTACCCCACCCCACAAAATTATTCCATATCTCATGACAGACTGAAACTTAGCAAAATAAATATTTCTCAACATGTAAAGGTTCAATTCATCTTTCAGCATCTTTATCATATAACAAACCTTACTAAGATTCGCACACAACACTTTTATTTGGGTGCTCCATGCAAGATTCCCAAGACAGACAGCTCGGCGGTATGCCACTAGGCGTTGTCAGAAAACATGTTGATGATGTGAGGTCCGTACGATAGTTGTGTGGGGGTAGTAATCTGTGTACGCTGGTACTGATCGGTGGCTGTTGGTATGGCGTGCGGCCGTAATGGAGGAAAGAAAGAAAAAGTGTGAAATTAGAAATGTGTGCATAACAGTTGCTGTCGTATAGGAGTTTCGTTTTTATATAGTTTTAAAATTTATACTGTTTCCAGAGTCTGTGAAAGTTGTATTTCTTTCACGCTGTGTATAATGTAATAGTTGGTGGAAGTGTTCAAAATCAAGTAATTTCGTAACTTCAAACTTTGTGGAAGTGTTAAAATCCAGTAACTTAGTAACTTCAAACTTGTCATTACAGCTATTTTAAAATAGCGTAGCTACGACTCTGCGAATATATCTTTAGAATATTTGCGTAACAGACTAACACTTTAAGATTAACTACTTTGCATTTTGGTGATTTGTGAGGAATAACGACGATGGAGGATATTTTCCATTGGTGTAGAGAAGGGAATGCAATGCAAGTCAGAGTGTGGCTTGATGATACCGAACATGACATGAATCAAGGGTAAGTAATAAATAACGTGATGAATTTGCTTCATTGAATGTATTTTTAAACTACTTTTTTATTCCACAGTAACTTGTCCGTATGTGATTATCAGTGTACTTTCAATACGTGAGGCACGCCCATTTTTAGACGTGGGAAACTTGCGTCGATGACGTAAGTTGGCCTCGTGAAGGTAGGGCTGGCCTGCCCGTCGAAAACCGCACTGACAGAGAGGAAGCAACAGATGTTGCCAAATATGGTCATGTTGAGCATGTGATATGTACTGTGTGCAGTAGATACACTTTCATAGCGTTTTGATGCTGTGGCATATATTTTGACAAATCACTTGCAAAGAAAGTTTTGGATTGGAGTGTCCAAATTCATTTAGTTAGGATTAGGTGATTATTTGTTTATTTATTCTCACAATTCCATAAAGCCAATCAGATTAAGATGTCCCTTTAGGATACAGAACTAGGCAAATCAGGATCAATAAACAATATAAAAATACTTATGCAAAGCGTCAGGCTATATATAAAGACAATAAATGTACAACGGAACACCTAATCAGAATAAGGGTAATAATATGTAGAAGTCCAATTAAGGCTATAGCAAGTAAAAATTGAAAAAGCTAAAATATATAATATTATACATTACAAAGTTAAAATGTATTAATGAGGAAAGATATTGAGGAGAAATTAAATAAAAGATTAAAAAGAAAATGAAGAAGACGGGAAAAATGTGAAAAATATAAAAAGAAATAAAAAGGGACAAAAAGAGATAAAACCAAGATCTTACGTAGAATTCCTACTAAAAAATTTCTGTAGTGAATAGTATGTATTAGTCAATTGAAAATCTTTTACAGTTGGTCTAAATGTATGTATATCAGTAAAGAGTAAGCTTTCTGTGTGAGTTGGAAGACTGTTAAAAGCCTTGGAGCCAAAGTAATGAACTCCTTTTTGGTAGATCGTTCATCTTGGAAGTGGAAGATGAAAATTGTTTTTTATTCATTCATTCACATTCCACATAATCTGCAACAGTTCACAAGAACCATAGGATATAGAATCAGTCAAATGATACACAAAAACATGCAACCTTCATAAAAAGAAACATGCATACAAAAATTTAAACACAAGTGCAATGTAAGAAACACAAAGTATGATACATATACAGTAAAAACTAAAATGACTCTTAAATATAGTCATCGTACTGCATACAAATATCATAACCTGACAATATATCTATCAATTACATTGTCCATTAAAAAATTCATCAACAGTGTAGAATGAAGTAGTCATAAGGAAATTTTTCAAAGTTGTTTTAAAAATCTTCACATTACTAGCCAATTCCTTAATAAAAGATGGAAGATGATTAAATATCTTACTTCCTGAGTAATAAACTCCCTTTTGAAATAACAATAGTTTTGATGCAGGCATATGTAAATCATGTATTTGTCTTTGTTCGAATATTATGTATATCATAATTTGATAAAAATAAGTCTCTTTTGATCACAATGAACACTGAAATAGAGTAAATGTACTGCGATTGCAAGGGCAATATATCCAAAGCCTGAAACGAGGCGTGACATGAGTCTCTGCTACCAGAATAAGTCATAGTTCTAATTATGTGTGTCTGAATTTTGAATATAATTTTAGAGTGAGTTGAATTTCCCCAGAAGATTATACCATATGTCAAGAAGGAATGGACATATGAAAAGTAGGCCATCTTTAATATTGCCAAAAACAAAAATGGTTTAATAGATCTTATTAAGTAACAAGATTTATTTAGTTTACCTACTAATTGGTCAATGTGATTCTTCCAAGACAAGGAAGTATCTGCTGTTAATCCTAAAAATTTGATATTATTGGTGTTTTCAATTTTATTGTTCTCTTAGCTTACTTGTATGTCAATTTCATGACTGTTTTTTGTTAAGAACTGTAAAAATGTAGTTCTCTCAAAATTTAGGGACAAGAAATTACTTTGAAACCATTCATTTATTCTATCAAAAGCAGTATTAATTTTAAATTTAAACTTTTCAGAATCCTTGTCAAAAATGACAATGCTAGTATCATCAGCATATAATATAGGTTTAGATATATCAGAAATAACTTTAGGGAGGTCATTAATATACAGAAGAAAGAACAGACGTCCCAGTATTGAGCCTTGAGGAGCTCCATGATGGATTAATTCCCAATATGAAGAATGTTTATTACTATTTTTGTTTAGTGATACTCTCTGATATCTGTTACTCAGTTATGACCTTATCAGTCTGTTCATTATGCCTCTAATGCCATAAAATTCCATTTTAGATAGTAATAGATCATGGTTCACACAATCGAAAGCCTTTCTAATATCACAAAATATTCCTCCTACTAACGAATTATTAGTTAAGGCATCCAGAATCTCTTTTAGTAATTTATGTGTAGAGGCAGATGTAGATGAATCTTTTATAAAGCCAAATTGTTCATTCACCAAAATAGTATTATAATTTAAATGTTGATATAGTCTATCATAAATTATCCTTTCAAAGATTTTTGAAAATGAAGTGAGAACAGAAATAGGTCTGAAATTAGATAGTTCTGTATTTCTTCTACTTTTAAATAGAGGCCTAACCTCAGCATACTTCAAACGTGAAGGAAATTCACCAGTGGCAAGTGACATATTACATATGTACGTTAGAGGTGATACAATGAATGGCATACTCACTTTTAAAATTTTGTTTGAAAGTTCATCATATCCACAGGAATCTTTTGTTTTTAATGATTTAATTATGTCCTTTAGTTCATTAATACATGTGCTTTTAAGCTGCATTTGAGGAAAGGGTTGACTGAATACTTTATGTAGGTAATCTAAGGGATTCATGTTTTGCAATACATTATCACTGTATTGAGGTATCTCACAGTTTTATCTGTTATAGTTGAGAAATGCTTGTTGAATGAATTTACAATTAATTGGTAATTATCTGTCAGATCATCATTTATATTCATATGAGTTATTTTATTATGATTATATTTATTTCCTGTAAGCGTTTTAACTACATTCCAAGCAGTTCTTGTCCTATTAAAAGAAGCAGATATGTATTTATTATAATAGGATTTCTTTGCTGCTGTAATAACCTGTGGTAAGACGTTACAATATAATTTGTAATCATTCAGCAGTTTAGGATCATTATTATGCTTGGTTAGTAGATACAGTTCTCTTTTCCTAAGGCAAGAAGTTCTAATTCCAGTTGTTAACCAAGGTTTAGTATTAGATTTTACCAGGAAATTCTTAGCAGGAAAACTAGCATTAAATATTGTCAAATAAGTATTTAAAAAATTATTAAAAATCACATTTATGTTGTCATCTAAGAAAACATTGTCCCATGATTCATAGCTCAAATTTAATTTAAAATCCATTATATTTCTACCAATGTGAGTAGATGTACATTCAGTCTGAGTAAGAATCTTATGTAAATGAATGAGTTGGGCATCATGGTCGGATAGGCCATTCACTACTGAACATATGCTGTAATCTCTATGTTTTGATGTATTAATAAAATATTATCAATTAAGGATGCCGAATTTCCAGAAATTCTTGTTGGAAATGTGACTGTGCTATATAAACTGTAGGAAGTGAGTAAGGAATCCAACTGTAATTTTGTATGATTTTCTTGAATATAGTTGATATTGAAGTCTCCACATATAATTATGTCAATAGTATTACTATGTATTGAATTAAGAAACATTTCCAAGTTAGGTAGAAAGAATTTAAAATCTAGTATTAATATTGCTTGGCATAGAGTTTGTCTTAAACAATCCACTATTGTTTAATACAAAAGTTAATAAAGAATAAATGTATTGGAAATAAAATGGTAAAATGCTTAATTCTTTGAACTTTTCCCTGCAAGAGTCCCTACTTCTAATATTAGTCATAATCTTAATAACCTTCTTCTGTAATTTAAAAATTTTTATACTATAATCAGAAATACCCCAAAAAATAATACCATAAGACATCAGCATATGAAAATGAGAGAAGTAAATCATTCTCAATGTTTATAATGAAACATATTGATTAACAACATTGTTATTCATAGCAGTTTGACACAATTGTTTTTTGTTATGAAGGCAGTGTTTGGTTGTTAATTAGTTGCATTGCGTTATGCACAGGATCAAATCAATCAGAGAACACACTCCCTTAACACAACTGTTTTTGTGCTAATTTATAAAGCCCTATAAGTACCTTAGCCTACAGGTTTTGGTTTCTGTGGATCACTTTCAACTTTGTTACTGGAATAATTATTTTGTGTTTGGCCTTAAACGTGCAGTATTTCTTTTTGTCTGCAGCAAAGATGTGCGAGTTACATATAATGCAGTTTTTATGGTTATATAAAAGGTATAACCCTCTTTAAAAGTATGCAAATATTAGAGTAGAACTGTGTTAAATACAGTATAAGTACAATACAAAATGTGAAGGCAGCAGTTCCAGGTACTACATTAATGAAGTTTTCATGTACTAATCGGTGAAGTTTCCTAGTTAGTATAGAACCACTTCTTGTTTGTCACAGTAATTTTATTTTCTCCTGTGTCTGTAAAATAATAAGGTACCCGTCGCAGCACTGGGGTCTTTGTGTGGGGCTTGGATTTACTTTCCTTTCACTCTGTAGGTGTGCCAGAAGTTTCTTGGAATGAAACTGTGTACTTCTAGTAGTTGCATCATCTACCATTTGGCGTGGTAGTTGGGTATGGACCAGCTACAGAGCAGCGTGTTTGAACTAGCACATTAGTTACTTTTACTGCCTGTGTTGACAGCACATTTCCATGATGGTTTCTATTATGTCAGAAGCAACTGTGACATGAAGTTACATGTTTGTTATTAGCGTATTGTCATGTTCACTCAAAGTGTGTGAGAGTAAACGGCTGCAAACACTCAATGATGGTAGGGAAATAATGTCTCATATTTATAAATTTGTTCTGAGGAGTCTGTTGTGCTTGAATAGCAGTATACGACAGCCTGTCCCTGAAAGTTACATGTTTATCCACTAACAGTGACCAGTTTAAGATAAAATAAAAAAAATTGTGTTTCACTCGTGCATTCAGATCTGTAGATGAATTTATATAATCCCAGCAGGAAATTATTTATTGACTTTAATTTTTTTCTGATTGTAAATTTTGTAAAGTGTTCTGTTTTTGTTCATATGTTGCCTGAATATGACTCTGAGTGTAGATGTTGTATACAGTTTTAATAGTCTATTCTGTCCATGGGAAATGCTTTAGGAGTGTGTTGTATTTACAAGTATGTCTGCACTGCTTGTGTGACTTGTCTGTGTGATGCATTTGTGACTGTCTGTTGTGTAGTCACACATCAGGTTCATATCCCAGACAAACCACCCTTTTGCGTGTGAAGAAGGAATTGTGAAATTTTTGAGTGTGACTAGTTTGGAGGAAGTAAGTGGAGGCACTGAAGTTGTTAAAAGAGGAGCTTTGTAATTTGTACTCTTCGCAGTGTATTATGGTGATGAAAGACAGGGAATTCCTTTGCTAGATGAGAGACTGTTAGCTGTTTAAGGAGCACTCCGTTTCACGGAGTTATTTTAGATATCCTGAAGGAAGCTGAAACTTGTTTTAACTTTATCACCAGGGATGACCATGGATTCAGCCCACTGCACTGGTCATCCAAAGAAGGACATACAAAGATCGTTGACTTATTAATTTTGCGTGGGGCTCGAATAAATGCCACCAACCGTGGGGATGATACACCACTGCATCTTGCTGCAGCTCATGGTCATTGGGATGTTGTGCACGTGGTAAGTATGAGATGGTATTGCAAAGCCAGTGGCAACAGGAACAGTTGGGATGGTGTCTGATTTTACACTCATTTTATGGGAGTTGGCATTGGCATTAAATGACATGGATTGCAAGAGTGAGCAGGTTGGTCTGGCAGTAATGCTCAAGACTTGTATCAGGGAGGTGCAATGGCAGAGCTTCGTTTTTGGCACCCATGTCGAGGGATTACAATGGCAGCCCCTAACAGAAGTTTTGAACTTCAAGAAAGTCACTATCATTTATTGAATTTCATTTTATTTGTCTTAATAATTTAAACTTTGTTAAGTGCAGAAGAACTTTTTTTTTTTAAATTTGAAGATATTCATTTTGCTGCCCCTTGGACTTCACTGCCCAGGGTGACTGCCCCCCCCCCCCCCCCCCAGGAGGTGCCCATTTGAAATGTTGATGTTGACACTGGCTAACCCGATAGCCTTTTGAATAACAATGAAGTCCTACAATGATTATTTGGTGCTTAAAAACAGATACTTTTGACCAATCCATATAAGGGAACATATGATTTCTAAAGACTTTTCGTTCATTGTAATATTTTTTGTAATGATAGCTTCTTCGCAACCGAGCTGATGTGAACTTCACAAATGAACATGGCAACACACCCCTTCATTATGCCTGCTTCTGGGGATATCAAGCAGTGGCAGAAGATTTAGTGACTCATGGTGCCCTTGTCTCTCTTGCCAATAAAGATGGTGACACACCGTTAGATAAGGCGCGTGGCACTCTTGCAAAACGCCTGCATGGTAATTAATATTTACATTTCATTATACAGTATTAGGCATTTAGTTTTAAAAGGACAGCTAGTAAGTGTAATATCTTGAATTTAAAATAACTTGTTTAACCTTTTAATACCTAGTGGTAAGTTTACCTACCACCAGATTTAACATTAAAAATTCTGCATGATGCTCACACTACATCTATGTGTTTTGTATGGATCTCAAAACAAACAGTGACTTATTCCTTATACAACATCAACAGATTGGTTTCTTGTAGCCGAGACAGACTGTGTTTACTGTGCAGTACAAGCTGAGTCCTTATATGAAACAGATACCTTTCATCTTTGAAGGGTTAGTAACACTTTTTATATATAAAGACAGTTTTTGCCAATTTGAAACACCGTAAAGAAGGTGTGTTGAGAGTGTGTGTGTTTTGGACAATTAATGATGGACACTGATGAATAATTATATCTTCCATTCCCCACTTCACATGTTACAGAGTCACTTTTTTTCCCTCAGAATTGTGTTCTCCTATGATACTCATACTTACAAAACAGTGCCAAATTATTCTTTATAAACTTTGGCCTTCACTGTTTTTGAAAGTGCGCTAGATGATATTTTCAAATGAAGCAATGACAACAATGATGACTACCAGCACTGGTGCCACCACCGCCTCTTCCTTCTCCTCCTGCTTTGCCCCTGAACTTACTCTTTGCTAAACAGATTATCTGGTGACGTCAGGTATGGTATGTGACAAGTAATACAGGCTGCGCTTGGCCGTAATGTTTCACACGTGTAAGGTTTTGATGACTTCTGGCTGTAATGTGTCATGCCTGTAAGGTTTTGATGACTTCTGACATTGTATTTTTTCCTGTCATTTACAGATGGCAGGGAGGTAGCCTTTCTATGTCATTTAACTAGCTTAAGGCAGGGGTTTGCCATTGATTATTACCTTTTGTTTCTGTCATTTGATTTCTAAGGAAATGGAAGTTTGGAGAAGCTGTAGTGAAATATACATGGCTGCTGAATGTGTACCAGAAAGCAACTTAAAGGTGTAAACAACAGGTTAATTTTGTTATGAATCTCATTTGTGTTTCTTAGTGCTGTCTTCAACTGTCAGTATTAATTCTGAAGTATTTTGATGTTATTTATTTTTTGTTGTAGTGGTGTGACTGTTGCAGATTTTTGTTTTGAAACAAGTTTGTGTATTTTGTTTTAAGACCAATTTCTGTCCTGACTTGTGAATTAATTTCATTGATATACCTACAGTAGGTGTATTTGCTTTTCCCTTTTATATTACTGTTTACAGAATATGTAAGTAAGTTGTTCAACCCTGCCCATTCGGAGTCTCCTGGACTTCTGTAGGTTTGGTTTCCTGATATGTGAAATGTAGGCTGCTAGCAGAATCAGTTGTATTCAGGAATCTGGTTTACGATGTCTCAGATGTATTGGATACTGATTTGTTATTGAGAGGCATTGTAATTTGTCACTGACTTCAGTAACTTGTGCTTTGGGTAAATGGGAGAGAGTAATATTTGATTTAAATACAGTATTAACCTTTTATGTATTCATAATTAACTGAAAATTGAATGTGTAGTCTAGAGATCATAATACTTTAAACTTTCATTGAACATACATTTTCTAAACAAGATTTTCTTGTGCTTCATAAATTTTGTGATGCATTGGAATTGTGTTGGTGTAACTAAATATTGACAGCATAACTCCCGTCAGTGATTAGTGGCTCATTTTCAGAGCCTAAGGTAGTCACCAAGATAATGTGTGTAATATGGCTTTTTGTATGTGATTGAGGAGTTAAATAAACATACATTTGTAATTTAACACCAGCAGGGGTATTCTGTATCAGAAATATTCTAGTTTACATTTGGCCCCAGTAATATTGTGCAACTTGTCTTCCAGAACTTGCAGTAGAGACTGGTCAGGATTTGAAGAAGATCACCTTTAAAGACCAAAGTTGGCTGGGTTTAAAGACCAGGAGCCGTAAGTTAAATTTTTTATTTCACTTTTTCTCACTCTCCTTTGTTATAGTAAATGGTTGCTGCAAGGCCATATAAGATTCTCATAAATGCACAGGAGAAAATTGATGGATGAAGTGCATTTGAACTGTAATGTTCATTTATCATATTCATGTCTCCAACACTTGTACCTCATTTGTTACTTTTTAAGACGTGTGTCTTCATTATAAATTGAGAACATTTTATCTGTCTGATTTTGAGTTTTACGCTAGCACATTCTGCCGTAGTGCTGTCACTTGCATGTATGATGTTCATGTACTTCAGGGGGGGGGGGGGGTGTTGTTTGGGTGTGCCTTTTAAAGAATGGCTCAGCAGTGTAACAATGTCCCTTGATGCAGTGAAATCTTCTTGACCTGACAGATGTGTCAGGTTATTCAGAACAACCAACATTTCAAAGACTGACTCTGTCTCCATCACAGATCTTAGTATGACTTGACACCCAGGCTGTCTGGAATATGTAGCAGTATGAGGCCATGTCTCGTGAAACGACATGAGCCAGTAGAGGTTAGTGGGTGGAGTCGCAAGATTGCTTACACTTTTCACTAACCCCATTGTCTCGTGTCCTTTAACGTGCCGTGGCCTGGTACTGCTATATATTGTGGACAGCCTGGGTGTTGAGTCATATCAAGACCCCGATGAGTTGGTATCTGAAATGTTGGCTGTTCTGAACCTGCTGCGGCTGGCAGTTCAAAAAGATTTCATGGCATCTTGTTGTGAAAGCTTCAAGACAAATATCCCTTGATGTTTGCTCAGAAATTGGCAGTAGTGGGGATTGGGTGTGCTGTGAAACAAACAAGACTAATGTCCACACTTGTGCCTTTATTGTTAACAGTACACTGTTACATTATGGCAGAAAATGCAGATGTGTACCCAATATGAACCATATAAGTCAGTGTTTTGCCACAGTAAAAATAACATTTCACAAGCATATATGCTCCTGTTATCTTACTGTCAGGATGCTACCATGAATATATGTTTATAATTTTCTAAGATGTTAGTAGGTGAATCAGTGTAGTGTAGCAGTAGGAAGAAAATATTTTAAATACTGTATGTAAGTCGTGGGATATTTGCCTGAAGCAGTTCATAAGAGTTTCTTACATTATAAAGGTGCCCTTGGCAAGGGGGTTGCTAAATATACATGTAATTGTTTGTTTGTTTGTTTGTTTGTTTGTTGTTTCACAGGTGATGCAACACTCTCACGCCACAAAGGTATAAACATTGCCGACTTACATCTTCATACTAAGATAGCAGCCTCTCCATCTGGAGAATCCTGGCGTGGCCGTTGGCAAAAGAATGACATTGTGGCAAAGATATTGGCAGTGCGGGATTGCACATCACGGATTTCCCGAGATTTCAATGAGGAATTTCCAAAGCTCAGGTTAGTGATTCTATGGACACTTAACATAACGTAGAACATCTGCATATGCATATGTATGGACATTGTGAACCTAAATACAACCTCCATTGTTACAGGATTTTCTCACATCCAAATGTCTTGCCAGTTATAGGCTGCTGCAACTCACCACCAACTCTAGTTGTCATCAACCAATATATGCCTGGGGGATCTCTGTATACAGTGTTACATGAGGGCACTGGAGTAGTTGTGGATACTGTACAGGCTCTGCGATTTGCTCTAGATGTTGCTCGTGGCATGGCTTTCCTGCATAGTCTAGAACGCATTATCCCTGAATACCATCTCAATAGTCGGCACATCATGGTAAGAACCTGAGAACATGCTTGAGAAGGCAAGACTAATTGATAAAGGTTAAGTGGATTATTTGTATACACTGTACACACTATATAGCACTTCACATGTGGCCTTTGTTGTAATACATATGTGCATGTCTAGTATGCTGCCATTGTTAGCAGTTACATAATGCCTGGGATAGTGTCTGAAGACGACCTACATACATTGGTGTGGCCTGTCCTGTTGTAATAAATTTATTGTTCTGTATTGAAGGGTTGCATTTCCTGTGAACCAGAGTGTTTCTGGTTATATGAAGTTTGGGCTTTGTGTAAACTTGCTATTAAAAGTTCTGTACTAACCCCCTTCCTACAGTTTGTCACATAATGTGAATAATCGAACTGTCTTGTTTTGGGAAGCATTCTTGCATGTGGGAGTCTGTGTGGTGCTGTCCTGTTATGATACTGAAGGTACAGTGTATTCGTAAGTTTATTCATACATGTGACTCATACACATGCAGTTAAAATTTGGGCGATAAAGTAATTTATTTAAAAATATGAACATGTGCGCACGCGCACACAGACAGACAGACAGACAGACAGACAGACAAACTGGTGACTGTCTTTGGTCTGCTTGTCTGTCTTCTGTCAATCTGTTTGTAACATGCAGTTAGTTCTGTGCCAGAGAAGGACAGTATGAATGAATGAAATATCTGAACTGTCTGCAGATTTGGTGAGTCATTTTAGAACAACTCAAACTCTAGATTTCCTGTTGTTAGGACATACTGTAAAAATTATGATTTAAAACAAATGTGATGCATCAAATAAGGTTCAGTAGTGACCAGGCATTTTCCAAGACCTACAAAAGGAAATGCTGCATGTAGTAAAACCCAGTGATTGTGTAGCTAGTGAGAAATAAATGAAAAACGTGCGTGTTGGTTATTCCATTGGGTAATTATACAAATGTTTGAAAAGCTGCTAATGACTACAATGATATATAAAATTAACAAAGGATAAGTATGTCATCGGTACTAATGTGGACTTGTCACTGTTTGACATTTCCAAGTTTATAGTTCAGTGACTCTGAGCATATTGTTACTTGCAGTACATGCTGTAACAGAGTCCTCATGTCTGTCATCTTGTAACTGTCCTACTGTAAGATTAACAGTGTACTAAAATTCATAATGAAGTAAATTTGCTGCTTTGAAAATTTGCTGCTGTTGAAATATTGGAGCTTAGTATGTTTTCTATACATTGTTCAGTGTCATTGGACATGGAAATGGAAATCACTTCGTCATCTTTTTGAGTACTGCACCCTGAAAGGGCTGTGTTTTTGTCATTGATGTTGGTGTTTTTACTGCTACTGCAGCTGCTGTTTTTGTTTTTACTTACAACATGTTGGCCTACATGTGGTATAATGCAAGGTGCTTGATTGCACAGGAGACTAGATAGGAAATATTGCTTCCTTATAGAGTAAGGCCTGCACTGAATACAACATTTGTATCTTTGTGACTTAATCAGAGTTGTGTTTCGTGTGAAAGTCAAAAGCTTAACATTAGTCTAGTATTACATTACATTTACATGTTCAACATCAGCAACAGGTATAAACCATCTGTGCTTTTTCCATTTTCATGGGTGCTGGGCTGTCCATCTTGTATCTTTGTCATGCCTCAATTTCTTCTGCCAGTCAGAGTGTATTCATACCTAATTTGGGAAAGTGTATTGTTACACTTATGCAGTGAAACCTGTCTTAAATGGAACCTCGGCATAAATGAAACCTGTCTGTATTGAGAACATTTTACAGTCTTGAAGGTCCAAATTTCAAATATCTTTGAGTACTCCTATTCAATGGAACCATCCTGGAAAAGAAGAGAAATTCGGTCCCTTATGGCTCTGTTATAGGCAGGTTTCACTGTATATTGACAGTTGACTTTCTATATGAATATTCCCAAAATAGATTTCAGTACATATTGTTTGCAGACTTTTTATCAGATATGTTACAATAAAGCTTGCTCCTTATTTACATTTCAGATTTTTCATATTCACAAAGTATTTTTTTTGTCACAGATTGATGAAGATTTGACAGCTAGAATCAATATGGCAGATGCAAAATTTTCGTTTCAAGAGAAGGGCAGAGTGTATTATCCAGCATGGATGTCTCCAGAAGGTAAGGAGAATATATGCATATGAAGCACACAGCCCGACATAAGAAGAAGAGTTAAAAAGAGCTATCTTAGTGAGTCTACACATTTGCCAATTAACCAGTTCAGAAAATGTATTTTCCTCCTCTTCTGTCAACCTACATGGCTAGTCCAGGACTACAAAAGGCAGTGTGATTGCTGTTCTGTAAATGTTTGTTAAGATGTTGTGGCCAGGTTTAATTTGGTATCAGTAGCCATGATATGTCTGCTTGAGTTTGATGTTAACCTTTATTGTCCAATCTTTAAATCTTAATGTAGCCCCTGACAGCTGGAGTTAATTTTGTTGCTCAATGCTCATATCTGCACCTGTGCAGGACAGCATTTTCCCTTTTGTCCATGAAGATTTACATTTAACGGGACACACCCATCCTGTTCGGCCAATAAAGGTGAAACGATGGTCTTAACCCTTTAAAGACGAAGCATATCTGTTTTATATAAGGACTCAGTGCGTACCGCGCTGTAAGCACTCTCCACTTCGGTTATAAAAACCAATCTCTTAATGTTTTATAAGGCAAAAGTTGCTGTTTGTTCTGAGATCCGTACAAAACACATAAACGCAATGTGGGCACCACGTAGAATTTTTTAATGTTAAACCTGGTCGTATGTAAAGTTACCGCTAGGCTTTAAAAGGTTAATATTATTCACATTCCATATTGTGCATATAATTCCAACTAAATGCACTCACAGTTGACAAATATATATTGTATTATATCATGGTATACACTTCTGTACATGTATGTTTCACAATTCTGACGAGGATATATACGTATGTGTACGTACTTCTTTTTTTCCTTTGCACTTGATTCTCCCTGAAGATGGTTTACTTAAGTCAAAACATGTAGGAGAGTGTATACCATGATATAATACAATATATATAGATATATTTATATATTTATGTTAATTGTAATGCATTTAGTTGGAATTATATGACTAATAGTTAAACAATGAATTGACGTCTGATATGACAGCTGCACTGGGGTTACTGACCTTGTCATTGGTATTTTTGATGAGTTATTCTGCCTTGGACTTCACTGACAGGAGCTTAATATCTGCAGATTTTGACATGCTGAAGCAGGGTTCCCTGCTGCTCTGTCATGCATTTTTTTGCCCTGTCATAGGCATGCAAGTTCTGTGTGTTTATGTGAGTGACATACATAAAACAGATAACATCTATATGTTCCTGTCATGGTAATTAGTGTACATGTGTACATAAATATAAAGTTTTCGACTTGTTGCATGTGACACTGTGGTGTAGACATCATATTTGACAAAATCAAATGGATTTTAATAGTAGGCCATTCAGTTGAATGACAACTGTGTCACATCATGTTGTCCAACACGCACATGTGTATGTACCTGTGTCCACAACAGTTGTAGGCCCTGTGAGAACTCATGTGGCTAGACCATGGCATCCAACTACGATGAATTGAGTTCAGCCGCAGTCCACACCCATAATTGTTATTGCATTCGTAGATGTGGCTTGTCCCCTACGTAGCAGTTATAGAAGTCAAAATAAATTAATTTTTATAACTCACGGTTAGTATAGCAAGAGTTAGTTGTGGTGTGGGAGAATAAGAGTTTTGTACTGTATCCAGAGTTATTTGCAGACCTGTCACATGGGGAAGTTAAGTAGTCAAAGAAAAGGCAAACTAGATTATGCATGAGTAATGACTTACGTATATAGCATTACAGAAGAAACCCAGTGATCGCAATTGGGAAGCATGTGACATGTGGAGTTTCGCGATACTGCTGTGGGAACTTGCAACAAGAGAAGTGCCTTTTGCTGATCTGTCACCGATGGAGGTTGGCATGAAGGTATGTAAATATTCTTATCAGTATGTCACATATTTGCCGATCCCAGTAGTTGCGTGATCTAAGGCGTGGGTCTGCAGCCGCTCGTTTGCTGGGGTTGTGGGTTCAAATCCCACTGGCGGTATGGATGTCTCTGTCTTGTGAGTGTTGTGTGTTGTCAGGTAGAGGTCTTTGCGACGAGTCGATCACTTGTTCAGAACAGTCTTACAAACTGTGTGTGTGTCTAATTGTGTGTGATCTGGAAATCACTACAGTGAGGCCTCCTGGGCCCAAGCTGGGCTTTTGTGCCACAGGAAAAGAATGGAAATGTCACATATTTAATTGAGCCTTGATACGTGAAACAGAAGTAGTTGGCCACCAAACATGTCAGCTGCATTGTGTGACACATAACTTATGTAGCATTTTAATGTAATTTATTAATGTAATTTATTACAGAGAGATTTCAGTCATTTAGTGCACTTTAAAATACTGACAATAATTGGAAATTCACAGATGTCAAGCAAGGCATACTCTTTAGACAGCGCCTGTATATCATTTTTATATTTATACTGATGTCAAGGCTGGAATGTAGAAACAGATGATTTATTCAGCTGTAGCCACAGAAGTTTTGTGTTTACTGCTTGCTTGTCAAATCTGTTTGCTGGGCCAAAATAAGTGCAGCAGACAGCTGTCATGGCACAGTATGTGTGTGAGATTCATTACTTATTGTCCACAATTTTGTCCACTAATATGTATCCAGTTCCAAGAAGTGTTTCTCATCTGATTGAGAAATTACAAGACAAGGATACCACACTAGGATTACCATTTAACACCACTGATATGATGTGCAGTAGACAGACAAATGTTGTTTTATATGCCATTTATTTTGACCAGCATAACAAATAGCATTCCTCACTTCATGATATGACCGGACTGTAGAGTGCTTGTTTTCATAACATGGGAAATGGTACTACGGTACACTGTATTACTGGTCAGTTAATTGGTGAAGCTGAGATTTTTCTGTGGCCGAGGTGTGTAGGATAGATATGAATGTGTTGAGTGACATTTTTAAGGTTTTCACAGTGGTGTACCTGAGGTTTCCGTTCTTTTGGGATGTGACACCACATCACTGGATAATGAGTTCATGATGTTTCAAGACCACTCTGTTGTGTTGAAGTGTTGGGAACTAGTTACCTAGTGATGCAGCATCATATTCCAGAAGGATGGAAACCATATATTGAGTAAATTCAAAGGATGGCCCGAGGCAGGTAGAAGCAACTGTTTACCCTTGAATTCACAAGAAGTAAGTTGGCATTGAATAGGTCCTTTGGTAGAGATAAGTCAAAGTTTTTGGTGAAAAGAGATTTTTTGAATTTTTGAGTGTATTGACTTCCATTTTTTTGGTAATTGTTTCTATATTTATCAAAAATAATGTATAAACTCTATTTTTCACAGGTTGCCTTGGAAGGTTTGCGAATAACCATCCCTCCTGGTATCTCGCCACATCTTGCCAAGTTGATTCGAATTTGCATGAATGAGGATTCTGGCAAAAGACCAACCTTTGATATGGTCTTGCCTATTCTTGACAAGATGAAACGGTGAATCTCATCACTTGTTGGAACTTCTGGCAGAGTTATGCTGGAATTTCTTTAATACTGTCCATCTTATCATTTGCTTCCAAAGTGCCAATATTTTGTTTCAGCAAGTAGTACATAAATATGTGTCTTATGCCAGGGGTGCACAAATCCTGGATGCCTGGTTGTCCAGGTGACTGTATTTTGTGTGGTGGCTCCTAGAGCATGACTATTGCAGTCCGCCTCCCCAACATACCAACAAAAATGTGTATCAGTTTACAGGCACTAAGCAGAGAGTTCCACATAGTAGTGAGGTTCACGAGTCACTCCAGAATTGTGGGTCCTCATTATGGAACTTGCTTCACTCTACCCTTCTGGCACCTAGAATTTGGAAGTGGCTATAGATTTTTGGAAAGTTTGTGGACCTCTGTATTATACCATATGGTGTAATGTGAAACGTTCGGTGATTTCTGTCCATAGAATGAGCGTGCCTTTTTCTCAGTAATATACTAATGCCTGGTAATGTCTAACATATTCTTAGAAAGAGAGAGATTTAAAATGTTTCAAGTCTATAAGACCATTGTCCACTAATGGATCTAACAAAGTTGCCTATATTTTTAGGGTTTTACTTTTTACACAGTGATGATAGTACTGTACAAGATTTGAATTTTATTGTATGCGTAGTGTGTTGCCTTGTCAAGCACTGTGCCTAATTACATTTTTTACACAGACTGTATAATGTGACTGGCCATATACAATATTTACATGATAGTTTTGCATTTGTAGCTGCCATTAATATTGCCAAGGGATTGTAACTGCAAGTAAAGTCTTTCACATGCTCTTTAGACTGGAAGGTGGTCTCATGGCTGACAGTGTGGTACAAGGGTTTGTTACGTTCTGTCCTAATGTTGGAAGCTAATTTTGATTCATCGATGATAGAAAAATGTGTAAAATCACTGCTATAATTTGATACACAAAATAGATGTGTAATGTGATAACAGTCAGCATATGTTAGAAATAATGATTTGGTAAAATGTAAAGGCAACAGGTAGGAGTGGAGCCATAGCTCCATGCATTCTTTGTCAGCTTTATGCCTCAGCTGCTGTAACCTAGCGCCAATTGGGTGGAAAGTTGGTTGGGCCCCAGAGCCACTCTGGACATTTTGGAGAAGAGGGAAATCTCGTGCCATTGCTGGGAATCAAACCATAAACTCTTAGTCATCCAGCTCATAGCCTTGTCATAATTATTACATTACCCCAACTCTTAGAGTGACTTCGCATGTACATTGTGACTTTCTAGTAAAGTAAACAGTAATCCATGCGTGTTATAACAGTATAGTCTGTGTAGCATTAGATTGGGATACTGACTGTAGAACTTTATGTGGGAGGTTTTAAGAATGACATGATTGTGTTGCATCCATGTAAGCTGAACAGTATTTGAGGGGAAACCTTAAGTGCAGGAATGTGACATGGGTATTCACCTGTATTCTGCCCCCACCCCACATGAAGTCTGTATGTACATTCTCTGTCTGATTCATGTTGAGAGGCATGATAACCCTAAGCAATAAACTTGCTATGAGCAGGTTTGAAAGCAGACATTTTTTGATAGGGAGTTTTATGTTGTATTAGTAAATGGCCATAGGAATAATTAAAGACAGGAGCATAATCATTGTTTTTGTTGTATGTGGAAATATATCTCGTATTGTCAGTATGAGATATATTGTTCAAGTGGTGGATCTTCGTGCATGCTTACCAATAAGAAATAACATACAGATAAAACTTAAAATATGAATTTGGTTACCAAGAATAAGAATCTCTCGCAGTTGTGGTAAGACCTGGATGTTAAAGACCTGTGACATGTTGACAGTTACAGAAGGACAGCAGCTGAGATGAATTCATGAGTTATACCACAAGTTTGAGACTTTGTGGATCATATGTAGACCAAATTTGCACTGATGAAAATTTAGGACTAATGAAATAATGGATTGGTTATATTAACAGAATGCAGAGAGAGAGTCTGTTCCTCTTAAAATTAGTAAAAATGAAATATGCTCTGACTGGAACAAGGAACGATGAACAGCTGTTTAAGAAACATTGAAAAATGATGCCAGAATGAACCGGCATATGCCAGTTCATGGCATAATGCATGTCTGTGTCCCTTAATGTGAATATGTTCCATTATTTTCCAGAATGAGTCAACACATGTCAGTCTTTTACTGTGAACATGATTCAGTATTTTCCATGTATGCTAGTGAATCTCATATAGGTGTGCTGAGTTATCTGATGTTAAGTTACATTTGTTCAGATCTGCATGTACCACTACTGTAATGCTTGAAATTCTCGTTCTGTTCAAGAATATTTGCTGGTGATGATTTTTCTTGTGATCTGGTAACATTTCGGTGGTGTACGCTTGCCAGATGAAGGTCTTCAGTGTATTTAGAGTGTGATCTGGTTTGCAGTACAATGTAGTCATGTAAGTGGTTGCCAACATTTCACTGCCATGAAAACCTCAAATTTTATCCCTGGTGCATTTTGTTGCTGTAATTGTGGTTGGTTGGTTTAGAATGTATACATTTGATGAAGGTTTTGTATTTATTTTAGTGTAAGCTTGTTTTCTTGTTTGTTTCCTTTAAATTCTGGAAGGACTTCTTATTATTTAGGCGTGTACTATTGACAGGTTGCCCAAGACACAGGAGGAATTGTAACACCTGTTTTGAAAACACAGTAGCATAACTTACCAGAACTGTATAGTTGAAATGTTGTGTTCAACCTTCATATTATATTCCCATGTCATTCACTGGCATATAACCTGTCATTTACTGTCATCTTTGTTGGGAGAGTGAAAATGTTGACTGATTTAGTAAGTTTTTGAAGGTGATGTAAGGTGGTGGTCCAAAATTGTGTTCTCTGGAATTGTGGTATTCAGTGTGTAGTGGAAGACTTCATTATGATCAGCCAACCCAAAATTTTCTGTTAACAGTATAAAATCAGTAAGTGAGTTTGCCTTTTTGTGTTATTGAACTGGGTTGCAGTTCAGGATTGTAGAATTTAAGAATGTTGAATACTTTCTTTTTACTTTTTTATTAGTGGTGCTGTCAGTTTCCAAGACCATGTGGTGGGGATGGTAGATGGATGACTATGAGTGTGAAGTGTTGGTGGAATTGTAGTGACAGGAGAAACACTTGGCGAAAATGCCTCCTGGTTACACTGCTTCAACCACAAATCCCACATGCAGTGCCCTGGAATTGAACTGGGCCTCTTAGAGTCCTGTGGAATATGGATGCCACAGTAGCTGGTGTGGCATATCCGCCTAAATGAGAACGGGCTTATATTCAGTGTGTATAAAAGAATGGCGCCAAAGGATTAAGTGGGCAACCCGTATTTTTCCATGTTTATCGGTACATTATGGCGGTAGTGCCTCGAGTCGATGGTTAATCTTGAAGGACTTCGATTTTAGGCACTTACGCAAAGCGGGAGCTCCTGCAACCGGAAAAGCGAATGCAAATGTTTTCCTCGTTGCGTGTGTCTGGGCGGTTAGATCATTTGGGATTTATACTGAACGTTTGCGACATTTTCATTGTGTTTGTGTTGGGCTCCGTTCTGTGTGAATATGTGCAGGAAAGATAGTATGCGTTGTGCGAGATGTGAAAAGCTTTAAATTAAGCAACGCTTCTGAAGATTCACGGGGAGCTTCGTATTTGATAGACGTTTGTGTTCCTTTTTCTTCTTCGCGAAATTAAACTCGAGGGATGTTAACTTCGTGGTCATTTCCAGTTTTGGTAAATATCGAAGTTATGTTAAAGTACGTAGGTGATTGAAATTATCATTTCAGCGTGACCAGACGATAACATTTCGATCTACCGATCAATGTGTAGAAGTATGGAAACGCTGGTGTTAACATAATATGTGAGAAATCCATGATTTGAGGTTTGTAGTGACTTCTCCGTACTCGCTGCAATGTTGAAGATGAAGCTGTTATCCGTGGCTGGGATGTTCGCGCCAAACGCTGTTTCAGAAGCCATTTCTCCGATTCGTGGTCTGTACGAACTAGCCTTAGCGCGGTTTATGAAAGCGCGTTTAGTTAGAAAAGGCGGAAGTTTTGTGTCACGATACATTACTTAGTGGCAGTAGCGATTCTTGTGTTCGTTCCAGTGATAGTGAAATTAAAGATTTCGTAGTGGCAGAAAATTACAAATTAAGATGAATGGAGATGAAGGAAGAGTGAAACAAGGTTGTGTACCAAAGGATAATATTGCCGGTCAAAGGTATGTTATTTTTTGAGACTGTGCAGCAGAATGTGGTTCTTAACACTGTGGTGAATTTGTTGGGTGCCTTGAGTTGTTTCCTGATAAATATGTTCTACATATTATTGTTACTGAAACGAACAGGCTTGCGAAACAATACAAGAATGCAGGAGGCAATTTTCAGGTGCCTTCTTTTGACATGGTGAGACAAAAGAAACAGTAAACATGGTGTCGACGTACCACAGTGACAACGGAGACCAAGACAAATAATCAGTGTGTGGGTGGTGAAGGTAAAGATAGATTTGCTCCTGTAACGGTATATTGAGGGAGCAGAGGTATGGCTCCATTCATTCTTAACCTTTGTACTAGCTGGCGGTCAGTGAACTTCACACCTTCACCGCTTTTCTCTCAGGAACGAGACCTCGTTACCCATTTAACAAGAGGCTGTGTGAGCGATGGACTGTAACCAAGAGCCTACCTGTGCAAACACTAGCTGTTAGACACCTAGGCTACTTGGTGGGGGGAAAGAAAATGACGAAAGTTGAACTCCATGGTTTTAAGCCCTGTGACTTTATAGGAGGGCTTCAGAGCAAAATAGGGCATTTTTCATACAGAATGTGCCCAGCTACATTGTGTGCCCGTAATGGTGCCAAGAATCTGAAAATCAAGGTCTCGTAGAGGACGTCTGGTATGTGGTAAACATGGAAGAGTAAACACAAGCCTGTTGCGACCAAAAACTTGGTATCAGCATCTGTAAAAAAAGATTGTTTTGAAGCTTATTATACAAGCTGAGTTGCAGAAATAATGTATATTTTTGCAAGTAATTGAAACATCTGTAAGAGTTCACTATTAAAATGTGAATACAATCAGGCTGTTAGTACAATAGGTGTGATTTTTAATTGAATAGGCGTTTTTTCAGTAGTAGGGAAATTAATCTTGTCCACATGGTAGGATACTGTGTGAACATCCCTCCACTGAAGCGACTAGCAAGTAGTTTATTGAAACAACAAATTTTGGAATTTGGAGAAGTAGAAGTCCATACTATTAAAAATCATGGAAAATGAAATTTAATGAATATTACATATTTATGTGTGTGGCTAGGACTCTTAATTCGATATTCAAGTTCTGATATTGGATCTGGAAGTATGGAAATTTGCTGTGGGATGTTATGAGGTTACACACGTTCATATCTACACACACATTCATTTCACAGATCCAATTTCGGCCATAACAACAGTTGAATATGAAACAAGTCAAGGTTATAGTAAATTTGCAGACTTTAGCGTGCAGGAGACCTTTACATATATGCAGGAAGTTCAGTGAGTCCATATTTTATTTTCTTGTAAATGCCATGACTGTGACTTTCTTCATAAGTTACTTCAAGCCTTGAATACCCTGTACATCTCTCTCTTCAACATTTTCTCTTCAAGGTCCCTGTTAATGTCTCTTCTAGATCACAGTCCATGAAACATATGAAGTTTCTTGAATGACTGTCCAAATATAGTACAGCTTAGTCAATATGAGATGATAGTTGGATGGAGGTCTAGGAACGGTTGCAAGGACAATTATAAGATGGGTGTGAAAGGGAACGTGTGAGATTGTAGACTGGATCCGTCTTTCTCTGGATACAGTACAGTACCAAGCCCTTCGCAAATACTTGAGGGGCTATTTAGCTTCTCAAGGAGTTTTTTTCTGTACAGTTGCAGGGTTGGTTGGTTGGTTGGCTGGCTGGCCAGCCAATTAGCTCTAATTGTACAATCTGCGTCATTCACGTGAGTGTTCAGTACTACGATGATCTGGGTTTATGCAAAGCGTGTAGCGTGTACATTAACTGTATAGCATAGGGTGCAGTACACAGAATGGATGCAATCATATGCATCATGCATCAGCTCATGTACATCAGCCTGCTTTACTGGCAAGGTTGCTACCATTGACTTCTTCCTCCTGCCCTACCACATACTGTGTTTCCTGCTGTCCTACCCTACCACTTAGTAGCGTGTTTATCTCTAAGTTAAGAGTCCAAACACTGTGTCATTCAGATGATGAATTTTGAAGGGAATAGTATGCAGATATGAGTGGCTGTCAGTGTTCTTTGGATGGTGAGCCTAGGGTTTGGTGGCATGGTTGGCTTAGTTAAGTTGTATTTGGTTGTGCATTTGAAGTCCAGGTTTGATCAAGTAGTCACCTGGGGCCAGTTCCCTCTTAATGTAGAGCCACACTGGCATGGCATAATGTACAATACCTGTATGCTTATTTTGCACTGTTTTATTGTCTTTATCATATCTATTATCACTTCTATGATGCCATTAAGTTTTAGCATGCTTCACCACTAGTAGTTAATGCAGCATGAGAGCATGTTCCCTCTGCTATACTGTAATTACGTTAACATGTCAGTTATGCATAATTGTAAGTGTGTGTGTGTGTTTTAAACTCCACTTTTTTTTTGTAACACTCAGAAGAGATTACTACCCTATTTAAAATTGCCCTCCACAGCATCATAAATAAAATAGATCAGAAAGGATCACTTTTCCTAAAACGTAGCCAGATCTGCCCTTATGCAGATGACCTAATGGTTGTTGCCAGGGATGTAAACACATTGCAACAGATATAGTTGGAGCTGGAAATGAAGATCCAGAGTATTAGGTTTAATGTAAATGAACAAAAGAGTAAGTATATGATAGTATCAACATCAGAGGTAAGAAGGAGGCCACAATATTTATTAGTTGGAGAAGAAGACTTTGAAGTTGTCCCTAGTTTTAATTATTTGGGAGCTGTAATGAACAATGGAAATGATATGGGTCAAAGTATAAGGGACAGGATACAAGCTGGGAAAAGATCTAGAGAACACTGGTATGCCCTGTTGTAAAATATGGAGCTGAAAAATGGTTGCTGACATTGGCAGACAAGAATGCCCTTAGATCATTTGAAAGAAGAATACTAAGAAAAATCTTTGGACCTGTATGGGATAGAGGTGAATGGAGAATATGCTATAATGCAGAATTGAATGATCTGATCAAAGGACATGACATTGTAAGGTTCATGAAAGCACAGAGGATAAGATGGCTAGGACATGTGGAGAGCATGTCGGAGGAACGGATGCCTAAAAGAATGTTGAAGGGGAGATTATTTTCCAGAAGAAGGAAGGGATGACCATGAACTAGATGGTTGGACAGTGTGGTGATGGACCTTTTGGTGATAGGGGTCAGAGGCTGGAGAGGAAATGTAGAGGACTGAGTAGGCTGGAGGAGAGTTGTGAAGGAAGCCAAAGTCCACCAAGGGCTGTAGTGTTGATGATGATGACTCAGAAGGGCTGCTGCAGGAGGGTCAGTAGTTCACACGATGGGAGGGGGGGCTAAGGTAGTTCTATGTCAGACATTTAAAAAATGTAAAAATAAATAACCTACCTTAGGGTGTACATAGTTACTGTATTTCATTCAGTTAGCTCACCAAAAATTTTGTCCATTTGATCAGTCATTCTTTAGCGACAAAATGTTCCTCACATTTGCGTTAATATATTCCAGATGTATTTCGTTTATTTTGTTATTTTAAGGTGATATTAATAATATGGGTCACTTACACTGACCAGTTTTTTTAATGTACATCATGCAGAGTTCATCCTGTGCAAAAAACTAACCAGCCAATGTTTCAAATTTTGGTCTTGTAGCACAGGATGACTTTACTCACCTATTAAATAAAATCTATGTACTTTTCACATCTTTTGTAACTGGTTGTCCTTCACTGATATTTAAGCTATTTCTTGTATTCAGAAATAACATGTCTAACATATCTGAGATGTGTACAATTCTGAATCTTGATCAGACAGCCAGCTCTCTCCACTCGAAGTGGTCTGATTTTTTACTTCACATGTTGATTATATGATTATTTTAAAGTTATGAGGCTATGCAGCACTTATCATGTTCACAAAATCTCGTCTAAATTGAGTAGTGCTTGTTATGTTATTAGAGCAATGTACCCATACAGTAGCTTGACTACTGTTAAAATGATGTACTTTGCCTACTTTCATGCTGTACTAGAGTATGGTATCATATTCTGGGGGAACTCATTGGATAGTAAAAGAATCTTCCTACAGAAAAAAGAGTAATGAGACTAATGACTGGATCAAGTTCTAGAACTACATGCAAGCTGCTGTTTCAAAAATTGGAGATACTGACATTGCCCTCTCAGTACATACCTTCCCTGATGAGGTTCCTGTCAACTAATCTTGAAATTTATAATTTAACTCTTCAGTTTATGACATAAACACGAGACATAAATTAAAACTAATAAACCTTCTACCAGACTTACACTGTATCAGAAAGGTGTTTACTATAGCGGTATAAAAGTTTATAATAAACTCCCGGATGCCATTGCAGAGTTGGTTTTCAATAGTAAATGTTTTTTAACACAATTGAAAAAATACTTAATTGATAAAACCTTTTACTCATTACAAGAGTATTGGGATGCATAATATAGGCACATAATGTGAAGCTTGACATGAGATACAGCATTGGATAACTAAATTATCACAACCTTAATATTTGTACTTTAAGAAGGACAATTAGCATCTATTATAATTAAGTAGTCAATTAATAGTATGTTCTTAGTGAGTCTATTGTAATTAATGAATTACTTAATTAATAGTATTTTTTATTGGGAAAATAATTTATCACAATTTTAATATTTTGTAATTTTAAGGAGACAAACTAGAATCTTTGTACTTATACTTCCAAATGTAATATTTTAACTTATTGATCTATATGTGTATCTTCTTTGACATATGTGTTCTTGTTGAATGGGCTAAATTATTGTAACTTCAATGTTTGTGGTTCTGAGAGGCTAGATTTTAATCTGTTGTCATTGTATTCTGAGTGTAACATTGTCCATGAGTGTGTTGCCTATTTGTATATGTATCTAGCATGTGTGATGATTGACATATGTTGTCATATATTCAGTCACATGTGTCATATCCAATGCCACCTAGCTTTCAGAACAGATGAGATGAAATGTACGTAATGTAAAGGGCACTGGTCGTAACTCATTTAAATCTCCTGTCTTGGGATTCGCACAGAGGAAGTGGTTTGACCTTGAAGCTGGATACAAAAACAATAAATTAGCCGAATGTAATTCATTTCAAGAGATATGTAATGCAAGAGGATTTACTAAGTTCATGGAGCAGAGTGTTTGGGAGCATTATAATCACTCAGGCAGTCCTGAAATTCGCATCTGTTAACGAATGCAAAGGTTTAGTGCCCCTTTCACAAGACCTGACCAAAGGACTTTAAACTAGTGGAAATGATGACTACACATAACAATCAAGAATTACAAAATGCCTCTATTTGTACAGGAGTGCACCAAACAATTTTATTTGTACTCCAGTGACTTGTGAATTTGAAAAGTTTGCTTTGTGTTTGTAAGAATACATTCTCAGGAGCTTCCTTACTGACAACATTTAGATCAATATGACTTCATACTTTCAATAGCTTCATCATCACTTTGTTGGGTTGTTTACATTGTCATAGGTTCCTCATTCTTATCGTTCAAAATGTCAATAATTCCATTGCATTTCTTTGAAATTCCTGTCTTCCATCACTTTGTAAGTTCTCTGTGACTACTGTGATTTCATTCCCTCCTTTTGTATTATTCAGTCATTATGCTCCAGTTTGGTTGGTAAGTCATGTTCTGCCATGGGTGCTGTACATGGTAGAGATGGCAAAAAATGGAAATGAAATGGGCTTCTTATGTAAGATATCACATTTCATATAGACATCCATACATCTACAGTGAGGGGGTGGCTGTTGTTTGGATCTCTATTCTTGCATTTCTTCAGTTTTCTGCTTTTTATAAATTCCCTTGCTAGTGCTTCATGGTAGTGTTCAAGGACTACAAATGCTCCAGAATCTGAAAAATTAAGACGTATTACATATCACATATTCATTCATTAATGGCCTGTTTTCTTTCTTTTCACATAGAATTTCAATAAATATCTCACAATTGAAGTTTGGATTTACCCAGTTTCGTTGGTGCATTCAGTTTCAAATGCATCTGTTCTAAGTGTTCAAATCTGGTGGTACTATTATATTTAGGAATATCATGAAAAGAGATGAGTGTTTCTCCTAGGCATCTGTTTCTTCGGAAAACCTTTTCTTTAACCATAAACATCACCATTGCATTTTCAATGTTCAGTTGCACTGAGTTCAATGGTCTACAAAGAAAAAATGTCTGATTAGGAAAGTGCTAGTTAATCACGTTATTTTGTCATATATCCAATTACTCATCAACCCTAAAGCATATATATTTAAGAGTTTTGTCAGACTGAAAGTTACTTCCTGCTTAAGACATGCAATAAACATCAAGTTATTTAATGATTCATGAATCTGTACAGTGGCATGCAATACTCTAATCAGTAAATGAACATATTATGTACATCCAACATGTTAAAGTGTAAAACTAAAGCTCTTCTGCCTCCATCATCAGGAAAGGGATGTCATTCCCTGCCATTATCAGGGAATGAATGGACTCTACAGAATGGGCATAATGTCTTGTGGATAGAGGCAGAGGGTTTCAAAAGAGTGGAGTTTGCTCCAAATTGGCGCAGCTGGTCACCAGAGAAGATTTTATCCCTTCAGCAGCAGTAGTAAATGCTTCACATCTTACATCACCATTACTGTTATCATTGGCATCACCACCACTACCAACATAATCATCATCATCATCATCATTAATAATGATCACTATCACTGCCACCACCACCTTGCGGTACAGAGTCTTGTTAAAGGTTGCTCAGTTAGTCAAGAAATTCCCTGCCTTTTCTATGGAATCCAAAGGTTCAGCACCATGTGCACAAGAGCCTTTCACTGGGCCATATCCTGAGCCAGAGGATCTCATCCACGTGTCCGAATTCCTTCAGATTGTCCAACCAAAATTCCTTATACCTTCCTCAGCTATCACGTGTACATGCTACATGCTCCACCCATCTCATGATCATGAAGATGATCACCATTATTGTTGTTTAAACATCAATAGTCCATGCAGGTATTCATTTTTCCAAATTTAAATGGATCATATCTTTAAATAGGTAAAAGAAATAGTTATAGTATGAAAAATATATAGACAATATAAAAGGTGATGAAAACATGCAACTTACATCTGGAGAATTTTCCATTGGACAGACAATACTTATGTACAGTTTCAACCTTCTCCATTTACCATTAACTGACCTCAGTTTGTAACAAATTTGTTTCAGTCTATATACTACCTTTTTCAGAGTTCACTAAGTACAGCTGAAGTCTGCTAAACTTGGTAATGACAATTTTTTGGGAGCAAACTAGGATGGAGTACTGCAAAACAGGATCACAAGGCAATTAGAAATTATATGGAATTTCACAAAGCCATTAAAATATGCCACACAGTCAAGCCGGAAAAAAATGACATATTACCACTCATATGCAGAGGGATATGTATGAGTGCTTTATTTTACCAGACTTCTTAAGTACTTTAAGATCAGGAATTTATAAAATGAGTGCCCTAAATCTTGAACATCTGAAGAGATGCAATCAGCAGTTTAAGAGATTTCTTCATGTACGTGTCAGTGTTGCACTCTGTGTAAATAATATTAGTGGACAATTACAATAACTACATTATATATCAAAACTCTTTCCCTGATATACGAGAATTACTTGCAGTTTTCAATGGTCTAACAGGTTTCACTCATCACTCTTTCTTTTGCTGGGGCATCCATGCGTATTTTTTGTTACATTGCACTTTTTTTGAAGGCTTTTATGTTGGCTTTAATTTTTGTCCTAAAATTGGCTGCATGTCACGCTAAGTTCAGTTTGCAATTGAGTAACGTTTAAACTGTGCTCTGATCAAATCAATATCTTTAAAGTGATGAGGCTATCATTTATAACTGACAACACACTCTACAGGTGCTGATGTTTCGGGCAAAGACAAGACCAAGTTGTAAATTTTACGAAACTGGGAGGAATAATATTTTGTTCACTGAAATGTTTCAACATTGTGACTGACTTCTGTTCAGTGCTCACAGTTTCTGTCTCCCACTTGCTGCCTGCTGGGTTATGAACCTTGTTACCCAGGAAACCTTATCTGATAACCAAGCAGTACAGACTGCAGACTGTCCAATTTTAATACTGACTAGCTGTACAGCAGTTTGCCTTCTGGCTACTTCATATCATTTTGACGTATTCACATGAAGGGCTTCCCAGCTTCAAAGTGCATATTCCACTTTTCAATATAGCATACACATGTTTCATAAGATGCAGCAACTTCTCCTGTGAACTGACTAGCTTCAATGTTTGTTTCTTTTTTTCAGTTCTTGAAAGATAATTTTAGATTTCTTCAGAACAAACTTCTTGTCTCATCTTGTCTTCCATGCTTAGTTTAAGTTCCCTGAGTTTCCAGACCATCTGTGTTGCAGTAACAGTAGTTTAATCAGTTTTAAGAATTGTGTGGCTACACAAATGGAGATGGTACCAAATAAATTGCATGGATTAAGGAAAACTTGTTTACAGCTGTTGGACACTGTTCCTGTCAGCAGAAGTAGGATTCCAGTCCTTGAAACACTTCAAGAATCCTTTTTGTGACAGAAAGAAGAGAAAGAACTTAGTACTAGCTGCTTGTACTCAGTAGTGGAAAAATAGGGAGCAGATGTCTGCTGCACAACATGCGTTATGTATATGTCAAAATACGTTTGCATCTGCATTGCAAGCACATTAATATCAATGGGGAGGATATGAAGTGCTGTTTGTAGACAGTTGTGTGCTATATGTGTAGTGCAGTTTCTCTGTGAAATTTTTCTTTTTCAGTGGATTGTACACACTGAGGATCAAGGTCTCCTTAGTTGTTATGCTCTGCAGAAAAGATATTGATTCTGAATCTTCTGACTGAATGTACTGCCTTCATCTTGAAGAGTTGGAGCATATGGTTTTCACCTCCCCTTTTTACTCCTCCCAAGTCTGTGTATAGTCGCTGGCACATAATCCCATAACTTTAGCTCAAGTTCAAGTTTATTTTTCCGTAGCACCAAATAACTGCTTAGCATTTCTGACATTCCTCCTGAAGGTGACTTAAGGTATAAGAAGTTTTAATTTAACCCACTGCAGGAACAAGAAATATGCCACTACTATGGGAACTACTGTTATGTCCTTCCTGTTACAGTATCTATATACTCTTACTAAATTGACAGTTTTTATTAAATTGAGCATTTTTAAGTACTCCTTAAGTTCCTTAATTGACAATGATGCCAAAGCATTTAAAATTACTGCTTCATGTTACGTGCAGACAAGACTAACCTTCATATGTAACGGTGATAATAAATTCCAAACTGCTGTCCTGCCATGAATATAATTGCTGTACTGGCTCAACCTTTTAAACGCTAGTTAATGGTACTCATATACTATTTTGTCATTTATCAGTAACAAATAATGTGATGTGAACTACTAAGACATGATCAGCCATGAGCATATGTGAATAACATGACAGTGGCAATTCTTTGGAGTGCCAATTACTTGTATTTACATTTCCACACTAAAAAGATTAATTTATATGACATATGGTAGTGATTTTCAGTTGTTTTCTTTAAGGTTTGTTTCTCTTCAGAATATTGCTTGTCTGTAAATATGCACAGATATATTGGAATTCTATGTGTTGCTACAATTTTAAGGACACACTGCCATACCCTGTTTATGACAAAAGATATGTAATTTCCTTACATCACAAAAGTTTCTTCAAAGATTGGAAATACCGTCTTCTTCTCAGTCTTTGTCTTTTGCTGGACAACAACTGGAAATTTACTTTCTGGCAGAAGGTAAATTTTAACATAAGGATAACAAGAACCTGAAAGTAAGAAGTACACATTTAAAAAACAATTTCAGTATAGTGTATCTAGTTAGTCAATTAACATTTTTAGTTTCTGTCCATGTTTGGTTCTGTTTACTGATTTAAACATGGAGAATTAGGACATATCCATTAAAGTTTGTCTTGTCATAATGCCAACTTAACTTTCACAGGGTGCACCCTCTTTTCAAGTTTTCAAGGTTCTGGAGATAAAGCATCTATAATGCCATAGTTCAGATTCTCTGATCTGTAACACGCTACTGAAACTGTATACTGAAAACCATTCCAAAGTGGTCCACATGTGTCGAGAATCTTTATAGTAGGCTACACTTTGACTCTGCACATTCTGAACTACAGTATTTATTACAATAAATCTGGACAATCTTATTTCTTCTTTCTGTGGACAAAAGTCCTTTTTGAGGAGTTAGTACTCACTGTGCTTGTTATTAAACACACAGCATTTGCTAGATTTAAAGTTTAACTTCACTGTGTACAAGAACCAGCCACTGGATCGTATGCAGTCCACATCCTCACACTTTACAAAATACTTTTTTACATTTCCATCTTCACTTAGGCCTCTTGGGTGTTCTCATCCCTTCAGGCTCTGCAACTAATGTTGCAAGCATTTCTAATTTCCCTCATTTGTGCTGCATGTCCCATCCATTTCATTGTCCTTGATTTGATGTTTCTAATCATACTTCTTAAAAAGTACAGATCATGTGAGGTGCTTCTAATGCAGTTTTCACCACCTTTCTGCTACTTTTTCTCTTAAGTTAAACTGTTGTCCTCAGCAGCTCACACTCAGTCATCATCAGTAAATAACCTCTGCTTACAGTGACACCAAATTTTATGCCCATACAGAACAACAGATCAGATTACAAATACATTCATTTTAATCTGCATTTCAAGGAGGAGAAAGGTAGAAATCCATACTGAACTGATTGGTAGCAAGTATTTCCCAAATTTAGTTTGATTTAGTTTCACAGTAAGTATAATTTTGATCAGCGACTGGGATAACATACCAACTTGCTACAGTCTGGATGGTCTGAGTATCGAATCCTGGTTGGGAGAGATTGTGCTGTCCAGACCCACCCCAAGGCCCACCCAGTCTCCTGTACCATGGGTACTGGGTCTTTCCCGGGAGTTAAGTGGCCAGGGCATGGTTCTGACCACCCATCTCCTACTATGAGGTTGCGAATGGATAGGAGCTATACCTCCACCTTCCCTCTGTGTCTACATAGACATGTCATGGGGTGACCTATAATTCTAATCTGTTACTCTCATTACAAATGTGGAATATTTTCACACAACTTCTTAGCTGCACAATATTTGTTTGGAATATAAATTTCACAGCATGATATGTGTGAGAGTCTGGCCACCATGAGAAGGACAAAACAGAAAGACTAAGGGTACGTAGTTGGTCATTGGTATCAGTAGAACTTTACTTGGTTTCTTACAGTCTCTCCAGTGAATTGTCAGGACAGTACCTTAAAATATGCCACAGCCTTCTCAATTCCTCATTCGTAATCACTGGGCCATATATGATGTAATGTATAATGCTAAACTGCTTACAATATATGGTATTAAATCAGATATGGCACCATGATTATAAATGGTGAATTCAGACGGCTGTGAAAGGAAGCAATTGTGGCCTTAAGGTACTGTCCTGACATTTCACTCAAGAAACTTAAAAAATTAACCTCTCCTTATAACACTGACCAATCATATACTGCAACGTTTCTGTTTTGTTTGTTTAATAAGCAGTTTATATAATGTTACTACTACATCATGAAGTTTATATATATGAGATAGGAAATTGCTTGTGACAAGCTGAATGCATGTGTGTGTATGCTGTACATTTGCAGAAGACGTAGGTACTGCCAGTGTCTGACAGCATAGCTGATCATCAGGTAGCCTTAACATGTACATTTTCATATGTAGGACAAATTAAAGTGATGGGAGAGGAGGGCAAGTTCATAAGTAACTTCTCGTTGGACTTTCAAACAGCATTTTATCCTAATAAACATAAAATATTCTCAGGTAGAAATTAGCAGATTCAACTTTGGGAATGCCTGTTACCATTTGGTCCAGAATGTCTTCCTGTATGCTTTCCAAAAATATAAAGGTTAAAATACAGAGAACTACAATTTTTCCCATTCTTCTATATGGGTATGAAACTTCGTCTTTCACACTGAGGGAAGAATGTAGGATGAAGGTTTTTGAGAATAGGGTGCTGAGGAAGATGTTTAGGCCTAGGAGGGGTGAGGTAACAGCAGACTGGAAGAAACTGCACAGTGAGGACCTTCATGGTTTGTACTACTCACCAAATAATATCTGGGTAATCAAATAAAGAATAATGAGATGGGTGGGACATGTGGCATGTACAAGGGAGAGGAAAGGTGCATACAGGGTTTTGGTGGGGAAGCATGAGGAAGGAGACTACTTGGAAGACCTACGCATAGATAAGAGGATAATATTAGAATAGATCTTAAAGAAATTGGTTGGGAGGGCGTGGAGTGGATTGATCTGCCTTGTGACAGGGACAAGTGATTCTATTAAATGTTGGCAATTTCTTGGTTAGCTGAGGAATAAAGCTTTTCGAGAATGGTTCTTCTCCATGGAGTTACTTAAACATACATATAATATTCTACACTGCGCCAGTACCTTTACTACTTATTGGTTGAAGATTCCTTGCATTCAAGATCTCAATCATTAGGGTTGCTTCCAGAAACATCATCCTGACTGTGAGAAGACCATGGCTTGATGTCTGCATTGCTTTCTGCTCTGAAAGTTGCTCCAAGCGATACTGGTGTACCAACTCCCATGTGTCCATTTCATGAACTTGCACTAGTTGCTCTAGGTCTGTTAGGTCACTTAAGTCAAGCCTTTCATTAAATTGTTTGAACAATTCAGCTAAATTGTGTAGAATGTTATGGAATTTTTTAAAGAATGACTGCTCTCTCTGGAATGATAATAAATACATTATTTATAGAAGTACCATTTTAAAGAGTTCTGATGGCACCACATAGTTTGGTCAGTGATAAGTCATCTGTCATACATTCAGAAAATTACCAGTCTGAATCCCATCTGGAACCAGCTGCATGTAAAGTATTGCTGGATTTCCTGTCCTCTCAGCAGATGGAAATGTACCTCAAAATTGGGTTTTCCCTCATTTCACCTAACTCATCACAAACATTTAACTTACAATTTGATGCTACATAACCTATCAGTTTTCAGTTATAGAATAATTGATTTAGCAATCTAGTAATCTTTACAGTGGCTAACAGTGTGACTAGAATTTTTGGAAGCCAAGACAGCCATGAGTATGTTTTTACAGTGGCACTTCAGCAGATATGGCCAATGAGAGTCACTTTTTAAACATGAAAACATTTTGAAAATCCTTGACAAATACTAATCACAGACAGGGCCATATTTAAAAAGGAGTACAGAGGTTCAAACTCACTCCTCTTGAAATGTTAAAATGGTAAATTAACATACTGACAAGATTTGATTAAAGAAAGATACTGTGTTGAACACACATGGAGATTAGTGTACTGCAAGAAACTTAATAATGTATTGTTCTTACTTATCATTATACTCAGATTGTAATTGGAGGGTGTGACTATGTATTTTTTTTTATTATTTATGCATACTCCCATGGCTTCTCAAACTTTTGGACACTTTGGAAAATAGATCAGAAATACTTTGAAAGTTTTGAAATATGGTGCTGGAGAAGGATGAGAAGATCAGCTGGACCAGTCGTGTAAAAGAATGAAGAAGTATTGCATAGAGCAAAGGAGGAATGGAACATCCTACATACAATAAAATTAAGAAAGGCTAACTGGATTGGTCACATCTTATGTAGGAACTGCCTTCTAAAACATGTTATTGAAGGAAAGATACAACAAAGGATGGGACGACAAGGAAGAAAATGTAAGCAGCTAGTAGATGACCTTAAGGAGGAACTTGAAAGAGGTAGCACTAGATTGCAGTCTGTGGAGAGTTCGCTTTGGAAGAGGCCATGGACCTGTCACAAGAAAAACTGTGTGATGAATCATAGCTCCTCATGACGTAAAGCTTGTAAACAGTAAACAGATTGCTTTATGTGCTGAACAGTAAATACATGGGTTTATGTTTTAAACCCAATGAAGCAGTGACATACATGTCTGTATGCATTACACAGAATACTGTTTAGCAAACACCAGGCAGAAAAACAGAGAGGAATGGGGAAATTGAGCAGTTTTATATTACAAAAAATTTAGATTCAATTACAACCTACCTACCTTTAGGTTTATTTTGAAGACCTCGTTTAGTTTAGAATACAGATTCTTCCAGATGATCTCTAGAAGGCAACTGAAGTTACTGGTATTAAGATGTGAGTGGAGTGTATATAGATTACAACATAAGTGATTCATCAGCATGCCTATCTTTTCTTCAGAGTCAAGGTGCTTAACTGCTTCCATTAAGATTTGGGTGGTTGAAGGCATCATCTGAAAGACACCGTATGAAACAGACAGGCTTGCACTTCACTGTGGGTCTGAACAGTTAATTATGCTAATATAGGCCTTAAGTAATACCTTCTGAACAGCTGCTTCACATATTTTCTTCCTTGCTGTTTCAATTGTATTATCAATTGCAACTTTCACAGTCTGTCTGCCACTTTCTGATGAACTGCCTTTAATTCTATCAACTGCAGTAATTTCATCCAGGCCAAATTCAGAAACAATGATCTGGACTGGTTGTTGCACGTAGTCCATGTTTGTGACTGCCAAGCACCACTGAAATTAATACACATATGTTACCTGAGGAATCTAGAACTGCTGGCAGTGTCTGTTAGAGCAGAAGATACATGCATGTTAAGATACAAGCTAAATAGTAATTACTCTTTATCATTTTCCCTCAAACAGCCAGGCTACTTCTTTCCTTTCTTCAGGAATCACTATTTACAAAATATCAAGCACCAAGTCCATATTTCACAGCAAGATTTTCAGACCATACAGAAATCTTAAATTCAGTTTTACATCAAAGGTATGGAAATAAAATCTCTGTAATAAAGCTGCTGTAAATTTATAACATACAGTAAATCTCGTTTAAGACGTCCCAGGTTAAGAAAATTTCCCGCCTCAGAAGTAACAAATTTGACGACGCAATTTTTTTTACCCATTTAATACATTTTTTGTTTCAAAGTCTTAAAGAATATCCTCGAGTTTCCATTCGTACCGTTTCCAAAACGCGGCGGTCAAATGGCGCGGTCAGTTCATATAGGTTAATCTCCACGATCATTTCCGCTACGTTTCACACAGCGGAATGACGCAACCTCACGGCAGACGCGGGGGTGTCGTATTTCTTCCGCGATACAGAGACAGCAGTCAGTCAGGCAGTCCCCACCACTCGGTCTCTCACGACAACCGAAAAATTGTATCGGGCGGCCGAAAGCTGATCCTGGCTGTTTCGTGACCTGCATAAGCCTGCGTTTGGCAACGCTGGCATGTGGCAGTTCACTTGCCGCTTCAACCACCGGGGACTTCGAGTGAACGAAGGCAGCCAATAACATTTGAAGAAGTTCAGGCGCGTGCTAGTCGAAGTGACACGATGTTCCACGTTGTTGGGGGGGGGGGGGGGGGTTACGCGAGATAAGTGGGTGGTCGATTGCGACAGCTTGTTTAAACGTAATTGATAATGCGTAATATAAATGCGTCGTGGTGTAGCGTGATTGTGAGAATTTGTGGTGACTGTGTACAGATAAGTTACATCAGCAATTCCAGAAAATAAATTCAAAACACTGCAGAGTTAGTGAAAGTGATTGGAACTACTGACCATCCTATATGGTCTACCTAAAAGCGAACCTATGGAATCTAAAGATGTATACTGCTACTGTTTTAGAAAAAAGAGCAAGACAACCCACACTTGAAAAATATTTCAAGGAAAAGTAAACATCTGGAATGAAATGTCAACTTGTGAATGAAAAGTCAGTGACAGTACAAGTAAAGGTGTAAATAAAACTGTGACTGAAAGGTTAAAAACAAAATGGTTAGATGGTCAGATATGAGTGAGAATGTGTTAAGACAGCTGTAAATTGTACAAATTCAGCATACATATGTAATAAGTTCACAAAAAAATTAAAAAAATAGGACTTTTTGCTCTTACCTGCGTAAGAAGTTTCCTGCTTAAGAAGTCAGATTTTCTTGGAATTTTCAAAAATGTCTTAACAGGGGTTTACTGTATTTTTTATTACTACAAAAACGTCAAATTAGGGGATAGCTTTGATTATACTCACGGCTTGAATTTCTTCACCACTTACAGTATCACCAGCATACATCTCCTGTACTTTGTGACATATCTGATCAGTGTAGAAACTTAAACATTCACAAATGTCCTGAAATGAAGCAGACATTTAAAGAATAGTACTGTACACTGGCATGGGACTGGGTTGGGGTTTGGATCTGTTCTCCCGTGTCTAATTCAAAATGCAAATGTGTGGACAAAGTTCATTGTTATAACTGTTCACCGTAGGGGTGCATATGAAAACCAGTATGGTTTAAAGGCTTAAGTAACTTTAAGAACCACAAGACAGTTTGGGAGAAGGCTTGGACGTTTTATTCTCAATTACCTACCTATACAAGAGACAGTTTTGTAAATATTTAATAGCTATGATGATGTGAAAACTAAAAAAGAAAAGCATGGCTACTGCATGCTCCAACAGTCCTGCCTTGCGACAAGAAAACTTGGAACAGCGTGATAACCTCTGTACTTATTTCAAACAGAAAGGGTTTCATATATCTCAAAAATTCTTTTTCCAACATTTATGCTCCAAATACAGTACACTTTATACTTACATAAATTATTTTTTCTGCATATTCTTTGTAGGCCTTGGGATTTGGCCAGGCAAGGTGATTCCAAAATACCTTTATCTGCAAGAATGTAAATAACAAGTAATAACATACTTAAAATCCTAGTGACAGGATTGGCTGCTCTGGCAGACACTCCTGGAGACTGGATCCATAAGCGTGTTCAGCCCACAAGTACATTACTACTTCTGGTGTCACAGGAAGAAAAACATGCCTGAAGATGTGAATCTTCAACCTTAACAAACAACACCCTAAGCAAAGAGTAACAATTACAAAATTTCTTATTTTTTGTATCCTCTTACTTCCTCTCTCTTAGGTCCAAATATTCTTGTTGGCACTTGTTTCCAAATGCATTCATTGTATGGACATATCTGGTGCTGTTTTTTTTTAATGCCGAAGTATGTGTGTGTATGTGGGTGCATGCATTTGCATTTCCAATTTAAACTTTCGAACGACCCCTCTAATTTCCATGGAATGTGGTTATGCTACTGAATGCCTTCCCAGGGCCATAATTTCTTATTTTCTACAATTGTTAATAATAACACGGTGGAAGCACATACTTGTGATGTAACAGTAACTCTAGTACCACTTACCTTAGTGTCTTGAAGTTATGTATGGCAACAGATATTTGAAAAATACACATACTTGTGGAGGATTATATTTTTGTAGGACATAAAATTGCAACATGGCACTCATTCAAAAAATGTATGTAGTTTTGGTTTGATGATGATAATTAATAATTGCACCTGTGCGTGTTAAATATGATGTGGAGGTAGGCAATAAACATACCTACAAATTCTGTATTAAGTACTGACTCTTAGTCAATAATTAAAAATCTGGTAATGATGTAAAACTTTGAGGTCATAAAGATGTCTTTTTGTGCCACTCCTTATAGTAACCCCAATTACTGTAGCAATTCATGGTTACCTGATCAAATAGTTGAAGCATATCATATGCTGATGAACTATACTTGGTGTCAGTGTAATCCGGAACAATCTTGTCCATCTGTACAGCTTTCTGTATCCCACACATTGCTTTGTATTGTGATATGCAGAGCCAGTGACTGATTCCTTTGTGGAACCAGTGGTGGAACTTGTTAAGAGAGGTTAAATCCATGTCATCTTCGCATTTTATGTGGCCTAACCTGTTCAGATCACTGACATCAGATCGAAAAGTGGGCTAAAATGAAATCTAGAGGTTGACCCACACCAAGCAAGTGGCATGTAATAACAACTAAGGTGGCACCTTCAATAATCAGTGTCCACTACAGGTTGATGCATCTCAAAATGCTGTGCAATATCATATGAACTAGGTTAGCTGTTCCCTACCACTGTCAGTACTTCAAAGAAATCCACATGATAATGTGCCATCATCATGCATTCAGTGTACTGAGATGTCAAATGTGATGCTGCACACAGACAACACTTGCTGGAGTTTTATCTAGCATCAACAGCAAGCTAGCTGGTTTTTTTTTAATACAAAATGGCACGTGTAGAAGTGCCATTACATGTCACTTGTTAAGTGTACATCCATCTTTAAATTGAAACTTTCTTACATTTTACTTACATTTTCCAGTAAGCTCAAAGGGCATGAGAAATTACCAAGCTAAGGAGATCTGTTTAATTCCTGTAGTGTTTCAGAACAATTAAAAATTCACTGCTATTGCACAGGTAAGATTATAGTTCCAGTACCAATGACAGCTTGACATACTTTACCAAGCCCATAGCCGGATCATGAACACAGTGTGTGCAGCAGCTGCCAGTGTGGCTGCATGTATGTATTATACATGTATATATGAATATATGCATATAATACTCTATTATACATATACTGTATACATATATTAAGCGTAAGAAGCAACTTTGTTGGACCACAAAGTCCACACTTTCATTACATAATGCACCCTATAACATTGCACAAAACATCTTGCACATACAGTCAGCTGTGAAAATGAGCAAGCTTGCATATCACAGTAGTATGCATCGTAGATGATATTGTTGGTGTCAGCTTTCCAAACTGTAGCCGAAGGTGCCAGACATATGCCACAATATGTAGAAGAGTCATGATGTTAGTGGAAGCTTCTGGACCACTGCAGATGAAAGGGCTCCCACAATTGAAATGCACTATAGCACTCTAACCAAGACACACACACTTTCGTCACAGACCTCTAACTAGCATGACACCACATTCTTTACACGTGAACCTATTACATATCTATTTTTTGCTGCTCATGCTTGCTGCTGATCATAATTCTGCTTTATTTCATGGATTGGCTTTGTGATATTGTCTTTACGGAGCTCACTTTTGATCAGCATGTTTGTCTTTGATATTTTTCAAATCTAGTGGGTGCAGTTCGCCCACTTGCACTCCCTGGCTACAGACCTGTATTCTACCTTTTGCATTCTAATATACAGTACTTTCTCAAAATGGTGTCAGCTGATTGCTTGAATCTGCAAATACCACATTACGAGCTTCAAGAATCAAAATGCTTATCTGTTTATGACATGCATGTGATAGAAGCATTTGGTTTTCCAATTAAAATTGTTAATTCAGCCAGTTACGCACTGCTGCAGGAGTACATTGACATTTTAATTGCAAATAGTAAATTTGTCACTCCGAATTATATATCTGTGTGTGTGTGTGTGTGTGTGTGTGTGTGTGTATGAGAGAGAGTGGCGGAGAGGGGGAGAGAGAGAGACAGACAGAACAATGAAAGGATGCTAGTGACCTTCCAGTGATTTTCTGGATTAAATTCCAACTACTCAAAGTGGAGGAGATTAAAATTTATAATACCCTTAAATGCACTTGTGACCATATTGTGCACCAAAACGGGCAACATGCGAAGAATTTAAGGTCTGTACAGTCACCAAAGTTGGCACTGGACATTAAAGAAATTGGGTGTGATGATATGAACTGGACTGATGTGGCTCAGGATAAAATAAAGTGACAGGCATTCGTGAAAACTGTAATGATCCTTCATACTCCATAACAGGTGGGGAATTTCTTGACGAGCTGAGAGACTGTCACCATCTGAAGAAGGATCCTTGTTTATGTTGTAGTTATGTTGGAACAGTTTTTTCGGACAAACCCAAACAGAATGTGCAAACTGCAGAGAAATTATTTTACATGAAGCAGTAAATGCTCGATGCTGTTACAGAAGAACCTATGCATGCTTCTGCACCATATCATATACACACCTGATTTGCCAGTACACTTGATGATGGAAGAGTGGTTCCGCTATCCTGTTTGAAATTAATGTCCTGTTTTCTTTCTTTTTTTTTTATAACAGCACCATGATAACAACATAAACATACGAGGTGTGGCCAAAAGAACTCTACTAATGATGCTGTTGTATCTACACATTATCTGTTCAAAGCTAAATACTGCTCAGTATTAAGTATTCCAGGCCTTGAAGCATCCTCTGAACTTATTTTGTGAGAGTGCTGTAAGTACTATAGCTGTACCATTTCTGTATGGATGTCTTCAAACTGACTGAAAATGGCTTTTTAGGGAAGTTTTTAACTCTGGGGAAAGAATAAGTCACACTGGACAAGGTCTGGTGAGAACAAAGCATGTTTGAGCATTGGTATTTGTTTTTCAGCTAAGAATTGGCAGACAAAAATGTCTTGTGCATCAGTGTGCTGTCTTGATGTGATGATCAATTACACTTCCTCACATCTGATATTTTTTAATAGTTTCATGTATGTTTTTAATGCTTAAATGCAGAGTTGCTGGTTCACTATCTTATTTGGTTGTATACATCCAAACATGATGATTCCTCTGATGTCGAAGAAAACCAGCATCATCATTTTAACTTTTAAGTTCAACATTTAAGCTTCCTTTGGTGTCAGTGATGTGGGAGTTTTCCATAGTATGAATTGATGCTTTTTTCTGGGTAATACAAAAGAATCTAATATTTTTTGCAGGTGATCAAAATATTAAATTTCTTGCATCTTCTTCAATTTTCTCCAAAATTTCAGCACAAACCCGCTTTCTGCCAAGCTTCAGTATTCACTCAGATTCTTTAGGACCATGTTTTACACACACTTTCACATTGAAATCTGTCATTAAATTTTTGTCACCATGTATTTGGCCATGTTCAACTCTTCTGCTATCATTCTGATGCCTAAATGGCGATCTGTTCTCACAGGGGTCCTCATCTTTTCCATATTTTCACCAGTTTTCTTTGTTACTGAATGGCCAGGTCACCTGCTCTCTGCCACATCTTGTCTCCCTCTTGTGCCATTCAAACACATGAGCTATTGACAAGGCATCTTCTCCATATGTCTCACATAACAAATTGAACATTTAGTGTCAGCTTTATTCAACTGCATAAAAAATATGATGTTTAATTATTGCTAAAATTTTTACATAAGTAATTCAAAAAGTAAAGGCAATATTCTTGTACTAACCACAAACAAAATGAAACGAACACAACAGTAACATTATTTTTCAACATACTCTCCGTGCAGTTCCATACACTTTTTGTAGCATTCCACAAGCTTCCTGATTCCTTCAGAGAACAAGGTTTTAGGCTGTTCCATAATCCACTCATGCCCTGCGTTTTTCACTTCTTCATCACTGCCAAACTGGTGCCCATGTAATGCCCCTTTAATTGGACCAAAGACATGAAAGTCACATGTTGCGAGGTTGGGACTGTAAGGTGGATGTGGCAGAACCTCAAACTTGAAGTTTCAAATTGTCTCTATTGTTGGGGCCACAAAATGGGGGCGAGCATTTTCGTGGTGCAACAGAATAGTTTTTGACAGCAGTCCTCTTCTTTTGTTGCAAATTGCAGGTTTCAATTTGTCTTTAGGCATAGCTGAGTAAGTTGCTCTGTTAACAGTTTGTCCTTTTTCTTGATAATGTTCCAAAATAGGCCCCTTCGTATCCCAGAAGAAGGTTAGGAAGATTTTATTAGCAGAGGGAACACTTCTGAACTTCTTCTTTTGTGGCGAACCAACATGTTGCCACTGGATGCTTTCTGTCTTGCTTTTGGGGTCAAAATGGTGCACCCATGTCTCGTATCAAACATCATCATGGGAAGTCAGTCACTTATAAAAAATGTCCACATAATGGGACATGGTTTGGCCACCAACAAGGGAGGATTTAGTGGTAACTAGTGTATATTTACTTTGGTGATCAACAGCCAAGGTCAGGAGCTGCACAAGCAGTCTCACTGTTTAATAACCACTCCTTGTACGATCATAGAAGAAATAATGGTGATAGAGTTTTTATTTACAAGTTTACTCAGCTGAAGAAGAAAATTTTGTGTTTATTTTGGATCTGAATATTAATCACTATAGTTACAAGGTCTGGTACTACATCTCATTCTCAGTAATTTTAGTTCATTGAGTTGGTATTAGCAAACATAGACATTACTCATATCTTATTATTTGCAAGAACTTACTACTAGCCCCTACAGTAAGCCAGATGAATTCAGTCAGTTCTGTCCCATCCATTCTCACCCTATTTCTTTAGGATGTGTTTTAATATTATCCTCCCATCTATGTCAAGGTTTTGAAGTAAAATAATGCGCTGATTTCTCAGCTTGCTGATGCTTACTACATATGCCACTTCTCTCATGCCCCTTAATTTAACTATTCTAATAGCATAGGTTGGCTTTTACAAATGTGAAGTTCTTCATTATGCATTTTTGTCCGGCCTCCTGTCATCTGCTACTTCCTCAGTCCAAATATTCAATATGTGCTTTCTCTTTACTGTGGCAGACGAAGTTTCATACCCAAACGAAGAAACAGTTCAAAGTATGGCTTTCATAGCTTAATTTGTACACTTTTATGTAGCTGATGGGACAACAAAAAGATTTTGAACTGAATGGTAGCAAGTGTTCCCTGATTTTAACTTGGTGTTCCTTTCTTCCTGAATACAGTTTTTATTTATTACCGTGTTTCCCAAATATTTAAACTGTGACATGCCTTTGAAGGATGTATTAACTGTCTTTATGTTATGACTTTGTCTAGCATTCTTGTAACTAGATGAATATATATACCTAATTATTTCAGTGTTTGTTTCTACACAAAAGGTTCTGACAATGAAGGGAAATACTGGGGTCCAAGAGAAATTAACTAGAATGGAATGAAGAAATTAGTAGTGGTTTGAACATGTAACCATAAACAACCACACTGGCGTACACATCAGTCTCTACATTTACGTGTGTAAAATACTAACCCATTTTAAACAAAACACTGTATAGAAATACAGCTATAAAAGCCAGTTTCCTACATATGGCAAAGCTTCAGGGAGCCATTATCCTTCTGATGACAACACAGAGAGTTCAAGAAAATAAAAATAGGTCTTATTAAATGATAGGAAGATCCAACATTGGTATAATCATGACAAATAGCAAGGATTTATAAAACAAGATAGAACATGTGTATGACTGTTCTTGAAAGACAGTTACATAGAGTATTCAGGCATATTTTATATATTATGAGTACACTGCAGCCTCTTTACTTTAACAGTTTTATCGATATACATTTTATTATTCCATTATCTGTCATAATAACAAAATTATAAACTTGTATTTTAATTGCAACAGAGAGGCCCCTACCTCAGTTCTTCCCTTTTATGTAATTGTAGCACTACCTGATGATGGCTGCAATTACCGGCCAAAACATGTTGTAGTGGATGTGGTGAATAAATGAATATACGGTCATTTATGGCATTGTATTATTCAGAGAATCAGTAAACCAACACTAACAAAAAAATTAAATAGTTAAGAATTTGGTAATTTTTTTATATTGGACTGATTGTTGTGGGTTAATTAAATTAAGAGCAGACTGAAGTCAGGGAATGGTTGCTATCATTCAGTGCAGAATCTTTTGTCTTCCAGGTTGCTATCCAAAAATACAAAGATTAGGATTTACAGAACTATAATTTTACTGTTGTTTTGTATGGGTATGAAACTTGGTCTCTGATACACAGGGAAGAAAAAAGGCTGACGGTGTTCAAGAATAGGGTGCTGAGGAGGATATTTGGGCCTAAGAGAGACAAGGTGACCCGAGTGGAGAAGTCTATATAATGAGGAACTTAACGATTTGTACTCATCACCAAATATAGTCCCGGTGGTCAAATCGTGAAGAATGAGATGGGCGGTGCACGTGGCGTATATGGGGGAGGGGAGAGGTGGTTACAGGATTTTGGTAGGGAGACCTGAGGGAAGGAGGCCACTTGGGCGACCCAGGCTTAGATGGCAGGAAAATATTAAAATGGATCTTCAAGCAGTGGGATGGGGGGCATGGACTGGATTGAGCTGGCTCAGGATAGGGACGGGTGGCAGCTTCTTGTAATTGTGGTAATGAATCTTCGGGTTCCATAAAATGTGGGGAATTTCTTAACTAGCTGAGGACCTGTTAGTTTCTCAAGAAGGACTCTGCTCCATGGAGTAATTTAGTTAGTCGTGGGTTAATTTGGTAATTGTATTCCTTTATTGTTTAGTCACATTATGGAGACTACAGGGCAGATTGGTTATGAAACTCAGGTGGAGGATGTAACAAACTCTATACACAATTTCTTCGTAGGGAAACTTCTGTAAGTTTCAACTTTCCAGAGTGGGTGTTGTTCAAATTATGGTCTTTTCGATTCTTACACTTAGAAGCTAAAAGATCACCATTTGAAGGAAACTTAAACAATTCCCTGATGATAATCCCTTGTGGATTGAAACATGTAGGAATATTCGATCTGGTATTATAATACAAATATGTGAGGGCAAACACTGTGCATTTTGTTGGTTGAGTGTTGTGAATTGGTTAAACAGTACTGTATTTGAAATTTTGAGATGGGCATAAAAGAAATATTAAGAGAGGTGAGAGGGACACACATGAATGATGTGGATAGGACTGGAATAGCTCAAACTTGTGTCCACTGTAATGCTTCATTTAGCAGTGCTGAGTTTTCAGCTATGTCATTAGTATCAATTGCAGAATACAGTAAATGTGGGGATGTGCCTAAATGGTGAATGCAGAGATGGAGGAGAGTATGTCTTCTGTTTAAAGGCATCATATAGAGAGCACATTTCACTTACACATATGACATGTTACTGTTCACTAACATCAGTGACATCATAACTAAATGGTCACATATAATGAAATATCAGCTTACCTGTAAAATTTCTGCAGACTGGTATATAGTTCAAACAAATCAGAACCAAGGGCCAGAGGATCATTGTCATAAATCCCATCTTCTGTGCTGTCTTTGAACTTCAATGGGCTCATACTTTTCCATATGCTTGTAACAGTTGGCTCAATCATCTCTGAAAACTGTAGGAAATTAATAAATACAGTTACACTGAAGCATAGTATTATATATAATGTGCAGTTACTCAGTGCATACAAGACAGGCACTGCAGGTGTAACATAACAATGTGGCATGTTCACATGATGTTTATACCTCCACAGCTATCCCAACAGTCTGATACCATTTCCCTTGAAGAGACTGCTTGTATGGTGATTTAATGTCACCAGCAACTGAAGCATAGTATTACATAAATATGCAGTTAATCAGTGAACACAAGAGAGGCAATGTATGTGTAACATAACATTGTGGCACATTCACATGATGTTCACACCTCCACTGCTATCCTAACAGTCTGATAACTGTTTCCCTTAAAGAGCCTGCTTGTATGGTGATTTAATGTTGCCAGCAGCAATGACGTGTACTTACGTCTTCATTTAAAGTGCCCAATAGTTTTGCCCAATTTTAACCAAATTCAGATTTTCTTGACATATTTTCATAAAAATCTCCAATATCAAATTTTATGGAAGTCATCCATTGGCAGCCATACTGACACATACAGACAGACGGACAGATGAACGACCTGATACCATTTCACTTGGAGACAGTGCCTTTATGGCGATGAGTGTCACATGTAACGTAAAATATACTTACGTCTTCACATAAAGGGCCTGATACTTTCGCCCAATTTGAAACAAATTTGGAGTTGCCTGACAGATTTCCATAGAAGTCCTCAGTATCAAATGTCATGGAAATCCGTCCACTGGGAGTCACAGTGATATAGACGGACAGACATGACAAAGTTCATTGGCGCTTTTTGCAACTATGTGAACATGCCTAATAACATATTAGAACTGATGCACCAGTGTATGCATAACAATGAAGTCTTCTCAACCCATGTTCTCCTCTTAGCAGAACTCTTACACACTGCCTATGGGCAGTTGGTGATGAGAACCTCCCCCACTGAAATATCAGACAGAGGACAAGTCCCCCAAAGGTAGACGGCTAAGAAAAAGGTAAAATATCCATAACAGACAACATAGAATATGAAATTATTTGTTCTAGTATCAAAATTCCACTACCAGTCTAGGACCATATAGTTTATTAGAAATGAAAATCATTAAAACTGAGAAAATTATGTACAGAACAAACACAAGCAAGCACAACAGACATGAATGAAGTTTCCAGCATCTGGCGAAATGGCCAATATACCAGGCTGACATTTTTGTGTTTTTATTGTAAGATGAGTTACAGTTTTTGCCAAGTTCTAGTCTATACCAACTTCCATGACTATCATTCTGTGCGTCTACTCCCAGAATCCAGCAGTTCCAATGCCAATCATGGAAATCAGTTAATATTTACACATGTAATAACTATCAAATACATTTTCTGTCAAACATGTTCACACCACTTACGTCATTTTCATGGGACTTTCATTGAACAAACATTGTTAAGGTTTACAGTACACATGTATGCTGAAATTCTTATACATGGCCTTATCTGCAGTTTATGTCATTGCACAAGAAAACAATATATGTGGTTTCTTAAAATTTTAACACTATTTAAATTTGTGCAAGAACTGTGAACTTACAAGATCAATGTTAAACAAGTATGGATGAAAATTAATATTGACCTTGTATTGTGAGTGCAACATCATTTGTGACCATACCTGTGGTTCTCATGGCTTTGAATATAACGATTCAGATATTACAGTTCATATAATGGCATATCTGTTACATGTAAAAGCCTATGGTGTATGGATTTGTGTACCCTATGCCTTTAGCTGGTATTTCGTATAGTATGTAACATCAACAATGGTATTAATGTGTTTTGATAAACTGGGGAGGTTGTTTTGAACAGCAAGTGATTTGTGAAGGTCTGCAGCCTATATTGGGTCTTTTACACTTTCTACAAGTGAACTGGTTTGACTCCAGGCCCTTAAGTGTGTGATATAAGATACTCTTCATTGTGATAAAATCACAGAGATTAGTTTGACCTATTATGAGTTCTATTCTGATTTTGTCTTGCAGTTACGAGTACGTTTTTACTCATCATATTTAAAGCAGCTGATGGAAGTATTTTGCTTTGGCTTACAGACATGCGTCATGTCTAATAAACTCGTCCACTGTTCATCAAAGTCTTATAGATGAGCTTACAAATCAGCTACTTACATTTGCCATATAAAATACTGTTCCTATATTTCTCATTTTCAAACATCTAGACTAGATATTTTCCATACTGCGCCGGTTGTTCGAATTCAGGTATATAGGACCAACTCCACCACAATGTATAGATGGTTATTACAATATTAGAAGTATCATTTATAGTCCAACATGTTTTGGTGAGTTCTTCATCATCATCAGGGACCTGATTCTCTTAAAGGAAAACGTTACAGCGTGCTATCTGATAAAAGTCTAATCTTGCCACATTGTATCACTATAAAAAGTTTAAAACATGTTGTAAAAAATATATAGTTCAAAAACTACTAAAAACACATAATAAAATATTTCCATCCGCAGTGCATCACTGTAGTTGTTTCATATAGGGTGGATGTAAGCGTAGTAGCTTTTTGTGCACATTTGATGTCCATTGAATGAGTCTTTGTAAAACAATAATAAGCACTAAGTGGTGGACTTGTAACACTGGATAGATTGTCTTCAGCACTGTGGAATTCTATGGATATGTAACTCATGTGGGACGTCTTTGGTGCCACGAACTTCTGTCACATGGGTTTGTGGAAATGGATCTATATAATGTCATGTGTTGCTGCCAGAGTGGTAGACTCACAATGTTGTCAGGGTTAGACATCTGTCGTACTAGATGCAATACATATATAAAACAGAATAATGCCAAATCGGCATATGCCTTACGTATCTTGAATAATCAGCACGAATATGGTACCATGGCAGACACTATGACATTGCTAAAACCATGCAATAAGGGATGGAAGATGAATGTATGAGAAAACTATTACATACAGTGGTACCAATACAATTATATGCTCATAAATGAACAGTACACGAATGAACCCAACCCACTTTTTACCTTTACTTTCGAGTAGCTACCTGCATATAATAGCAAGCGGACCTTCTGCAGAAGCAATACGTAGAAGTGTATCTGCCACACCTGAATACACATAACCTAACAGATTACACCCAAAGAAACTTGCATCTAGTACGACAGATGTCTAACCACAACAACGTTGTGAGTCTACCACTCTGACGGCAATGCATGACGTTATAGATCCTGTTCCACAAACCAATCTTACAGAAGTTTGCGGCACTGAAGACATTCTATATGGGCTACATATCCATAGCATTCCACAGTGCTGAAGACAATCTATACTGTGTTACAAGCAGGGCTGCGGACTCGGTACACAAAAGCTCCGACTCCGACTCCAACTCCTCAATTTTTAAAACTTCTGCCTCCGACTCTGACTCCTCGATTTTTAAAACTCCAACTCCGAATCCGACTCCTTCATAAAAGCTCAATATGCATTAATAACAGTAAACCTATAAGACATTTCATCGCCACCACGTGAATCATCAGGCTACTTTTTTGACTTATAACCTATATTTAAGTATAAGTCTAATGGTTACTGTAGCTATCAGGGCTCTGGATTTGGAGTATCCAGTTAAGATTTTAGACTGAGGTCAGAGTTGGAGTTGGTACATTTTTACTGACTCTGACTCCAACTCCACATAAAAATTCCTTCTGAATCTGACCCCACCTAAAATTCCTTCCAACTCCGACTCCAACTCCACAGCCCGGGTTACAAGTCCACCACTTAGTGCTTATTTATGTTTTATGAAAACTCACAAAATGGACATCTTATGTGCACAATAAGCTACTATGCTTACATCCACCCTATGTGAAAAAACTATAGTGATGCACTGTGGATGGAAATATTTTATTATGTGTTTTTAGTGTTTTTTGAACTATACATTTTTTACAACATGTTTTAAACTCTTTATAGTGATACCATGTACTGACATTAGACTTTTAACAGATAGCATGCCGTAATGTTTTCCTTTAAGAGAATCGGGTCCCTGATGATGGTGAAGAACTCACCGAAACATGTCGGACTATAAATGATACTTCTAATATTGTAATAACCATCTATACATTGTGCTGGAGTTGATCTTATATACTTGAATCCAGACTAGAATTAATCATTAAATATTTAATTTTTCAACTTACGGCATCAGTGTTTTTTAAAATTGCAATTTAACTTACTAATCTTTTACATTTATGATATTTGAAGTTAAACCTGTTCATTATACTTACTTTATCATAATAAAGTTTGTAGAGTGTGTCTGCATATGGGAAATCAAAATACCTGAAAACATAAACTAATCTGTAGTTTACATAACAGTGCACACAGAACATTCACTACAGATAGTCAGAATATACTGCATAATTTAAAGTTTTTAATCGTTATGCCTGAGTTTTAGGTGTATGCACTACTCTGCAGAGTGCCTACTAAAACTGTTCTCTGTCCATCTGCATGCACAAAGCGACTTGAAAAGAAACGAATAGATTTTCATGACATTTTACTTTGAGGAAGAGTTTTACTCAAATTTGTTGACCCATCCCATTGGTCAAAAATGAGGAACACGTGACATGATGATCTGTATGTATTTCTGTGTTATATCAATCATACTTTGTTAAATATGTATTGGAGCAAAAATGTTTTGAACAGAGATGTAGAGAAAAATGAAAGGTATTGTTCTGAATACACTTTTTCCAGAAGTGTTCCATAGGCCTAAATGTTAATAACTTTCAGGTTTCGTTATGTATACATTTCATAACTTTTACATGCAACAATCAGCAGTGATCTTCTGAAAACAGGCAAAGATTCCTGAATTTTGTATTCTTCATAATAACAGAAAAGCATCCTCTTACTTACATTTCTAAATCTACAAGCATTTAGACTGTATTAAAAATTTTTCTCTGTTTTTTGAACATAATGAAGTAATATTAAAACAAGTTGTGCAATATGTCTAATTATTTAATTTTCTTTCACTGCATATAATATAAATGAAGAGTGAAACCTCAATTCTGATTGCTTGTTCATTCAAAATGCAGTTTTCAATTCCTGGTGATTTGAACAAATGTGAACTAACAACGAATAAGCGCATGGAAGTTTAATGTTTGTTTATTGCCAAGAAGTTCAGTGTGGTCTTAATTATTCACTTTATGTTAAGACACTTACAGAATTACACAGTATCATGTCCCTTTCTCACATCAGCTACATTTTGTTTCCATGTAAGTAATTTGAACAGCATGGATGATAATAAGTTTTTCAGAATTCCTTATGCCAAATAAATGTGTTTAGTGTATGTCATATACTCATACAGTCTTCTTTATGTTATCAACATGCAGTGAACATGTAATGATTCAAAATACTGACTGCTGGAATATCACGTCATGAAGGTCTATGGCTTTCTGCAGAGACACCGTCACCATAACAACCACATGAATTAGTCCTTTTAATTTATCATCTTCATTTCCAAAGTCATTTACATCATAACTTTCGGTGATCTTGGAAAACCTGATGAAATGAAAAGAGATTACTAAAATGAGAAGTGTAATATGAAATGAGATACAAATAAATAAATTGCTATAACTGTGTTACAATATTTGTATGATGTAACTGTACTTGGTAAATCACTTCAAGATATTGAACTAATTAACTCCATGCAGCGAAGTCCTTTTTGACAAGCTAAAAGTAATTCAGCTAGTCGAGAAATTTACATCATTTTGTAGAACCTGAAGGTTCACTATCATGTTCAAAAGAGTTTGTCACTGGTTCCTGTCCACAGCCAGATGAACCGTCTACCCTGTGTCAGTAAGATTCATTAATATCATCCTCCCATCCATGCCTAGGTCTTTCAAGTGATGTCTCTCATACAAAATCCTGTTCATTTCCCTTCTTTCCAAAGCAGCCTATTTGCCACACTCATCTCAACTTTCTTGATTCAATTAATGAAATTTTTATTAGTGTCATTCCCAAACATTTGATCTTTGACACATTTTAGAAGGCACTGTTAGCCAGTGCAGGGGCTAGAGGGAGTGATCGTGGCATGTTGGGCACACCCACCTTGCCTAAACCTCTTATGGGAGGAACAGGGTTACATGAACATGGATGCATATGGACAACCTCCCTCCCAATTTCACTTAAAATACATACATTTTTGGGCATTAAACATTAACATAGTGCTCCACTAGCTAATGCTGCGTGTTTCCAGAGTGGTTGACTAGGTAACTGCCAATGCTTATTTACATGTGTTCAAAGTTTTCAGCATTTGGAAAATTTTCCCCCTTGTATTTAATTACGGTAAAATCCTGTTAAGACATTTTTTAAAATTCCGAGAAAATCTGACTTCTTAAGCGGGAAATTTCTTAAAAGGGTAGAACTGAAAAATTCCATTTTTAAATTTTTTTGTGAACTTATTACATATGTATGCTGAATTTGTATAACTTGCAGCTATCTTAACACATTCTCACTTGTATCTGCCCATTTAACCATTTTGTCTGTAACCTTTCATTCACAGTTTTATTTACACCTTTACCTATGCTGTTACTGACTTTTCATTCACAAGTTCACATTTCATTCCAGATGTTTCCTTTTCCTTGAGATCTTTTTCAAGCATAGGTTGTTGCTCTCTTTTCAAAAACAGTAGCTGTATACAGCTTCAGATTCCATAGGTTTGCTTTTAGGTAGACCATACTGGGTGGTCAGTAGTTCCAGTTACTTTCACTAACTCTGCAGTGTCTTGAATTTATTTTCTGGAATTGCTGATGTAACTTACCTGCACACAGTCACCACAGATGTTTCACAATCACACTACACCACGACACATTTTGGGAATTAACCACTATGAACTGACCGCACCATTTGAATGCTGAGTTTTGGAAATGGAACGAATGGAAACTTGGGGAAATTCTTTAAGATTTTGAAACAGAAAATGTATTAAATGGGTAAAAAAATTGTTTCCTCATCAAATTTTTTACTTCTTAGGCAGAAACTTTTCTTATGCGGGGCTGTGTTAAAAGGGCAACATGTAATGTTAATCAAATGGGCGAATTTTGGTGCTTTTTTATCCTGACTTCTTAAGTGGAAAATTTTCTTAACCGGGGACTTCTTAAGCTCATTTTACAGTATTTTCAACTGCACATAGTCAAAACTGTGCTGAGAAAAAGGGCACTGGTTGAAAAGTGTTACAGTACTTAATCTTCTCTGCATTCACTTTTAGACTGGTATCGTTACTGGTGTCTGATAGTGTCTGTGTTTGTCTTATGGTATGTATGTTTTTGCCCAGTAAATGGACATCAACAACACAGTCCAGAAAATGATGTGCCCCATTAAATTTCAATCTCTCCTTGTTTTCTTTGACCTTCCTAATGGCACATTTTAACCAAGGTTCTGGAACAATGGCCTACCATTCTTCTGCTCCTTGAGTTGCTGTTTTGACAACTGCAGTGCGAATATCATAGTTATTTGGACTTTTTTCCAATGGCAACCTGTTATTAATTGGGACTGGAAACAAGATTACATCTTTTGGAGGCTGCAGTTCTTGCAGAAGAGTTAGAAGCCTAAAACATACATCAGAACATTATTACTCACTACTGGGACACTGCATTTTTCCAGACAGCTAGACCTTGAAAGTTTAAATAGATCTCAGTTGTAGTGTGTGCAGGATTTTCAAATTATTTATCGATACAAATTTCACATAAAAAGTTACTGATATTTAGCTGTTAATGTGTAAGTAAATATTTCACACCCTTGTTATTTTATAAAATATATAATTGCACAGGATTTTTCTTACATCTGTTAATTCCAATTAATTTAAATTTTACATTATGCTAACATGCTCAAAGTGTCTCTACCAGAGGTTCTGGATATCCTCATTTCATTAAATTCTGTTACATGTCTAGTTTTTTCCCCATCAGTACAAACTACATGCAGTTTATGTTTCTTTAATAACTGGATTTATAATAAAAATATTACTGAATATGGCTGATCCTTTCTGCACAATGGTTGACATGCCAATAATACATTTTCATTTACTTTTCTCTCATGAATCAGTTATTTTGGAGGAAATATTTTATGCAGAATTTAGGAAACTTCATCCCTCCAGAGCTGTTACAGTCCCTTTCCTTTCATAAAACAGATTACACAGGGCATTTCACATAAAGTGCACCAAGTTTCAGGATATTATTTTATTAGTCATTTTGAGTAAAGAGCACTATATAAACATATGCCCAATTATCAACCGTTACAAATTAAATTATGTAGCACTCTTGTTACTTGAGACTTCCATCCTACAAGTCATAAATTCTGATTACTTACAGCTTACCTGTACATATTCTGTACCTCACTGTTAAATTTATTTCACCAATCTGCTCTACAGAATGCTGTTTTTTTCCCCCTTTCAAATGTGTTGCTATCCCTGCCCTTGCTTGTTTCTTGTGGTACATACTCATATTCTCATCCATTTCTACTGTTCTTCCCCCCACCCCCTTCTTTTTTTTTGAGGATAATTTCTGAAATTACTGTCATGTCTACTTTTATTTCTTTTAATCTATTTTCACTTTCTTGAGAGTTGTTGTCAGGATCTCTTCAATTCCACATTACAAGATTTTGTGTCTCTTTTATACTAACTTCTTGTCTTTCTTCCAAGACATACCTGACTTAGCTGTAGCTGTATGTGTGGATTATATGGATATACCATTTTTAACTTAGAGGGGTTAACAGACTCTCCCAAACCTGGAAACTCAGGTTTTATTTTTGAGTTCTCTAAAAAATTACGGTCAACTAGGATTTTGGAGCCTTGTCTACCTTCCTGTGAGGTACACTTTGTCTGGCTTCTAAACTTGACTTGTGTAGCATGAAAAGTCCTGACAGTAAATATGCTACCACCAGCTTTGCTATTAGTTTCACTGGCACATGTAGTCCTTTCAGTGTCTCATGGACAGGCCTATTCCTTTATAACATTAAAATGCATGATTTAGCTGTTACACATGCCAATTACAGGGGAACTTTTCATACCTGAGAATAATGGAAGGCTCACTTATGGTCTTCTTACTTGCAGCCAGTACTTGTATGTTTCTAATACCAGACAGGCAGGATGGTAATAAAGCAACCACAGCCTTCCAAAACAGCATCTTCTGGAAACATAAAAGCACAAAGTAATATATCAGTAACTAACTAACTAGGTAACTAACTCTACGGAGCAGAGTCCTTCTTGGAAAGCTAATCATTCCCCACCTAGGCAAGCACTTCCCTGCGTTTTATGAAGCTGAAAGGCTCATTACTTGTTCATAAATATCATTTGTAATGAGCAGCCAATAACAACTTTATCTAATATAAAATTTCTTGGCATTTATATAAATGATTCAATTAACTGGAGTAGTCATATCGAATATATTGTCCCAAAACTGAGTTCCGCATGTTATATAATGAGAAGTATTAAATCATATATGTCCCTTAACTCTTTAAAAACGATTTACTACTCTTATTTTAATATGATTATAAGCTACAGTTTACAGCTTTGGGGAAACTCACCCCATAGCTTAAAAATATTCAGAATTCAAAGAAAGATAATTAGAATCATGATAGGCTGTAAAAGTAGGGTCTCATGCAGGAATTTGTTTAGAAGGTTGAAAATTTTACCTCTTGCATCGCAGTATATTCTTTCACTTATGCTTTTTGTGGTCAATAATAAAAATCTCTTTATTTTAAACTCAGAAAACCATACTAAAAGTACAAGACAATCAAACAATTTTTATCAGCCTACATCAAATCTTACTGTATATCAAAAAGGAGTGTATTATATGGGCCTCAAGGTCTTCAGTAATCTTCCTCTACATATTAAAGATATATCTAGTAATCCTAGGAAATTTGAAATCTGTTTAAAATGATTCTTACACACACATTATTTTTACACCATAGATGAATATTTTCAATATAAACCTAACGTAAGTCAATAACGTACCAATAACGGTATTAACAAGACCACTAGTATTTTAATGTACAGTTCTTAATAATTTATGTTCATTGTCACCAAGTCTTAAAATAAAATTAAGTAAATATACATAATACAAATGTTTATATTCCTGACATATCAATGTTATTTCTCAGGTAAATGTTACGATTTGTTGTAGTCTACGTTTCGACTAGTTTTTAGTTTACTATGATATTATTGTTATACATTAGCTTATTTTATTAGTATCAACTTATGTATTTGACTTGGAATTGATTGTTCGATTCAACATATTCATTTCATTTGATTTCATTCATTTTATCATATTTATCTGTATATTATAATTACTTTTGACATGTTCTATATCCTACTTATTGTTTTTATTGTGGATCCATGGAACGTTAAATAAATTGAATTGAATTGAATAAGAGACTGCAAGTTGTCCCTATCTTGAGCCAGATCAATCCAGTCTCTATGCCCCCATCCTGTTTCCTGAAGACTTATTTTAAGTAATATGTCATTATACTTAATTAAGTATGACTGGTTATCTATAACATTCCAAATGCAAATGACTGATGACAACAGGAACTAAACATGACCCCCTCCCCCCCCAACAGGCAGACTAAATTATGTTGTTTAAAAAAATCACAATTATTTATTGAATTTGCTGTTATTTGTCTCAATAATTTAATGTTGAGTGCACAAAGCTATCTTTTTTATTTAAAGTATTCCTTTGCTGCCCTTTGGGCTCTGCTACCTGGGGTGGCCGCACCATCCCCCCCCCAGTCCCTCAGTTAATGCCCCTGCCTGCACGACATCATGAAGTTTATGAGAAGCAGTGAAACAGGATGTTTTTGTAAATTCTCTGTTCTTCTTCAAGGGACTTATTTTGATGTTACCTGTTAAACTCTCTACACGCAGTTTCCCTAGTACTGGAACTATACATATCATACAGCATTTAAAAATGTAGCTGCGAATGTATTTAGGGGCGGAACATTGAAATGGTCATAAAGTATGCAAATTCTGGGGGTCGGGGGGGAGGTATTTAATTAACGTAACAACTGGTCTGCAATGTATAAAGACAACCACTTCCTACCTCTTCCTCTGTTACCAAACCTTCTTGAATGGCATTACTTATTTTCTGTAGCAAGGGCACAAATACAGTGAAGCTAAGAGGGTGACTTGTGTGGATGCTACAAAACTCAGTCCACTGGGCCAGTGTTTCAGAAACCAGTGACATGCCACTTTGGACACGATGATAAATAAGTATTTTTTCTGCAGGCTTTGACAAACTTCCATTCCAGCTGTGTGGTTCTGCCTATGGAAATAAAATATTTTGATTTTTTATTTATTATCCAAGACAAAAATATGTTTTTGATTTTATGGCTCTCACCTCAGCACATAACTCATTTGTTTATTCTTACTTTATTTAATGATGTTTAATCAACTGTGGTGATTATACAGTGTCAGATTTGAGACTGACTGTGGATTATGACTTAGGAACTGGTCATGACCTATTTTAAGGAACTATCTCGGAACCTTGTGTTGGCACCGAGAAGGATGGCAAGAAAACCTCTGCCAGGATAGCCCAAGTTTTTTGTTTTAGTTGTTGGTTTGTTCATTAGCACATTATATAGTGATTCTGTATTGACTGCAGACATTTTCTACAACTGTGAGGTGAAAGTATGATAGCTTACAGTGAACTGGAAATCGAGAAAGATTGAGTCGTGGCATATCTCAACATGCTACCCTAGAAATTACATGCAGCAGTAGTGGGGCAACCACAAAAAATGTTTTGTCAGCATGGACAGTAACACAATTGAGACTACCTGGCACTCCCAAATACGAAGGCGAAGTGCATCATGACTGAAGGAAATACACTCTCTAATTCTAGCTGATGCAGTAATAGTAGTGTAACTAGTATAGAAGAATTACTGCTACCAAAAATGAAACTGCAGTAATCGTAAGTCCAACTTTAGGCTCAGGCGTGTGTCATTTTTTAATCTTTAACAGCTGCAAGGCTCTAGTGAAACTGAGATGACTGTGAATCCATCAGTAATTAAGGGCTTCTGCATTATGTTTACAGTTAGATTAATTATCCTGTTAGAACATTCTGTGGTTTTACTACAGCCTGTCTGATGAAAGTTATTATCATGGTGTTTCTCTTAGAATTTATATGACAGTTTCCATACTGAACAAACCCTGCTGACCTGTGAATTCTTGATTTCATGGAGAATTACATTCTTGAGCAAATGCACATACTCTTGGAATGCACTTCCTGTGTTCTTCTCAAAATGAAATGCCAAGCAGATATTCACATCACCTCGTTTCTTCACCTTGCCTTTCTTATTTAGTCCACATAACAGTACCTGGCCAGTTGCTGAAATGTCCTAAAAGAAATGTAATGATGAGGTGCAAACAATTACATCACTGTCTGAATGCCCACATTTTCAAAACTAAAAGACTGAAAATTTCAGCTTGAATGTAACTCTGAACTTTAAAATTGTCGCTTGTTGTAGGAATCCTGAAAGGTGGACAAACGATAGGAACCAGAAGTGTTTCATGCTAATGGTACCACAAAACACAGAAGTCTAGTTCAAATATAAAAAATCATTCACCCCCTCCTACCAAAGCCTTATCTCAAAACAGACATATGTAATAAAAAACATTCTTTCAGTTATGAGATTAATATTAATGGTATGTTTCTGAAAATTAATTTTAGCTTCCAGGTCATGTGGCAGTCCTCCTGAGTTATGCAGTCTATCGATAACATTTTGAGGTTCAATTTTATTGAAGTTTCCAAAGTGCCTTTCCTTTATTGCTGTCCTGAGCATTACAGCTGTGGGTTCTGCTGGCAGATGCAGGCTTTTTACACAGTAAAGCTGCTGTGCTCACAGCAGTGATAGAAGAAAGATCCTGTTTATATAATGAGATAAAGAGTAGTGGAATACAGTTAACTGCTTCTTAATAGCCATACCTGCAAAGGAATGGTTGCACTTCCAATAAGTTTATTGTCATGTTTTAATCCAGATGCAACTCCTTTCAGCAGTTTTTTTAGGCCTTTTATACCCTTGACGTTATTGTACTTCTTATTCTTCTCCTCAACTGTGTCATCTTGACTGGAATTCCTAAAACACGTAAGAACCCGCTTTATATGCTCAAACAACATTCCTGACGGAATCAATATGTGAACAGAAAGAAACCTTTGTCACTAGACTGGAAGTTTAATGTCGATTTATTGGTTTCTTGTGTGCCTGTGTACTCACTTGAATAGTGAGCCAGTCGATCAGGTGGTCTATTGGTCTCCAACTTGCTCATTTTGTTAATGAGTTGGTCACTGATTATTTTCTTTCAGAGGTTGGAATGTGTTATAAATTCTTTCATGGCCTAAATTTAAAATTATTCAATAGAAATTATTAACATTGCTACGAACATTGTGTGTTAAAATAACAGATAACATTATCTTCAAACAAAAAACAAATGGAATATGCTCATGTACGATTTGAGCAAGAAATGAGGAACATTTTATTACTGAAGAATTGAGTAAATGTGCAAAAATTATTCTGGAGCCACTCATGATTTTAGATGTATTAAATTAAATAAGCATTTTGACCTAAAAATAACTTATGCTTTCATATAAATTATCAGCATTATTCATTTGGTTCCCTAACTATCCTAAGAATATGGGCTGTTTAATATCAACCATGAGAAGGAACACTTGACTATTCATTTTCTGCCTGTCTAATGGAATGGTATTTCTTTAATTTACCAGTATCTTAAAGGAAACTTACATGCAACTTATGAATTCTATCACAACGTTTTTATAAACCTTACTATGGTGTTATTTATTTTCCTATGTTACACACTACTGCAGAAATTCTTTATTGATGATAGCACTGGGTGACAAAGTTTAACTTTTTCTTTTTGCTTCGTGGGTGACACTTGGTGCCTTTTATACATTTTCAACCACTGATTCCAAATCTGATAATAAAGTTCTGTAGCATGTATGGTTTTCGAAAAGTGCGCAAATGAAGTGTAAAATTTTTATGAATTCAATCCTTTTAAGGTACACTCATGTATAGTCGCAAAAAACGCCCATTTGCTTAGTCAGTACCATCTGTCCTTCCATCTGTATATCTGTCCGCAGGTATCAGTGCTGTTCCTAGTGGATATTGAAGACTTCTATGAAAATCTGTCGAGAAAATCCAAATTTTGTTACACTCAGGCAAAAAAATCCTAAGTATGTTTTGTTGTTGCGAGTGACATTAAATCGCCATAAAAACGGTGTCTTTGAGAGAAATGTTATCAGGCTCTTAGGACAGCCCACGGGGTATAAACATGATGCGAATGCCCCATAATATTACGTTATATATACATCACTTGTCTTGTTTTTTACTACAGTGTTTCACAGGTGATAAAGATTATGTAATAATAAAATTTATATACTTATATCCATAAAAGTTTAAAGCATATATTTCCCACAATGTTCTCAATTCCTTCTAGGACTCCATCAAAATTCCTTCCATTCCTAAGCTACTTTATATGAGAACTGACAAAACCCCTTTCATGTTCTCACTGCTGATGTGTGCAAACACCTGTTGCAGACAAGCAACCTTCTCCACTCTGGTTCATGGTATTCGTAAAATTTTACATCAAACCAAGCATGATATGAAGTGGTGGTAGGACTATTTTACCTGACCTAACAGCAGGTCATATGCAGTGTTCTTGCACCCATGAACAAACTGCTTGTAATGGGCCCATTCTGTCAAAACACAGTGACTACTTCTTGTCTGACTGTCCCATTCACATAAGATGTGTGTGTCTGGAAACATTAGTGAATCAAAAGCAGCAGCAAGGAACACTGTCTTGCAGGTCCCTGCAAATGGTAGAGCATACTGTTTCCCATTAAACCAAGATCTGAGGTCTACAGCACATGTGGGGAGCCTGTACCCTTATCACCAATTTGCCCTACAGAAGAAGTGATAAAAGAAAAGAAAAGGAAGGTCTTCTTTGGGTATTAAGAATTAAATGCCACAAAGTGAAGATTATTTCACCCAGGAAGCAGAGTCTTTTTTTTTTACAGTGTAATCACAGATCTGGGGACTTAAAACTTCATGATGATGAAAGGCTCTGCCTGTGAATGTTTGCTTGAGAATGGCAGTTAAAATGCATGCAGTATAATTTATATATGTTGTATTGTTGTGACTTATTCCACACCCTGTGTTCTCTTTGACTAAAGTCTGGATCTATGGAATGCATAACACATGCATATATGTACTGACACTGTGTGTGTGAACACTGGTGAATTGTCATGGGAACAGCTGAGCAAAGGGCACAGTAAAATTCAGGGAGGAGATGGAAAAAGGACTAGTCATAGTCATGGCTGAAATTTTGGACATTGTCCATCATCTCAGGCTTAAAAACCCCACAACATTTTGGAGGCTGGATCTACCCCTGTCTTCAGGTTGTATGGGAAAAGGGGAGAACCTAATCTGGTGGGCCTGATAGAAAGGGCTGGTCCCACTGCGTGCAGAAGTAGTGTTTGTCAGGGTACTAGAGGAATGATTAAAATTTGTAAATTTTACAATATGTTATTAACTTTTTACTTTAAAACCTGCAGTTCCTTCTATTTCATAAGTATCTCACAGTACGGTTCTGTTGAGAAATCTTTGTCAGGGTTACACACTGGTATATTATATGTGCATTAGTATGGTGACTTACCCTTAACTTGTGACCAAGCACAGCTGAAGGAGTGTAAGCTTTTTTGTAAGCAGACTTGACATACACATAGCTATTTCATAAAGCTGGACCCTTGGAATTGTAAAAACTAACAGCATTTTACAACAACAGATATGTGTGTGTGTGTGTGTGTGTGTGTGTGTGTGTGTGTGTGTGTGTGT
>BLKM01001802.1:0-10804 GCA_013340265.1 Coptotermes formosanus
ACGGTTTCAGTCATTGGACATATGAGAAACACCATGGGAGTTAGTGTTAGTAGAGGAATATGTTCCCGTAGTTACGGCGTCTAGCGATCTGGGTCTTGCGTATTTGGCATTCCTGTTTCAAATGTGGGAGGTTCATCGTTTAAATCTCGGCCCGGTGGCCGTGGCCGGGGGGGGGGGGGAGTTTCGTGACACAGGTTTTGGGCGTTGAAACATTCGGTACTGTTGCTGTAGGCGTGTCTTTTCATGGGTCCCGGCCGTTCTTCCCCCGGGGGCGAAGAAACTGGGCCTTAAGGTGATCATCCCCATCGTGTACCGAGGTTGCGAGTGAGTGGAGCTGTACCTCAGCGTCACCTGTAGTCTTTCATGCAGGACAGTCTGTTTGGGACTTGGTGGACAAAATGCCCCTAGGATCGGTTTTTCTCTTAGCTTTTAGCGTTTCGTCTGTCAAATCGCATTCTGCAAGTGTTGTGCGTGTCAAGCTGTTGTTTGGGGGTGGGCATTAGGCGCGGTAGAGGCCGTACAGTTCTACAGACATCGTGTTACTGCCAGGGCTGTGCAGTCGGTACACAAAACTTCCGACTCCGACTCCTCACTTTTTAAAACTCCGACTCCTTCATAAAAGCTCGATATGTTCTAATAACGGTAAACCTATAAGACATCCCATCACCACCACGTGAATCATCAGGCTACTTTTTAGACTTATAACCCATATTTAAGTATAAGTCTAATGGTTACTGTAGCTATCAGGGCTCTGGGTTGCAGTATCTAGTTAAGATTTTAGATTGAGGTAGGAGTCGGTACATTTTTACGGACTCTGACTCCACAGCCGTGGTCACATTCTCACGGGAATAAACAAACCTTTTTGGTGCGGGGGGGGGGGGGGGCGGGGGGGGCGGCTTTAACCCTTTGAAGACGAAGCGTATCTGTTTTATATCACTCAGTGCGTACCGCGCTGTAAACACTACACTTCGGTTATAAAAACCGGTCTCTTTATGTTTTATAAGGCAAAAGATGCTGTTTGTTCTGAGATCCGTACAAAACACATAAACGCAATGTGGGCACCACGTAGAATTTTTAAATGTTAAACCTGGTGGTACGTAAAGTTACCGCTAGGCTTTAAAAGGTTAGTGCATGGTGGGTTCCGTAAGAACCCGAAATTTCTTGACAAGGTGAATAGGCGTATGTTTAGTCAGATCGAGCGGCAGCTGGGAGCGGCTATCGCAGAGATAAGCCGATACGACAGATACGTGAGATAAGTAGCACGGAGATGTGTCAGCCGGTCAAGGGCAAAACTGTGGCGTAGATTGGCCTCGCAGTTGCTGATTGTGTTCACATCATATAGTGCGACAAGGCTGGTCTAACTTCGGTTTGGCGAGGAGATTTTAACTTCACGTCGCAGCGTGGTTTTTGCTTTGCACTGTACCCCCGTGGAAAACGGGGAAAAAAAAGGGTTACGGTTTTGCCTGTTTGCGAGGTGACTCCGCGTCCTTCCTTAGTTACCCACCCCACCACACTAATATTTTCCCCCTTTCATTGCCTGCTACTGTGCTTTAATTTCCTTCCTGTATTATTTTCCTTACTTTCCCTCTTCTTGTTTCCTCCTGGTGTCCTTAACGTGCCTCGTCCACCCAAGTAGGTTTATTCTCCATTTTCCGCCTCGTTTCCACGTGACAGGTGGACAGACTAATGTAATGAATGTTGCGTGAGCGTGTTACTCGTTTCCTAACTGATCCGCAGCCATTAGTGTCTCGGCACGAAATGCGAAGGTTGAGGCGAGTAAGGTTACTTGTAAACAAGTGAATGACGTGCACGTCTTGCGTCACGCTGTGGCGAACAAACAAGTGGCGGGAGCTGTGTTTGGGGGCCCACGCATCCGTCTGTGGGGTGTGTACCGGGGTGCTGTCTGCGTGGCCGGGTTTGAGGCGTAGTACGTTCTGCGTGAGTGCAACCGCACTCCTTCGTGGTGCTGGTATTCTGGGTTCGTGTCTCGGCTTCAGGACGGAGGGTGTAGTTTTATGGTAAAATTGTACCTGCTGATTATCGCACGGTTAATAGGAATGTCAGTCTTTTCCAGACCGTAATTCTGGGTTAGGGCCGTGCAATAGGTTACCGCCTTTTGCGTCCGATTCTTTGCGGTTTCTTAGGCAGGTCGGTTTAGGGGACGGCGTCTAGCACTTTATATTCAGAATTTCGAATATCGGCTAGGACGACCATTATCATTACAGGTTCCTCGTGGTTTTCCTCAGTCCTCGAAAACTCTGTGTAGTGCCTGTACCTAGACGACTCGCTTGCTTCTATGTCCTTCTCAGTTGTTCACTAATCAGTAATATTTCTTTCGAGGTTGTAAAATATTCGACGTTGATGGTATAAACTAAACCAGGACGTTTTTCCAATTCATCGTACATAATTGCAAGTCGAGTGCATTTCGTTTTCACAAACCAAGTCTGGAGGTCGAATCTAATTGCATTTGTTGAGAAGGAAATTCTTAAAGTTTAGGATCGGTTGTAGCGATTGATTGATTCGCATGTTGTGAAGACGTATAAATTCAGTTGCAGACTGCCGTCAGCTGTAACGATACGCCGTGTAGTTAGATGGATGGGTACCAGCGTTTCGGCGGAATTCTGTGCCTGCGTCTTCAGAGAATAAGAGCAAGCCGCCCAGGAGACTGTTATGTGATACGGGGAACACACGGGGACGGGCACTGGGCGCATTAGGAAGAACCAGTGGTTCAGAGCCGGTTGTCTTAAGCGTGTAACTTGTATTCAGGAGGAGCGCGAGTTCTGTCGGACACAGACTAACCCGACGGAGGTCTGTGGTTTTTCGTAGTCCTTCAGGTTTTGTCGTGGCATAGTACTGCAAAATCCGTCCCGTGACCGCATCCTTCCAAGCCGCGTCCAGTTACTCAGTAACAAGTGTGCAGTTCGATGCTGTACAAAAACTGACAGTACCCTTAAATAAACAAGCATTGCCCCTAAGAGGGCTTCTGTACTGGTAAATGCGGGGGACGGGGGCAGAAACGAAGAAAGGAAGTAACTGAGGAAAGGACGGCTAAAATAATAACCAGAAATAAGAAGCATGGAGAGAGAATGAATTAATGAACAAAACGAATAAATGAAGAAAGCAGGAAGCTATGGGCTGGCATTAAGTGCCTGCCAAACCCGTTTTTTTTTTAACAAACTGCATGGGACCACGTGTTACAAGACCCCATAATAGTGGTACTCAGTCCCATATAATGTAATCGAGTGACCGTGTAACGCATGTCGGACGGACGGAGTGACCTCTGCCTCAGTAACGTCTGTAGCATCGCGGCCGAACGTCTGTTTATCAGATTACATTGGCACTGCATTAAACATTGTACTTAACAGCAGCGATAAGAAATGCGTGAACGACCTGTCAGCGTATTTTCGTGTTATCGTGTGTGGCATGGATGTACCGTGTGTGAATTGATCCCTGGTCTTCGTTAGATGCATGGTGTACTCTGTTTAAATAAATAGGACCTTGTACGGATGTAAGTTACGTATGTAAAAGCTCTGGTGTTATTCCGTCGTCGTGAGTTGTCTTCGTGTGTGTGTGTTAACAAGACGTAAAAATGGTATCGATGGAAGGATGCTCCAGTGGGTATTACAGTGTCTACGTTTGTCGAAAATCTTCCAGAAGGTAGCAGCACTGCGCTGTGCGTATCGCACTTGTTCTAGTGGTCGTATCGTAATACATGCACGAAGTGTCTGCCAAGAACTTCCCGGGTTATTGGGCTTCCGCGTTTTCAGGAAGTGCTTAACATTCTCCCTTTGAAAGTTGAGTGGACTTTGTTAGTTAATTCAAATGAAGGGACACACTTCGAGCCTGAGGATGGGGACGTGTTCGAAACGTCGGCAATGTCCATTTTCTTGCGTCGCCAAAACTCGAAATCTGGATAAAACAAAAGGACAGCCTTTTGTGGTCTTTGGAAGAAGAAGGTCCTGTGTTTCTGGTTTCGCCGATGTACTGCGTGCTTCGACAGTTGAAGGTTCGGCATTTTTGCCAACAGGTGTTGCGATTAAAATGTAAAGTTCTAACGATGGTGAGTGAAAAGTACTGCCGTATGGAAGATGCTACGTTGTGTAGTCGGCTAGAAACGTACTGACGTTTCGGAAGGATTTGCTACCTCATCGTCGTGATCGCCGCCATTGAGAACCTGGTGTTTTGCTGGGGGGGGGGGCGGCGCTTATTACGCACCGGAGCCGAGCCGCTTTGTTTGGCCCTCCTCGTAGAAGGTGGGGGCAGCACGTTCGTTCGAAACGCCGGTAGTACGTTTTTGCCAGTGTACGGCGTCGCGGCTCCTGAAGATATTTTTTTCGTTATTGGCCGTTATTACCTGAAACAGCATTGACCGTTCTTGTTATGTAATATAAATGTGATTTTGTTCTGTGTAAAAAAGTTTTAATTGTTGCTTCTGAGGGCTAAGGTCGAGCACTTTTCCCGTATTACGTGTGGGAGTACAGTGGTGTAGTATCCTGTTGTTTTGGCTGGTTGTTTTTTTTTTTCTCAGCCAGCATGCTTCTCTGTAAATGTGTGAAGTCCTGCACAGTCAGCGCATCGATTGTTTTGACCTTAGTACAAGCAAACATGTTTATAGAGACCGAGCTGCGTTCGGCGTCAGTATTGTTACTCGTGTAAGCCCCTCCCTCCCGAGACCATTAGACCAGTTGCGTTGAGAAACGAGCGACGTGTAATCAGCGCCCGGTGCGGTCTGTACTGTGATGACGCAGTTGCCAAATAACTGCGCATCACTTTGCGACGTGCCTTGCACGTGGTTTTTCTCAGTTTGACGTGCGGCCAGTACGCAGTTGTTTTTAATCTTAGAATCGGAAGTTCTGTAATCAACATGATGCCTTCGTTTAAGCTTTGCCTATAGTCACGTGTACATCTTATTGCCTCGGAGGAAACGACCTAGTTCGGAAGAGGACGTTATGCGTACGTATGCACAGGTATTGTTGAGTGACACTACTGTATCGCCACGGAGTCCTGGGTTCGATCCGGGGCCAGTCCATGTGGGGTTGATGGTGGCCAAAGTGGCGTAGCACAGGTTTTCGCCGCGAATATACGTACTACGGGTTTCCCTTGTTTGTTTCATTCCACCGGTGCTGCATTGCACGGAAAAACGAAAAAAAATTATCTCTATCTTCACCACAGGGTTGCACAATGAACCTCAAGGCTGCGGTGCGTCCGTAGCATCTGCCGGGGGCCCTTCACCACAAAAAGAAAATACTGTTGCCCCGGTGGGGGGGGATTACAGAACAGGTGGTAAAATGGTTATTTCTAACCGGGAAAAAGATTTTCTTCTTAACAAATGTTAAGTTATTGAGCCAAATAAAAGAAGATTAGATAAACAATTGTGGTTTTTTTAAATATAATTTGTCTTAGGGGCGGCCTTTGTGATTGTTCGCCCCTAGCGCCGGAAAACTTAGCCACGCCACTATCAGCAAAACTTCAGTCGATAGTCGATATTCTGTATCTTGTCAGAGGGTCAGTTATCTCTCTCTTCAGCAGCACACATTTGCTGATCAGCCCTTATTTGAGTCCGACATTGCGGGTTCAGGTTCACATTAACACGGTTGACGGAGTGACGCCTGTGTAAAACGGATGCTGCCGTTGTAGACTGCAGTTGGGCGAGTTTTGAAATCAGGCAGACATTGCTGTCTTTGCATGTGTTGTGGACGGACATAATTCTTTATCTGATGTGGACATGGCCAGTTCCAGGCTTTTCTGTGGCTGTGATGTTGCAGTAATTCATGGCGGACGGGCTTTATAAAAGTACATACTTTTTTTGTTTAAAAATGTTTATTATACGCAGAAGCACATATGATGTCATCGAGACTCATGTATATGTGGCTGTTTAGAATTATTTAGGCGTTTTTATGGGACTGGATGTAGGAGGCGTACGGATTAATGTACGTAGAGTTGAAACCGTCAGTGACATGATGCCACTCGTCGCCAGCCATTTTTGTAGGGCTGAAAATCATATGTACTGGCTGATTTTATGAGATGCGGCTGACGTTTAGCACGTGCGATATGGATTTTATGAAGGCGAGTTACAGTATGGATTAAGAGGGGAGCTGTGAGCGAGCTAGAGATTGTTGAGTTCGGTGCGTGACCTTTATCCTTATCGGTGTTTATTAACACACGCAGTTTACACGACTACATATTTCCCACCGCATGAAACCCATTTATTTCTTTTCATAGGCCATCCCTCTTCTACCATATTGTTCACAGTAGGTGGAGAGAGTTTTTATTTTCACTTGATCACACACATCACAGTCAGTAGGACTCCTCTGGACGAGGGATCGGCCCGTCGCAGAGACCTCTACCTGACAACACAAAACACTGTACAAGAGATAAACATCCATGCCCCCGGTGGGATTCGAATCCACGATCCCAGCAAGCGCTCGGTCATGGACTTAACGGTCTACACCGCACGGCGACCCCGTTCGGCGAAACCCATTTGTTACGGCTGAAAATTCCATACGTTTTGGAAATATGTCGTAAAATATGCATTAATATTTAGGCCGTGTTTGTAGAATGTTTTCTCGAATTCTGTAACAACACGACCTCGAAATCTACATTACAGGTTTGAAATCTCGAAATTCATCTAAACGATGCAGTCGAACCCGGTTATTACGACATCGATTTCTACGTCACCGCGTTTATAGCGTTAGCTGCGCAGTGGTGCCAATTAAATTTTCACTGTTAACCATTACACATTTAGAACAACACTAGTTTAACACGACACAAAATATATCCGACACCTTTCATGTCGTTATAACCGAGTTTCACCGTAATTAAAGGTTCAATTTCTGCATCACGGACAGCACACAGCATGTTCGTTAACAAAGACCATGTGGTTAATGCTGTTTAGGAAGGTAATCGCTATTCATTCTCGGGAATGTATGAAACGCGCGAATTTACTGTGTGGGCAAACAAACAGGTGGTATATACAGTAACCACCGTGCCGAAAAGGAATTAACTTATGCGTTTTATACCATTAAAGAAATTTTGAAGAGGGGAAGGTGACGTAACCATTGAAAGTCAGCGTATTTGTGTGAAATGTTTTTGTTCTGAAGTTACAAACGTGGCGCCATGGTGTAGGAATTGGGACGGAACACACGGAATTAGGTTATCGCGTTATGTAACTCGAGCAAGTCTGCAAACAGACGTAAGTAATTAAAGGAAAAACAGAACTTCTTGCTTTCGTTTCAGAAGATCTGTAGTTAACTTCTCAGCATAGTTACCTTCTCAGTGTTGACAGCGCGGTGGTAACTAAGTGTACCACCGCATTTAACGTTAACAGTGCATTTTCGTCACACTGTGTATGTATGCGTTTCGTTTACGTCACAAACAGCAGGTATTTCCCTCTGCAGCATTAACCTCTCACATTAAACAGCATCCATTTCCCCCTCCAGCATTAACCTGCCGCGATAAACAGCAAGTATTTCCCTCTGCAGCATTAACTTCCCACAATAAACAGCAGCTATTTTTCTGTGCAGCATTAGCCTTGTGGTCTTTAAGGGAGGTTCATTGTGACCTTATTTCCAGTAATGTGGGGACTGATTATCTTTTCATGTAAATTGCCTTCTGGGATGTGGCACTGGGCTATATGTTGGTTTACTGTCTTCTGCGAGGAACATGCTGCGTGAAGGTGGAAGCAGTACTTTCCACCGAAACAGTGGTTAATTCTGATTTCCTGTTATTTATATCCCAGAAGACAGATTCTGCGGAGTCGCATCAGAAGGATGGCCTTAAAATTCACGTGATTTTTTTAATTTAAATTTTGCCCTGGGTCCTCCCGATGACCAAACAGAGATCGCTGTAATTAGTTGAGGATCGTGTCGAATGGCGGACGTCGGTATTAGCGGTGTTGGCCGTCGAGTTCTGCGAACAATTAGTTTGCTCATTTTTAAAGCGGTTCCCACGGAAATGGTTTGTGAGGATGGGACGTGGATGGAGCTGGTTGAAGATTGTGTGCAGTGGTGGGCTGTGTGGTATGAGCTGCGTTAAAACACTGGGTTCTGCTACGTCTTGTAGTTATTTAGTTACGTAGTATGAAGTGCCTTAGTTTCCCAATTTGCATGGAAGAGGAAGCTGTCTTTATATGTTGCAAACCTTTCATGTTACCTTTCCATTCTTGCGTGTGACTATCAACGAGATTCGCGTCCCATCAGCGCCCGGCGCGTGAGGGCGTAGTGACATTAGGCGTCGCAACGCTTTCCCGCATTGTCAGTGTTCCATATCTGTGGACGTTGTCGTCTCCCATACGTGTATGAGCAAAACCACGAAGCCCACTGCGGTGTGTTTTGAAACGTTGAATATTGCGCTCCTCGTGTGTAGTGTGTCGGTATGTATCATTAACTGTAAAATACTGTTCTGAACGAAAATGGTTCGCGTTTTCGAAGGTGTCTCGTGCTATTTTTTGGCCAGGCCGCTCGTTTATGGCATATGCAGCTGCATTGTGAAGTGGACGTTCTGTTTGTGGTTCCTGTGTAGTAGAGTTAATTTGAGAGATACGAATGGTAAGTGCAGGCTTTTGACAAGATTTAGTTGCACGTCTTTGGCTAAATGAAACGCGGACACGCCCTGCCATCATCCTGTGGTGAACATGTGTGGTCAATTTGGGATAGACTAAATCTGTACGTTTTGAAATCAGAGTGATATCTCCTGACACACGACATCAGTATGTTACCCCATCCTGCCCCTGATAACCTCACACCAAACTGTGTTGTTCGTGCAGTGACTCAACGGCAGTGCTCTGTGTCTTAACAAAATACGTGGAGCCGAGTCGATGAGAAGCTGTAGTCAGTCAGTCAGTCAGTCAGTCAGTCAGTCGCTGACTGACGAAATTTCCAAATCTGTTACCTTATTCACAAGCACCCGACACTGTCTTGTGCAAGGTATACACCTTCAAAATTCTGCTTGTGTACGATTCAGTTTGCGTCGTATCGCCCAAGTGGTTACTTCAGTTTTGGTTTTTTCCTGCTTAGCCTTTGTAAGCATTTTTTATTTACATGGCCTCAAATGATGGTGGTGGTGGTGGTGGCGGCGGCGGATTAGGGGAATAATACGAATTTGAAGCTCCACCTTGTGTGTATTTCTCGAACCTGCAATTCCTGTCGCATCCAAATACTCCTCTCAGCACTCTGTACTTAGAAGCATTCACAGTTGTTCCTTTAACCGTTTAAAGCCTAGCGGTAACTTTACATACCGCCAGGTTTAACATTAAAAAATTCTACGTGGTGCCCACATTGCGTTTATGTGTTTTGTACGGATCTCAGAACAAACAGCAACTTTTGCCTTATAAAATATTAAGAGAGAGGTTTTTATGACCGAAGTGGAGAGTGTTTACAGCGCGGTACGCACTGAGTCCTTGTATAAAACAGATACGCTTCGTCTTTAAAGGGTTAATGTGAATACTGTCTTTCCTTAAATTTCCATCTGCTGTTTATACGAGGATCGAGATACTGACAAGAAAGGCATCAACATGTTGGGGAAGTAATGCTTGTTTTGTCGAAGCGCTGAAACGGAAAAAGATTGTTAGTCCTACCTGTTGATGGAAAGTAGCTAATCCGAAATGATTTATCTCCATTAATTCCGGATCGGTGAAGCCAGTGTGCCTAATCCTTGAAACAGAAGGAAGGAGGAAGAGAATGGGGTTTGCGTTGTATCAACTGTGTTCCGTAGGTAGCAGGATACGTCCGTCAGTAATGCAGCAGGCTTAAACTGATTGATTGCCCTTCGATTCCCCGCTCTGGGCCCACCCAAGCGTCTCCCCAGTGGGCATCGCCGCCTCTTTTCCCCGAACATAAAGTGGCCGGAACGTGAAGCTGTTTATTCAGCTGCATCTGCTGCTGTGATTTAGATAGCTTAAAGAATCTTACCCGAACATCCTCTGATACTTTACTTGGTGCTTAGTCGTAGAGGAAACCTTCTTTATCTTATAGGTTATACTGTACGCACAGCGTGAAGTGACAGACAAGCATAAACAATTAATTGGTAAAAATGTGGAAGGAATGAAGCGACAGGCAGGGGTTAAGTATCATCATTGTTTAATATTGTACGTCTTCCTTCCAATTGGCACGCACAAACAAGATTGTTACCACTTAGTTGCACCAGTATTTGAATTAGAGAAGCACTGTGCGTGTATGGGCTGCCTTCCGTGGCGATTCTCGAGGGGCAGCAATTTTCAAAGAAACACCCAGCGTTATGTGGACTCCAGTCCTAGATGTAGATGAGTGGTCAGTTTACGCCCTGACCTTTTTACTTACAGAGGGAAGCGACGCTACCCATTCAGTAGGCGGCCTGGGGGGGAGGGGCGGTAGAATAGGGCTGGACTCACGCGAGGAGAAAAAGTAACCGTGCTGGGAATCGAGCCCCGATTGGTCGGCTATCCAGCCCTTGGTCAAACCGCTATGTTGACTCTGCTCTTAGTGAGAGGACTGAGGAAAATTCCGAGCAATGTGCCATGATGATCAATTTACAGGCCGAGATTCGAACCCGACTCTGAATGCATCGAGACGCACTTGATAGGCGTTCCTGATTTAGACCGCGCATTGCTTTGCTGGAATGTGTTCCCAGAAGCTGGGTGTGGTGGTTTCCAAGGCAACACACAACACTGTGGTTAGCGGTAGGTATGCAGTGAACGTAAACACGTGCGATGTAACACCGGCAGGCTCTCATAAGCGTGCTGTACGTATGGCGCCTGTTTCTTGTGAACCCGCTGTAGCGCCAATTCGCGCGTACAGGACTGGCTGGACTGTTTGTTTGTTTTAGTGAA
>BLKM01001805.1:0-11521 GCA_013340265.1 Coptotermes formosanus
GAATGGCGGCCGTAGAGCTCAACGCAGTTTTAAGCAACTTACTATAACGATGCGACTTTGAGCTTCACTTGCCTGAGGCTTTATCGAGGATTCTCTCTTTACCAGCACCGTCCTCACTCTGTGAAGTGCAGGGCGACCGGGAAATTGGAATTCAATTCCCGACAACGGCAGAAACTGTTCTGCTCTCCACACTGTCTTCTGGGGTATAAGCAGATTGCAATCCAATATGCATCGGGAACTCCTTCACCCATAGTAAATTTTCAACAAGGTACCTGGAAGCCTACAACGTTGAGTGGTTGTACTGCATTTATTGGTGTACGTCCCGTCGTATCATACGTTTTTTTGTACCAGTATCAGCTATTCACTATTTAAATTCTGCCGCACATTTTTAATCACCCTACGATTTTACGTTTTGTGCCGTATTTCTCACAAAATCTTGATGTTCAAAGAAGTTACCTCACTTTAAAACGGGCTATACAACGTCACATGTATATAGTTATTAAAATTATGCCTGAAATATTTTCCTTGATAGCAAGTGATTTGATTGCGTGCAAAGATTACAGTTTTCTAAGTATGATACTGTGTTGTTTGGTTGCCTGGAACAACGATTTGTNGTTTGGTTGCCTGGAACAACAATTTGTAGGAACCCACTGCCTTCATTTTCAGCGCAAGGATGTGTACACTCTGACTTCAGTACCTACATTACACCATCAAATCTCACATACTTTACAGTCCAGTTCCCGTACCTTGACACTTACAAGGTATTTAAGGAATGTGGGGAAGGTGGGGTGGGTATTCGACTGACCAGTGTATGTGACTCACCAACTACTACCTTTTCAAAAACACTTGTCACTTACATTAGAGTGACTGTGCCAGCCCCTAATGTTGTAGCGGCAGATGTATTTGGGACTGGTATTATTCACTGATATCTCGCGCCATAAAACAGCTACTATCTTCACACAATGCCCCTTCTTTTCGTTCCGTGTTTCACTACTTCCTCACCCCCCAAGTTTCAGGATAGGGGAACTGGACTGCACGTGACATTCACGGGCAAAGTTTAAGTGAAAGCCAGAAGTTACACTGTCTTACGATATGATTTTCACATATACGTGCGTAGGAGTAACGTAATGTGAAGTGATTAAGTAAGAATATAGCTAATTTGAGCCTTCCGAATCCTCAGTGATAATTTTATAGCCCTCAGCTGGTAAAAAGAAACTGATTTCACGGAACCCGAAATTCATAACCCACTTTCGAATCCTATCCTGAGAACGATGAAATCAATCAACAACCATAAACCCAGTTCCACACAATCAATTTCTATATTATCCTGCAGATTCTGCAAGTGGTCCTCCCAGTTCCTCACATTCTATTTCTATATTATCCTGCTGGTTTTGTGTTACCAACAGTTCCTCACAATCAATTTCGATATTATCAGGATGATTTTGCAAGTGTTCTTCCCAGTTCCTCATATTCTATTTCTATATTATCCTGCAGGTTTTGTGTTAACCCCAGTTCCTCACAATCAATTTCGATGTTATCCTGCTGATTTTTCAAGTGTTCCCCCCAGTTCCTCAAACTCAATTTTTATACTATCCAACTGGTTTCGCAAGTGTTCCTCCCATTTCCCCCCATTAAATTCCATATTATCGTGCTGGCGTTGGAAGTGTTCCCCGCAGTTATTCACTATGTATTTCTCTATCATCCTTCTGATTTTGCAAGTGTTCCCCTCCAGATAGTCACAATCTGTTTCTATATTATCCTGGTGGTTTTGCCACGTGGTCCCTCCAGTTCCTGACAATCAATTTCCACCTTACCCTGCTGGATTTGCAAATGTTCCCAGTGTTCTCCTTTCTTCATTTCGACATGAGAATCACTGCGGTTTGTCAGGGAGAGATGCCACCATACTTGGGCCTGAATATATTGAAACGTCAACGTAATATCTTCTTCAGACAAGACTCTTTACACAACACGTATCATTCCACCTGACGTAGCTTAAAATGTTTCGGATCTTTGCTCTTCTTCATACATATGATTCTATTTTTTCTCTCCTCCACGCCGTTCTTCAAATACACCCACAAGGTGCATCATTTCCCTTTCGATTTATGTTCCGAGACTACTTTCTTTGCCAACATTTTGGTAAGCTTTCCCTCCGCATGATAATTAAAAACGTATTTTTTATCGACGATTTTCTCCCCATTCTTTTCAAACTGTTGAAATCATTCGAGCAGAATTGCCTCTTCGTAGAATGGAAAGGTCAAAAACCGAACATCTATAAAAGAGGGAAGAGAATGAATCTGTAAGATGGCGTTGTAGATTATCAGCGCGGCAGAATGTGGGGAGGTGCCTTGAAAATTGCCTTTCTTACTGCAAAGATAGGACACGAAGGATTGTAAGTGAACAGCAATGTAAAAGTATGGTGACATTATAGTGTATTATTTTCGATATCCTTTCCATGAATGGCTTCCGTCAGACACTTTCCCTATGAAACATTGCGAATTCTAAAGTCGCCAATATAGGCTACATCTTGAAAGGACTTTTCTTGGTGTAAGGACAAGTGTCGAGATGTTATAAGTACAGGAACCATCTTACGGAATTCCAAATTTCCAGTAATTTCTTCATAAATTCAGTAGCTAGTAACTCAGCAACAAATAGTCAATCCCACATAGTTAACTATTTGGCTGTCATGATAACAAACGCGGAAAAGGTCAAGGTGGTTTTCAACAGGATGTTATACCTAGGCACCTGCCCTCATGATATCTGTTACACACACTCTATTCAGATTACTAAAATCCAGTTTATCTGTCCGTATCATATGAAGAAGCCTAATATTAAAATTTTTACAGTGACCAGTTTACGAGAATGACAAGTAGCGGCTCCCAGGACAGTCCATGCGGAATTTGTGGTGGACAAAGTGACAAGGGGAGAGGCTTTTCCCAGTATTTCTTTCTTTCCCTGTCAGTACCATTCCACCAATGCTTATACTCATTCATTTAACTATCATGGACGATATATAATATAACCCATCCCTGACGCTGGGAGTTTAATTCAATTTAGTGCTCCGAATCTGAAGTTCTTAAATTTATAGTAACCATACATGCATTCATAAACGTACGACGCACAGAGGCTGGTAGCATGTGAAGAATTAATGGTCCGTACAATGCACTCAGGCCGACACTGAGGGGTTAATAACTAAAAGCTCCGTTAAATAACACACACCTAGTGGGAATTCCATTCCATTCTGGAGGACGAGTTTGATTTTGTCCAAAGAGAGATGGCGACTCTGGAGCCCATCCAGAATCCAGTCCTATGGGTACTGAAAACACTGTGATGGGAAGTACAGCAGTTGGCGCTTGAATGTTACGACTCGCCTCTGTATACTGTTAACAATGTGTGAAACTCCACTCCAGAGTAATGGGGTAGCGGTGCTTAGTTAAGCACACGGGCTCATTACATGTTACTTGACATTAGAATGGACCATGATGTATCACTTTTTCATATGAGTTCGGAATTTGGACTTTCTTTCTAAGTAATTCCTAAAATAAACAGCTACTGTTTCCTTATACAACATACACCAGTCTCTCTTTTAACCGAGACACAGAGGGCGAGACACGAGGCTGTAACAGAAGTGCTAATGAAGCTTCAAGTATTCTGGGATGTAAGCCCTGTCGAATGGCAAATATTTACAGATGCTCCAAAGGATCGTAGCATCTTCGAAAAGTCAGCAATATCTACTATGCGGTATAAAAGGGTAAAGTTTTTCCTACATCCTGCCATGAAAGCGCAGCGGGGAAGTAGAGGTATAGCCCTACTCTTTCTTTAACCTTAGCGCCAGATGGGGTGGTGGTGAACACCACGCGCAGACTGTTTTACTCCGGCAATTACACGAATATACACTGTATAGGAGGCCGGATAGGCCCCAGGGCCGGTCTGGACGGATACTGAGAATCTCGCTCCCACCAGAATTCGATCGCCGGACAGTCCAGCCTGCAGCGAGTCGCTATACCGACTACGCTATACCGGACCGGCGCACCATCTAATCGGAAAAATATGAATTTTGAGGCAAAGCATGTTCACTGAGAACTAGATTCTGAATTTGTACACACTTTTATGAAAAAATCTTTTTTCAAAAGGGTTATAGTATGCACACTTAGAAATAACGTGATTTGTTACTAGGGGAATTGTGAGTAAAACGGTCACCCTAAGGTAAATCATCATGTAACTGGAGTTCGGTTGCTTTTAACGGGAGACGGTAGGGAGGTTACGTGCCTATGCAAGCAATGTTAAATTGAGCTTCATTCAGGTACACATTCTGACGAAACTACTGAAAATACAAATTGAAATTTTTACTACCCGTAGCTCATTAACGTGATCACAATCAGATAAAGAATTACCAGATTTCAAGAAATTTGTTTTCCATGATATATACTTTTTATATTTTCATGTATTTCTTTTTACTTACAAAGTACTTTGTTCATATTTATTTATACCTACACAGCTTTTTGCTGTAACTACAATCCCAAATCTTTGTCTGATTGGCAAACATAATGTTTTCAAAGGATGGTGAAGTTTTCAGGCTTCCATTACATAATGGTACTGGAAGGTAAGAAAAAGTGGTTAAAAAATTGATTTAAAGCTTAACATCACTCTAAATCATGGTGAACAATGATACACACTCAAACTTAATGCTTCGCAGTACCATATTCTGGATCATCTGGACAATCCTGATCTTCTTTTCTTCTTTTTTGTGCCACTTTGTAATACCTTTCTTCTCTTTAGATGCTCAGTGTTGCTATTTCTGCCTTCCGAATCCTTTCCATATCTATCTGTTTCACAGCATTCACTGGCTTGAGCCAGATAGCACGCGTAATATGTTCAGGACACTCCTTCTTGCTACACCATCATTAAAACAAAATACTGCATCGTATACCCCAAACTTGAGTGTGTCAAGCCTTACAAAAACAGTTTTGCATATCCTACCTGTGTCTCTGCCTTTGTCAATTTACCTTAGGCCATACACTAACGGATGTTTTTATCACACAGCCTGCTCCTGGTAACGTTTGAAGTCATTATATCTGGAGTATCACGACATTTACAGCATTAAATAACTAAATGCTCACAATCCTGTCCGCAACGTTATTTTTAGTATCTACGGAAGTGCCATGTATCTCTTTGTTTGATGTAATGAGGTTACGTTTTCACAACTGCTTTCGCCTCTTTGGTCATGTAGAGGCTGTCTCCTTCCTGAAACACCTGTGTCGTTGTTGCCACATACATATTCATTTCCTCTATAGTTTGGTTTCAACGAAAATTTCTTTGTTCTAGTCATTTTCAAATACAAACTGAACACTTGCCACACACGCACTCATCTCCACGAGAAAAAAAATCGATACGACTGTCTTTACACACGGTAGGGTGTGAAACATCACAGACCAAAATTTCTGTCCACATCGAAGAAAGAAATAACCCCCAACTTTGAAACTCTATGAATTTCAGCCTTTTTTTTCTGCTGGGGTGCAGAAAGCCGACGTGGCATTTAAGGACACAGCCTTATATAATAATTTATTAAAATTTTGCGTGACGTTCATAAAATGATTTAATAAAATAACGTCAATGGACGCACACAAGAGTGATGTATTTAAATATGCTAAAACTAATAATCGAATTTTTGAGATTGTTAAGGCGGCAGAAGAGACTTTTGTCTTAATATTATTTTGAATTTGAAATGTACATTTTTGAAGGGTTGGTGTTGCGTAAGATTGCGACACTGACGAATCTAGCGAGCATCACATGATGCGAGCCACACGCTGAGCGCGTGATGCGGGAACGCGGCGTGGCTTGGGACACTCGGCGTTATACCTGCATACAGTCAGGACGTGTTGCAGCACAAGGCCAACAAACACAAAGGGTGGTGTCCTAACCACGTTAACAGTGACATAACATTAAGTGTAGTCATAAGAACAATTAACTAAGTGTAATAAAACTCGGAGGTACATGCTTATCGTCTGCAGACGTGTGGCGGTGTGTCGTCGTACAAAAGCGGTTCTACTAAACCACAGTGTCATAAACCGTGTTTGTACTAAAACACAAGGGCCATGAGGGCAAGTAGTGTTTTTTTGAATACCAACAATATTGTATATGATTGTTGGAACAGTGAATTAATTAACTGTATCAAAGACAAAGAACAGTGTGCAGAAGGTTGATTAGTGTATTGTGATCAGTGTAAATAGACCCAAAGGATTAACATTTAGTTACATTAAAATCAGAAATTTAATTACAAACCAGCGGCATTTTTAGTCATTCGTGCGTGTAGGAGCAACAAGTGTTTTCTGTGTGAATGATGGCATGTTGGTCAAGACCTCGTAGTTAACCCAAGCAGGTTGGGCGCCAACAGAGATGTCATTACTCTTGCTTCCCCTAAATGAAATAAAATAAAACAGTAACAGTCCCGGAGATTGTTAAGGAAAGTGGCATAAATTGTAATATGTTGTTTAAAAATATTTTTCATCTGAAATTGGAGATGATCTGAAGCCTTACAAAATGGACCCCTATATTTTCTGTTGAAGAAATGGAAAACAATTAAGACAATCTAATGAATAAATGCAAAGTTATAAATTTGACCACTAGGTGTGTTCGCTCACTCTTAGGTCATTACTCCGTAATTATGGCATGTGTTACATTAATTACGTTCTAAATGAAAATCTGACAAAGACGATGTACATACCTTAGAGAAAAGCGTAGAAAAAAAATTTGTGGTCACACGGAAATCTGTTCTTACCTAGAAGCACATCCGCTCTACGCCTATGATCTCACTACACTAATGCACATGTCGTAGGCTCGAAGCGCGGCCAAAGGCATCATTAGTTAAAGAATAACAGCAAATGGCCGGCTTACCCGGCGGGTGGGGCCTTTTACACACAACACCCCTACAGGCCTAACATGCATGTTTCAAAATATAAAGTTTGTTCTGTCTTGTAATCATGGTGATTACAAGCATATGTATGTTTCGTATATTGCATCAACTAATCGTAAAAAGACAGTGATATTAATAGTTACATATAGCATTAACAATGTGCAGTATTGCATCATACAAACACACATAGGCCTAACTGCCAAAATCATTGCAAGTCCTTATCACAATGAAGAAAATAACATTCTAGGTCATTATTATTTTGAGAATGAGGCTCTAAAGCGTGATTCAGTACTGAACACTGGAACATCTTAGCCGTTTGTACCTTGACCCGCCTTATCGGACGAAGCCCCAAATGCAGCCCCATAATTGTAGTGTTCCAGTACCCCTGGTGTCTCTTTTCCATGGCTTCAATATTCATATTGTAGCTTTCTTGATATTCTTCACCCAGGTTAACCAAGTCTGGTTTGAAGAAGTCCAGATATGAGTGTAAATAGTTTAATCTCACGCATATTCTGTAATTCAGTAGGCGACGCTTCTCAACGACATATTTTACGACTGATTCTAAGTAGCGCCCTTATTTTTAATCCAAGAAGCCATGAACTACATACCGAAGAGTCTTCCAAGGTGTTCTTTCTGTAGGGGGAATTGAAGTTTTCCAATTATTGTGATTGCAGCATCTGTTGTCTTATCGGTCCAGCACATGTGCTACAGTTCACTTTTGCTCCACAACATCTGAGGACACATAGAACGTATAGGCTGCTGTGACTCTGATGTGTGATCCAAAGCTTTGACAAACTACTTCACAAGCTCCAACTTAACGTAAAGTGATGGCAGTAAGGTCTTGTCAGTTGCAACAAGAGCTTCATGAATCACGTTGTGTGTGCCTGGGGTTTTTTCCTGGCTAGCCATTTCCTTTGACATAATGCTGGTCAGATTCTCTACTGACCCAGAGACACAGCGACCAGACAAGAATGCTTGGTGTGTCCACCATGTCGACAAAGATTAGTCCTGGCATCTTGAAGTCCCAACGAACAACCAAAATGTAACTTTCATAATTGATTCCCTCCAACAATTCCTTAATATTCTCGTAGACTTAAGTCTGGTGTTTCACCTGGTTAGGACTATCATAATGTCGACAAGCACAACAGAAAGCGTCTACTGACTCTTTGTAACGTCCACTACTAAATACTATTAAATGTAAATACACAAAATGAGAACAAATTTCTCTGTACATCGGGTACGTTATTCCGAAATGGGAAGGTCTTTTGCGAGAGGAAAGCAATATAGATTTTTAAATCAATATGTGGAAGTTTTATCGATGTAAATTGTTTAAATACATACGCGGAAGTTTCTTCGGTTATAATGTGTCAAAATATGGCTGCATTTATGATATCTATAGGACACCAAACTAACTAAATGCAAACAGCACAAAAAAGCAGAGTGTTACGAAAAGCAACGTCGTGTATTGTCTTTCGAAGTACTGACAATACAGCAAAACCCGTGAAGATTTACACGTAGCCGTAGTTATCTATTCAAGAAACATGTCGAAAACAGCACAAATAATTCATTTCTACGTTTCGTTATTAGACTTAAATGGAAAACCCATTATACTTTGCATTATATAAAACCGACACCGTATATCTTATTGTAGGTTGAAGACAAAGTGCTGATGAGTATATTTGTGTCTCAACGAGAGGAAATCTTAGGCGGTGCAAGAAATTTAACCTTTTAAAGCTTAGCGGTAACTTTAAGTACCACCAGGTTTAACATCAAACAATTCTACGTGGTGCCCACATTGCGTTTATATGTTTTGTACGGATCTCAGAACAAACAGCAACTTTTGCCTTATAAAATATTAAGAGATTGGTTTTTATAGCCGAAGTGGAGAGTGTTTACAGCGCGGTACGCACTGAGTCCTTATATAAAACAGACACGTTTCGCCTTTAAAGCGTTAAATAAGGTGGGGTTTCATTACTAGTGCTTCCCCGTAATAGGATTCAAAAATACAAGTAAACGAGGAAGAGATGTACATCAAATTTGTTGTATGCCTTATACTCTTCTAACCATGAAGCATTACTGAATAGCGTGGAAAATAAAACAGTATAATACACATTCAGAACTGGCTGGAATAAAGTTCCACTAAGGAGCCTTCTCGAAAGCTGAAGATATCAGGAAGATAATATTCGGTCCTGGTCAGAATACTTCCAGGTGTCTGCGGCGCTCTGCCCGCAATTCAGAAGTACTTGCCATGTCTTATTATTTCAACGCCCTCTGTAGGAAGCACGCGAATGGGAAAAAGAAAATTCTTCCAATATAATCTTCAAATAAAAGCAAATTACAAAATAACAATTTATGGCAAACACTGGTGCCAAGAACTTTATTCCGACTTCGACGTGTACTTGGTACGTTGCAGCATATGGTACACATCATGTCTCTTCATACTCACCGTTAACAATGGAAGCAATTGCCCACCAATGCCGAGACGCAAATGTCTCAGCTTGGAAGAAATCAGTGTAAAGTGTCTGTAACGAGAAGGTGGCAACTGCTTCACGTTGGCGTCTGCTGCAATTCATTTGCCAGCCAGGTGGTTCTGAAGGAACCCCAAAATCTATATAAATCACGTGGCACTAGATGGGGACTGCAGAGAGGGTGCTCCATACCCTACTACCCGTAGCGCCGTAACCAGTCACAAAAGATTATTCCGGCTGGCAGGATGGGAACCAGTGGTTTTCTTCTCTTTAGACCCTTAAGACACACCTGGATGGCAGGCGTCTTGCAATAGACGTCGACGTGAAGCAAGCTATCTGCTTCTTGCTACAGACACAAGACATCGACTTCCTGGAGGCCGGGATACAATCCTTGGTGTCAAGGTGGGACAAATGTTGGTATGTCACTTTTGAATGCGTGGAAATCCGACGTGTACCATCTGCTACCCATGTACTATGTACACATCGAAGCCGGAAGAAAGCTGCGTCAGAGTGCTTGTTGCTTTATTTTTAGACTCTTTTGTACGAAGTAAGGGAACACTTCGAACATTTAAAAGCACAGAAAAATTAACGAGGAAATATGACAGAAATTGGAGAGGACTGAAATGTTTCAGGAATGGGAATATCACACTAGCGACAAATAAACATCCGCGCAACATTTGTTAATTGCGTCGAAAAATATGACAATTTCTGGAAGAGTTTTCCATTACCTAATTTTACGTAATTAAGTTGAGTACTCGGCCTAATACAATGTGTACGTTTAATTCTGTGGCATTAAATGAAAACGTAACCGAGACCTGGGCTGTAAGCTATTTAAAATCCCTGTGTGAAAATTTAATGAAAAGTAGAATTGCATTATTTTGGAAGTCGTCACCAGAGAGCGACACTGACGATAACTTTTTGTCAACCAAAATGACAGCTGCCGAAATGAATGTCGGAACATTTGTGGATTTCGAGAGCGGCATAAGTGTTTATTGTGATACAGGAGCATTACAAGCTGGTGAAGCTACAGGCTTTCATTAGAGTGGCTGAAATATGAAGGCACGTAGCGGAGTTGCGTTAGAGCTAGCCTCATTCTTAACCTCTCTACCAGATAGATGTGAGTGGTTATTTTCACACACCAGCCTCTTTATTGGTAGGTAAAAAAGTCTCAAGTACCCATTCATCAGCAGCTAGGTGGGCTCCCGAGCCGGTCTGGACGCTTTGGAGAAGAGAAAATTATTTTGTCCATGCCGGAAACTGAACAACTTTTGTCGTCCAAGTCGCGCTGCCTATTCACTATGCTGACTGAACCCTCCTATATCGTCTGTTATAGAGGTACCAGTTTGAATTTGGTCTGTTTATCAGATATGGTGAATTAGGACTTTAGTGGTTTTAATCAATACCTTGAACCGAATATTAGAATAGAATTCACTGCCGAAGTAGCATGACACAGTGATAACGCGTCTAATTCGCATTACAGATATACTAGTTTCAGCTCTTAGGCATAAATTTGTATATTATTTTTAGGTGTTAGATATGATACGGGGGCCGCTGTGGCGCAGTTGGTTGAGACACTGCGCTACAAACCGGCAGGTCGCAGGTTCGGTTCCCGATAGTGCCATTAGAATTTTTCATTAGCATAATGCTGTCGGTCGCACTATGGCCCTGGGGTCGGATCAGCCTGTAAGAGAAATGAGTACCAGGAATATTTCCTGGGGGGTAAATGCGGCCGGTGCTTAGGGCTGACAACCTGCCGCCTAAATGTGCCGCTTGTCTAGAAATCTGGGAGCCTCGACCTCCTGGAAACCTAAGGGCCTGTCCAGGCCTGTAATGGGAATTCTTTATCTTTACCTCTTAGATATAATACAGTAATAGCTGTAAGATTGTAAAATGAAGGGTAGAAGATAGTACGGGGTATACACAAAAGAATGGTGCGGTTTCAAAGTTAACAAGAAATTTATTTCTCACCTTACACGGGCACAACCTACACCGTCAGCAGCGGCAACTGTCCAAGTTTCTCATGCGCTATGATCAGTTGGCTTCTCATGCTTACTGCGGGGCCGCAGGGCCAGTTTACGAGATAGCAGGAGAAGGCTTTCTGTGTGCTCCGTTTTGAGGTGTCCAGATCTGTGATTACAGTGCA
>BLKM01001810.1:0-15528 GCA_013340265.1 Coptotermes formosanus
TGCCCACAGTTGTTGCACGGTAAGAGCACGGTCCTGCATGTGTGAATAAAATATGGCCTAACGGTATAGTTCAAAAGGGAATGGCATAATATAGATTTATAGCGACACGGTACTGTCAGTGCACAGTCAGTACACGGTAGGAGCACGGCCCTGTATGTGTGAATTAGCCTTAAAACCTCTTCACCAGTGTCCCGCAAAACTAATTTCGATACGCCAAATGTCTTTTGTGTACTTGTTATACTTTTTTTTTTAATTTGGAAGCCGGACTGCTGGCTAGAAGTCAGTATTCGGAAGGTCCTGCGACCGGCCACCTCGATACAGGTTTTTCTTGGTTTCCCTGTGTCTAAAAGCAAATGCTGAGGTGGTTCCCAAGACTCCAAGTTGCCACTACATGCTTCTCATGTAGCCCTCCCGACTTAAATTTAGTAGAAACTATTTTCATGTTTGTATACATGTAACATAACCACTGCCACCGGGTTACAACCCACTTGCAGTAAAATAATAATAATAATAATAATAATTATTATTATTATTATTATTAAAATTACACAGTGAAGAGCATCATAATATGTTCCCTACTCACTAATTATTGGGGTGATAAAATGGAGGGGCGCGTAATAAAAAGCGGAAAGGACACAGATCGGAACATGAAGTTCTGTTAGAAGACATGAATGGGAAATGTGCCATGAGACAGAGTTGTTAATGGGAGAGTGATTTAAAATTAATGTAAAGGTAATGGGGTACATGTGGCTCAGGGCAGGGACAGGTGGCTGGCTTCCGAACACAGCAGTGAGACTTTGGGGCCGATGAAGTCGGGTAGAATACTGAATGAGTGGACGAATCTTCGCCTCTTAAGAAAGACTCGGATGCGTGGATTAAGGCATTTTAAAATATTGTGTTTGGGGCAGGTGGAAATATAAAATAATCTGTAACAATTTTAGCAATATTCCCTCAATTGAACCTTTTCTTCATTGTGAAAGTACATCTGATTCCCAAATATTTTAATTTTTCCAAAGTTTTAATGAGTGTTTAGCTAAACACAATTTTATAAGATTTATGAACTGTGTGTCAGATTTATATGTGTACAACACTTAAAAACTGTTGTAAGTACACTGTCTGATGATACGAATCTTTATCAGTACAAACGTACATGGTAACAGAGTGTAGTGCTGTTAGCACCAAATTCTAACTGATGATGACTCCACTGCATACGTGTAATTCACTACGCAGCCGCAGTTGCACCTGAAATTCAACCGTGCATTGTACTTGAAGGTAAACTTGTTGAAAACTGGCATTTATTTTAAATTCGTCCATTACATTTATGCGGGTGTCCCATAAAACACGTGCTATATCTCAGGGGCTTATTAACCCTCCGTCGGTCGCGCCTCTAATACGAACGTAGTTGGTTGCATGTGTCTCTGAAATACATTCTTCCTTTCTGCTAAAAATGAGTAAACAAATTTTGCGGAAGAGCTGCAGTTTATTCAAGGACGGTAACCCATATCGTATCCAAGTGATGTGGCATTTTCAAAAGATTAATTTTCACCCTCTTTTGCACAGAATTTTGCTTTTTGTCAGCACGCTGCACAGATAACTTCCGCGTGTTCTGAACAAAAGTAACTTCCACAACTTAAGCAATAGCATATAGTAAGTCGTTGATTTCAAGCTTCCGCCGCGATGTTGATGAGCTCTGCACTCTTTTGGGATACTACGCACCGTCGAGTTGAAATCGGTAGAAGAACGTGTCGGTCCCATCCTTTTGGACTTCCTGAACCTTTAAGATGGGACCGATAAATATGCAGCATGTTGGCGTCAACTGAAGCGTAACTTTTGATTCCATGTTTGTTGGGCTGTGAAGGGATATATTGCTTGGAACCGCACCTCCGTCTAAAGACCTCCAGCTGTTCATCGAAAATCACATTTTGCCCCAAGAGAGTAACACTTCTTGCAGTCTTCCACAAACGCAGCAGAAAGTCTCACATAGGTGCAAGAAGACCTAACTCTTTTCTCTCGTCCCTGGTTGTTCTATCATCTAATCGTTATGCATCTGTTTACAAACTTGAACCGCCTGTGATTCATCACTAAGCGAAATTTTTCAGTGCCATCTCCGTCAGTAGCCCACAATTCTTCCAGCCTCTGCCTGTCACTCCCTTGCGCTCCACCTAAGTACAGAGAAGGACAACGAAAATTTCAATCTCAGTTTTATCTGTGAGTCTGGCATCTCTTTCGCGGCTCAATAATAATACTGCTCTGATTTGTCTGCTGAACAATGTTATCTGAAATTTCGTCTGCAATGAGGCAGTTCCACGTTTCGAAAGGCATAGTGGCGTTCCGTGCATGGCCAGTAAACTCAGGTAATATTTCAGAATATTTTGCCATCTGCATCGAAAGTGTGTAGTACATTTTACCTTACCGCACTTGGTCTTATCTTTTCCAATGAAACAATTGTCAGTAGTGTCAACTTCATTGCAACAATCATCACCCGACTTTGCGTTTTCTACAGTCTCCCAATAAGTTTCTGTCGGTTCCACATAATCCTCATGGGATTTCGTCTCGTTACCAATGCTACCGTCATCATTTACATTACCAGACAATATCACTGCACGAATACGCTCGGCATTCTCGGCATTATTTGGGTCTAAGCGATGCATCACGGCCGCCACAAACTAACATCTCACTAGTAACACGGACGGTCGCGCTGTATCTCTGAGATACAAACTGCCAAATAGAGCCAAACAAATGCGATTTGGAGCACGAAACCCACTCCACAGGCTCCTAAGAAGAAATTTAGGCAGCTGGTGTGAAGTACGTGTTCGCACTTATCTCATGTTCCAAGAAACAAACGATCAAATGCCGTATGTATCTGGGAGATACACTGCGACTGGCGGAGTGTTAATTGCGTTATATTAGGATCTGATTATAACAAAATAAACAAATGTGTAGAACATTTGCATTCGGTAATCTTATCACATACAAAGAAACGTTAACGTTAGGAGTCATTCCTGCTACTTTTGTTTGACAAGTCATCGTCCGTGATTTGTACAAATGCTACTCAATGTTACACCAAAATCTATTGCCCCTTTTTTAAGGCCTCAAAATTGTGTCGCTATGCGAGCAGAGCAATTTCGAGTTTATAATTCATAACCCATAATTTATCTTGTCTCTTTTTTGTTGGTGCCAAGATCTTCTTATAAAAAGCAATACCCTCACAGGCCTAGACAGGCCCTGAGCGTTCCAGGAGGTTGATGCTCCCAGATTTCAAGATAATCGGCACATGAAGGTGGTAATGTTGTCAGCCCTAAGCACCGGCCGCCTTTACCTTCCCAGGAAATATCCCTGGTACTCATTTCTGTTAGAGGCTGAGTCGACCCCAGGGCCATAGTGCGGCCGGAAGGGTTAAGTCAATGAAAAATTCCAATGACACCATCGGGGATCGAACCCGCGACTTTCCGGCTTGTATTGCAATATTAAATCCCAAGAATAAAGGTTAATATGGGTGCAGGCTGGTGAATGGGGAGGCCAGTCGTGTAGCCTTCCTTGCCAAACGGGAGGATATTTGTATACATCAGTGATTCCAGTACTCCGTTACTTGATCGAAATGACACGTTGATTTTTCACGTTAATGTCTTAAACAAGCTGTTCACTATCATTGATTTGAGGCTTCCTCCGCGATGTTCATGAGATTTGGCACAACATGTTCCAATCTTCAGCGGTCTTCTTCTTGGGCTTCTTGACACTTGAAGATGGGACCGATACGTTGTCCCGAAACGTCGGCAAAGAATTACCATTCTTTGCTGCGTCATACCCCAGAAGAGCGCAGATATCAAACTGTTCAGTACTTCAGCTATAATCGCCGGATTTATTGCTGCAATAATATTCGTACTAGCGCTGCCGCATTGTTACCACGTATTTCGTGTGGCTATGAGAAGAGATGGTATGTCATTGTGTGGGAAATTAAGGCAGTAGATTTGTTTGCTGCTATAGAATCTTCAACAATAAATAAATAAATAAATAAATCTTTGTTATAGCTGACGAAGGAAAGCAAAACCTTGTTTCATTTCACCAGAGGTCTTCTGCAAAAAAGTCAGAAATAACTCTGTAATTGCTGACAGTCAGAGCCTTGTTAACGTGACGTCATTCTTTTAAATTTAACCACATTAATAATGTGCAATTAAGCTAATCGTCCATGGGGCAACACTACATGCCGCCAATCTTCTGTTTGTAGGCGTATGTAGAAAATAAAATTTTGTTTCCAGTAGTTATTGCATCTTTTGCCATTAGAGAAAACAACATTTTAAACTGGACCCGTTTGAATCTCAGAATATATAAAGATTTTTACACAGGCAATGATTTTTGAAATAGAAAAGCAACAGGAGTTCAAGGGTGCTAGAAGAATTTGTAAAAATGCCGTTTATGTGTGAGTTTTGTGTTATAAACATTTACTAAATTAAATTGCATTGGATTTCGTGTTTGGATATTAATTTTAATATTTCAAGTGAATAAGTTGTTACCCTTGTGCACGCATACATGCCCTTACCTACGTTCTTGTTTAAATATGCCAGGATCATCAATCAACTGAACAGCAATTCAATAGGCTTACCTGGTAGGGATTTCGTAATCGTCTTCTTCAGTTCCGCCAAAAATACGTGAACTGATTCTAACATCTGTAAAGTTGAGAGGAACACCTGAAATATTTACAGGCATTTACATTACAAAGTCCATCGGCTACATAACTTTATAAACAGACTAAATAGTGTGAACACTTTCGGCACTCCTTCCCGTGCTATAGCATTCCAATCTCATGTGGAGTGTTTGATACAAGTACTGGATTTCGCCAGGAAGAATTTTAAGAATAAAAATGACTGCAAACAATGTACAACATTTAATCCAGAAATTACACGAAAAATAATAACGAATCATTTGTTACTTATAATCTTCTTACATGTTTCAGCCTATTTAAAGTCGTCACGAAGAAGGTATATAAAAAGACTTGAAAGGACAGCAAATCCTGTCAAAGATGTGCGTGTGTACAACTAAAAATGCAATAGTGTCAACTGCAATTGTTACAAGTGCTTAAAATATAAATCAGTTAATAGTTCTAAGCAGCATTTTATCTGTCAAAGACAGAATTTGCTGTACTTTTAAGCCTTTATGTATATCTCCATGATGACGACCTGACAGATGCCGAAACATGTAGGAGTGACGTTGTAGCAAATGATTATTTATTATTAATTGTGCATTGTGTTGGATTAGATACTGCATGTTCTGTCTCTTGTACGTAATACATATTACGATAAATTTGCAAAAAACAAAAAAACTAATGCTGCACGGCCTTTTCAGTACGGTATATATTTAGACCAATTCTGTAATATCATCATTAAATATACTTATTTAGTAGTTCTGCATTCAGTCTTTCCCCGAACATCCGTTATGTTGTGAGGGTGTAAAATTTTTCCTTCCGACTCAGCCTAGACTTCAGCGATGGGCTTTGTGTAACGGGAGAGGGTGCAGTCGGTGAAGAAGGACCCTGCTTATACAGGCGCGATATCCAAGTCCGGTATTTAAGCAAGTATTACTTCATTGTGTTATAAAGGGGCTGCAGCCCCCCCCCCCCCCCCCGCAAGTTGAACTTTTAAAAGAGCACAAGATTTTGTGGACACAAAGGCGTGCCTAAGCGGGAGCGTAGCCGGCCTGCGGCCTCCCTCCAAGTCGGGGGGGGGGGGGGGAACAGATTTTGTAGATGTTATGATATCAAAAGTTTTACGTGGGTTACCCTTCAGCCGAAATCAGCCACTGAAATCGTCTGATGACTGCTTTATTGGAATTTCGAGAAATAAAATAAAAACTTTAGGATATCCTAGATGGAATTTAAAAATCAGGTGACTAGATGTGACTTAAATTAGGCGCAGGTGTTACTAAACCTGTTGTTATATTTGTGTGTATATAAATGCAGGCACAAGCAGTGTTATGTTACAGTTATACTTACAACATGCTTTTTATTGCATGATTTTTAAAAACAAACAAAAATCATATGCGTCATCAGGGTCAGCCCCCCTTGAGTGAAAAATTCTGGGATAACCTCTGACATTTCACACATGTATTATATATATATATATACGTATATATATGTGTGTGTGTATGGATACATTACGTCCGAACCACCTTTTATTACATTAATGCACTTGAAGGACGTACCTGCTGCACAGGCGACCAGAGCTAAAAGCAGTACAGCAAAATGCATGACAGATCCGAATTTGGATGCTTGGTGATACTGCGTCAGCGGCAGTACTTATATATCGGGAGTTTCGTCTTACTCTGTCTCCATTGTACCGTGAGTACTAGGTGTGAGTGTTTTGTTACCTTGAACAAAGAAATGGCGTTGTCTAGTTGTTGGTAAACAGACTTGGGATTAAGGGATGCATAAGTAATCAATTTCTGCTACATCTACTACCCAGTAGACAGATTAAATGCACAGTCTGGTATGTCGCTAGTGCCACAGATTCCACATTTATTTGTTTTCGCACAACCTGAAATGAGAAAAATAAACTGACTTCCTTGTATCACGCGACTTTCGTACTGTAAATCGGGCAGAACGTAAAGAAAAGTTCATAAACTGCAATTAATTTATGAATGTCAAGTTTCTCACAGAAGTTCTGATAAATCTCCAAATGTTCTTGAAACACAGCGCGTTTCGAGTGGTAAACATTTACGCACACACAACGCATATTAGTCTCGGGAATTGTGCACAACAGGAACTGAGGCGTTTGTTATTGATGTATGATGCACTTTAACACCCAAATTATTAAATCCCGTAGTTCCAATCTCCAGCTATGATTTGCACACATAACTTTCCCGTTGATGCACTCCGATACCTGTGCATTATATCCCTGATTGATATCAAATTTGCATGAAAATTTAACTTAATATTTAAGCCACAAATTTTACATTACACGACCGGCTGCTGCCTACACTGTGCGGTGCTGCATGTAACAGGTAACTTTCTTTCGTAGGCGAATATTTACCGGTCCACACGGCGTAACATCGCAGAGGAATTGAATGTTTAACAATTATGTTTTCTTTTCCAATCCGTGCAAAGGCATAACTGACACGACTAAACACCTGAATCCCATCCAAATCCCGATGTGTAAAATTAACACATATTCTGCCCGCCATTTATCATGCACCTATAATCACAAGTGTGCCGTGCGGAAGGCACTCACGGACAGCCGCCATCTTGCCTACGACGCTTTGCGCTTTGTGACCTTACTGACCCCTCCCCCCAATTGCACTGTCATGCTACCTGCTGCTACCGTGGCAACTCACCCCCTGTGCAGCCGCTGACTTAGCAAGTCGTTTCTAAATTTGCGTCTCGAACTGCGGGTTCTAATTATTGTGCCGCTTGCTGTGTTGTCCGAAGTTTAGTTTGATCTGTGTTCCTGTGCGTTCTTTTAATTTCCAGCAACGCCACACAAGCGTTTTGTTTTGTGTTTACACCGAGTGTGGAGACTCTCTCTATTTCTTGCTCTGTAAGACGCTGCGTCCAGTGGGACATTGGCATTCCTGTGTGCGTGTGTGTTTTTGTGTATTCGGTTATTGCATCTTTGATACATATTTATTGAATTTATTTCTTATGCTCTGTAACCATCTGACGCTATGCATGAGATATCACCTCCTCCCCCCCCCCCCCCCAGCGCTTCCAAGTGTTTCGTGTTTAGATTGTGGTAGCCTTCCGGTGCAGATTGCATACTTTAGGACATGGGAGGGGGGACCTCACCGCACAAATTTACGCAACAAGAAGTTAAAAAATTATTTTTAAAATGGAAATGCGTGATATATTTTAACAGTCCGCCCAACGTAGGCTGTTAAACCGTAATGCCCTTACCGTCCCTAAATCCGTGCTGCAGAGCAGCAGGACGGTGCTTTGGAGAGACTGCGTGTTTGTGAGCCTGCTTATAGCGCTCTGTTCACACTTTACCACCCAAAATATGCTGTTTGTCTGCCGTTACAATATTGCTTATTCTTTCCTACTGTTCCTTCCGGTAGCCTCCAAGAACGGTTCGGGCTTAAAGATTTTATTTTTCCATTATTAGCAAATTAACCGACTGACTGACTGACTGACTGACTGACTCTTTGAGTACAACCTCTTTCCGTCACAGTCCCCGCCATGATAACCTCTCTTATCCCCTGTAATGTGTTCTTCAGTTCCGTGTGCCCCAGTAGTTACCGACACGCTATTTGCTACAGATAGGAACGTTACAGCGGTAATGGCAGCACAGTAACTGTGCCACTGTACACGTTGGGAAGGCACATGGGGTGCTGCAGGTACAGCACTTCTCATTTTAACGTTTTTAGTAGATGGAGGTATGTAGGCAGCTTCACGCTGCCGCCGCTTTGCACCCGAAGAGACAGCCCTAGGGCATCCATTGAGTGGGAGGCTGTATGTACCGCAGGGCCGGTCCGGTCAGTTTGGGAAAGGGTAACGTTATTGGTGCTGCTGTGAGTGGAAACACAATTCGTAGGTTGTGCAGGCCTTGGCCTAGTCTGTACACACACTGCGCTCTGCCGGCCTGCGTAGGTAATAAATTTTTACTAAAATCCTGTTAAGGTTATTGGTGGTATTGTTTATTAGTAAGTCGCAATTTTGTAACTATAAAATTTTCCAAAATTCATGATCCCCCTTTCAATTATTGGGGCACAAGGTCATCGTTGGCAGGCTACATCCATTGCTGTGTAGCGGTTATAACCTCTGCTTTCAGTGCAGGCGGTCCGCATCTCGGTAAGGAGGCACTGAACCCCAAGGAGGAAATCATCCTGTTAATCCTACAGCCTGTGTACGTTATGGGTTCTGTGTGGCTTGTTCACTTGGCGGGTAAACGGTTGGCCACGGAGAGTTACAAATTTTATGTGGCTTTAAAAATGAAGGAGCGAGAGATGGGCAGGCCGTGTTGCATACTGCGGAATGATAAGTAATAGGAAAATTTGTTGTGCACCATAAAAGGGCGATCATTTGGGAAACGTAAGTGTAGACTGCGTAACATTGTACGCTGAATTGTAAGAATATGCGTAGGATATAAATTATTGTGTGCTGCGTGTCTCCGGCCGTGGTTGGAAGACTGTTGTGACTGTGGTAATGAACAGGAAATTGGCATAAAATTTTGGTAGTTTGTTGGCTAGCTGAGTGACTGTTAGCTTATCAAGAGGACTCTGCTGCGTAAAGCTTGTTTTTCTCCAGTCTCAGAACAGTTCTGTCCACAGATCATGCGTCTGCCTTAACTCAGAACTGTTGAAGATAAACTGTATCACAAAGTGACGGTAGTGTGGGGCTGGCCGGCTGACTAAAATACAGAACACAGTAACATTATTGGAAGAAGGTGACCGAAGTAATGGGCAGATCGAATGTTTGTTGTGTAAAGTTTTGCATTAAACGTGCAGTGTTTCTGCCATGTAACAAGCTGTTATTAATTAAAGATAATACAAAATTACCAACTAGTGTTACTCAAAATTTATATGCCACATGATAATTTGGTTCCGAGATTATAACATAAGTTTGGATTATTCCGCCGATCCCGGTGGCCGTGCGGTCAAAGGCGCATGTCTATGGAAGCTTGCTTGATGGAATTGCAGGTTCGAATTCCGTTCAGGGCATGGATATTCTTCTCTTATGTTGCGTGTTGTGTACGTAGCCGCCCCTGCCATGGGCTTATCACTCGTTTAGAGGGGGGGGGGTCCTACCGGGTGTCTGTCTGTGTGTGTGTGTGTAATCTAGAAACGTGAAAAGAGGAGATTTGGGCTGCAGCGCCACAGAAATAAAAGTTGTTTGGTTTATTTCCTGCAGACACACACACACACACACACACACACACACACACACACACACACAGTTGAATCCTCAAATTGCGAGGACCACATGATAAGAAGTGTGACAGCTTTGATCGTGTGGTTTGTGTTTGTTTTCCCTCTCTCACCTTTACATTCTTAATGGGGTAAATTTATTTTACGGCAGTGATTAGTTTGCAGCCTAGGTAACTGGAATCGTTTGTACTGCTACTGCTACTACTAATAGTAATGCTACTACTACTATTACCAAAGCATGACATTCCAATTTCTGCTCTGTTCTTCTCACTTTCTAGGCGACATATTGCGGCACTGCCATTCTTGCTTGTATCCACTCATACACAGCAGACACTTTGGTGTAAACATCCGGTAGGCCAACGTGGCCACTTCTTTGGATGTTAAAGACGCAATACCAACCAATTTTCCTTTGGCAACCAAAGGTCCACAAGAATCAGCCTAAAACAAAAGTACTTTGAGTAAACTGCGTAATTACTTTTGCTGTTTGCCAAGCCACACGGAACGCAGGTGCACAGGACAGTGCGAAAGTAACTGAAGCATGAAATATAGAAGGACAGATCGGTGCTGGTTCGAGGGTGTTCTTTAAGGGAGGATACAAGAAACAAGACCGTGAACGTTATATGGTTGTGTAAGTGTTATGTGGTTGTGTAAGTGTTATATGGTTGTGTAAGAAAGTTCCTTTCCTTAGTATTTCACATGCAGAAGGAACACAATGTCCTGTTTTTTCTTGAAAATACATGAATGTCTTTTTTTATGGACGTCAGGTTTAGAATCGATTGAATCTTGCAATTGACGACATTACTAAGGCATTCAGTATGTCATGACCTTATGGTATTCCATAAAAATATTTTGCTCGTTTTGTCGGCGAGAAGCACATTTTGTTTTCGACAGTGGCCATTAAAAGTGTAACTACAAATTTTAGAGTCCGAACGGTTTAAGGAACCTGTTTTGAACTTCTTTTTTATGAGAACTGTAAAAAGAATCAGTGACATCTGATGCGTGTCGTATATATTCGGCTGACTGTAAGACTTCTAATTTAGTTTTGGGTTAAATTTTTTAGGATCTGTAAAACTTCAGCACTTGCTTCCAAATGTTTCTCTGGGAATGACATTTTGAAGCTTTCGGAGTTTTTATACCTTTAAAAAAGAGCAGCAGACATGTGTTTAGTAAAGCCACATTTAGGTTTGTCTTCGTTTGTTACTAAATCACTTACTATTTCAACACCTGTATTTTGTCGGATGCAATTGTTGTCACGTCCGCGCCGGGAATAGGGCGCCTACACCTGCACCGAGACCTAATTTGCCTGCTTGTACTCTTCTTCTTTTCCGTCCTCCATATATCACACTGCAGCTGCTGCGCATGCGGAGAAATAGTGCCCCTGAGGAAACCAGTGAGCCGGCAAGTGACGGAATGAAGCAGACAACACTGAAGTGCGACTTTTAAGTGCAGTTTAAATCTAACTTAACCTTATCCACATTCCGTGCAGTAAACTGACTATACCGTGTATAATCCAACTAATTGCACATGTTAACCAATAACAAATAGTCATTTATGGTTTCATGTGCAATTACTTGCATTAAACACTTTGTGGCAATTTAAATCACAATGTGCAATTTTCACCAGTTATTACAACATTGTATTACAATATATTGGTGAAGAAAACGGTTACAAATCTTTGGAGAGGCACTTACCCCTGCCTGCTTCAGTGGCGGCAAGTGCTAATGCAAAGTACTTATATGTTTGTTTGTTAATGTGTTTTTGTTTTGGGGGCCACAAAAAGCAACTTCTTGAAACTAGACACGAATAAATAATAATAGTAGAGCGAACGTACCAGACATGTTACACCGTGCAGACTTTTCCTAACTTGTTAACTGGAGTTTCACGTAGATATGCGCTTTGAGTATTTAAATGAAGTGGTGAAACTGACCTGACTTAAAGTATTGTAAGAATGTGTTTCCATATTTTTATGTACACACCTAAATAAATTTCAAACTTAACTGAAAACAGAAAACACTAAAAGCACCGACAGTATTGTTAAGCTGTTGCAGGATACTTTAACTTGTGCGTTGCGATTCTATTTGGCTCAAGAATTTTCTGATTGGTTATAACGTAAGGAAAGGGACTCAGTACTTTGTGTCGTTATAAACGAGTGTCGTTATAACCGAGGAATATAACGTTGTGGTTAACAGTGAGGAATTAATTGGTACCACAGAACATGTGACTTTTAGGGAAGGTGTCACATAAACAGATGTCGTTATAAAAGTGTTAGACTGTACATGTTTTTCTTCAGTTCTTGAAGTCTCTAAATTGTCACACTCGTTATGGGGATTCATGTTCTTTATTTTGTAGCTATCTTCATTTCTGACTTCCGCGGTCGCGAGACAAATCTATTTGCCAGCCTGGGTCGCGGCCCAAAACGGTTGAGAAGCTCTGGTCTGTTGGTAAAAATGCCGGAACGTGCAGTCATTTTACTGTTATAAAGCATAGTAATGAGACTGAACAAGTGCTGCATATCAGCCTTACATTACTTCACACGAGTTGCGAAAGAATTGTTTTGTACGAAATACTTGCCACGGTTCGCCAGATGAGAAGTTTACATAGAATTGTTTATTATGATCACTATTATTATTATTATTGTTATTACAATTATTACAAATTACTTACATGACATATTCCACCGCCCCCGCGCAGAAGTGCTGCACAAATCTGCGAGGAAGTGATTAATTTATAAACGTGCTTACATGTGGATTCTCTTGAAATCTCTGCAGTCACCTGACGTAGATTATCGCTGGACAGGCCTAGAGTCCGCAAGAGAAGAATACGTCTGTTTATAATAAGTAGAGCCATGCCAGGTCAGTGTCTATATGTGTGACTCTGAGCCGTCTCGAACCACGCTGTAACGGTAAAAACACACACAGTTTTGATTTTGATATATGAATGGCAGCTTATTAGGAAAGTTCGGCGAGTAATGTAATGGGATAGAGATTGAACAGTCGGTGTTACGACCCTCTCCGGGTGTGACTGTGTGTCTAGGCAAAGGGTGAGGGATGTTTCTGCTCCCAATTAGCATGTGTAACCCCTTTCCTCACAATAAGATATTAAAGTAGAATTGACTGTTGCCTACAGCTGATACCAAAGTACAACTGTAGATGCCAGTGTAGAACTCTGTTTTCAGTTTCATGTAGAGTTTCCTGGTAGTGTTTCAGCAGAAAGCGAAGTTCTTAATCAAACAAGACTAACTGGTCGATCTATTCTTAGATGAGAAATTAATGTAAAATTACACTTGGAGAAATACGTTGAAAAACGAACTGGTTTAATAAAACGTTACCTCGCATGTTATGCAATATTGTGTTTGTGCTGTTCATTACCTCTGTCAACAGTACAATTTCATCTGCAGTAAAGGAAATTCATGAATAATGAGCACTGTGCAATTCAACACCTTGAGAAAGGCATTCCGATAAGTTTTGTGTTGCAGAGTGGAGTACAACGTGCTACTGTTCTTTTTATCTACAGCTAATATTGTGTTACAAATAATTTTGTGCGGATAAAGAGTTGCCAGTTAAAGGCATTCTCCTCCTCTAAAACGTCAGAAATTCTTTGCCGGTCTGCAGCGTGTGATACTTCAGAAGGCTTTACTCTTAAGATGCAGAGATCTGTAGCACACGGTAATTAATGGCCCGAAGAACATTCTGCAGCATACGGATATGTAAAGAAGAATCAGTAAATGAAATGAGGATTTGACTAGTAGAATTCTTATTGTTATTATTTTAATACATGTATCTCTCTGTGTTAATTTTATCTGATATCTGATCTATATCGGTGAAATAATATTAACAAATTACTTCCTGTTTGTATTTTGTTTTCGTGACGGGTTAAAATTTTTTTAATTTTCCTTCGTGCCCCTCCCCTTCGTGTAAATATCATAAAATGTCCTGGTGTTTGCTTTTAAAAAAATGGTATCCCCATGTAGGGAATAAATTAAGAGGCAATTCTCTTGATATTTTTAGAAAATTTCGATATAATTAATTCCCCCTCAAGCAAAGCAACTTCTCATTAAAAGCAGGGCATGATAATGTCGCTCCTTCTTACGGCACGAATGTTCGCAGTGTCTTCCAAACAGCAGCGCCGCCGATTGTAGCCCTGCCTCAGCGAAGCTGGAGCTTGTTCTCACTGCTGACAGCCTTTGGGGTGCTGTGTGCGCGACAGCGGCGCTGCTATTTAGGCAGCGCCCTTCCATGCAAGCACATTCATGTAGAGTTCTGAATATTTGGACAGCGCTGTTAAATCTGTTCTTCGAAGAGAGTCCTAAGGAAAGCGTTTAGGTTGAGAGTACTGAGGAAAATATTTGGCCATAGTACAGAAGAAATGGTGCGAAGCTGGAGAAAATGACACAGTGGAGAGCGTAACAACGTGTAGTCACTAATTGTTGGGATGATAAAATGGAGGGGCGCATAATGCAAAGGGGAGAGGTCACAAATACGGAAGTACTTCCTGTCAGGAGACTTGAATGGGATATGTGACATGGCAGAGATGTGTTGATGGGAGAATGATACAGAAATCGATACAAAAGTAACGGGATAAGAAGATGAGAACTTGGCCATGTGAGTCAGTGCAGGGAAGAGTGGCTGGCTTGTGAATACTGCAGTGAGATTTTTGGAGCGATAAAGTGGCGCAGAATGTTGACTAGGTGGGCGACTGTCAGCTACGTAAGAAGTCTCAGGAATTAGGGTTGTAATGGTTTGTGTTTGGCTCAAGTGGCAATGTGAAGTATTCCGAGCTGCACTGCAGGCCATTATTCACTACATTTTACCTGCTCTTTATGAACGTATACTTGATACGTTAAAGCGTTTCGATATATTTTAAGATTTTCAAAATTTTAAATGTCTTATTTTCTACCTTTATGCAATGATTTTATACTATTTAAGGAATTTATGTCAAATTCACATATGTACACCCCTTAAGGCGTGTTTTAAATATAATATCTGATGAGCAACCTGTGTCAATACATACGTACACATCAACGCAGTGTGCACCTGTTAGCGCCCAGAGTTGGGAGATGATGACTGCACGGCAGGTGTTGGTCCCTGAGCTACTTGTTAATTTTTTGATTAGTGCCAGCTGAAATTCAAATCTGCATTCTGATTGAACATGAATTTGTTAAAAATAGCATTTCTTTCAAACTTGTTAATTACAAGAATGAGTACACGTTTACAGGAGGTCCCACAAAGTATCTATTATGTTTCAGGAGCTTATTAATTGCATTATTGTAGTGAAAAATATTATTTGGATATAGTTCTGATTATAGGAAAGTAGGCAATTGAGTAGAACACATTTATTTGGTAACCTTATCACCTGCTTAGAAACTATGTTTTTGGTGATCCTTACTGCTAGTTTTATTTTTGACGTGGCATCCTTCATTATTCGTACAATTACCGCTCAGTGTTACAGCAAAGTGTATTTCATTTGTTAAGCCCTCACGTTTTTGCTGCTATGCGAACAGGGGAATGCATAATTTATACTGTCTCTAGTTTTTGTTAATAAACCAAAATATTCTTACATCCCGAGCAAAGATATTCATGTGAGGGCTGTCTGGGGAATGGGGAGGCCAGGTTTGCCGTGTACCATGCCCAACACACACACACACACACACACACACACACACACACACACACACAC
>BLKM01001815.1:0-10707 GCA_013340265.1 Coptotermes formosanus
GCTTAGCAAAATTTAAATTATTGAGTTAAATAGAAGGAAAATCGATAAATAGTTGTGATATTTATACCTCGTAATTTTTGTTGGGGGAGACCATTTTGATAAATCCCGCACCCCGGCCCAAAAACCCCCAGCTACGTCACTGTTTCCCTGACATAAAGGGGTTTTGTAAGGTGTATTGCACACCAGATATTGTTAGACTGGTCACACTAACAGTGTGCAGGTCACATGGGAGGGTGAAGTGTTTATTGCAGTTATTATTATTGTTGTCAGTGTTACTGTTGCTAATAACATTGTTGTCATACCTTTATTTAATATTTATAATGGCGTAATACGTGTGTCTGTGGTGTTGCTTAATGCATTACGTGATGCGAACTGCCAGAGAGGTTGGGTGTTTCGCTTGTTGGTTTAGATTATGCTTCCAGTGCCGTGCATTGCATGTATTGTCTAACGGCACATTCGCATTCACTTCCGTCGTTTCAAGCTGTTTGCTGTACCATTTGTAGTGATCAGCATAGGCATGTCGTGTAAATTTAGTGCCACAAACAAAATGCTTTACTTCAGAACTGCTATCCTTCGAAACCCGTGACAGTTGTGTGAAGGCGAGCCTTTTATTTGTTACGCCAAGCTGTGATTACTGCCTTTTCTTAGGCGAAAAGGGAATACTGAAGGGATCAAGCGTGTGTCTGTTTGTTTGAGGGCGCAGCCATTCAGTCTTTGAAACGTGTTTCCGATTTTCGCAAAATTTGGTGTAAACAGTGTTCCGTTAGTGCCGACTCCAAACCCGCAAATTTGAATTTCCTACCGTCTATAAAAAGAACATGGCGGTCTGACCAACTTCGGTGTTATACCTGAAGGTGCATACAGTAACTGCTGGGCTTTAAAATCTTAAACTCATTTACTTACGGTAGTCACAGCACTAGATCTGCGACATTTGAGGTTCTCACACCGACGTTACGGAGGATTCAGTGGTTCGGGCATGGGACTTGACGCCATGCTAGCGTGGCTTTAAAACCGTGCGTCTACTGACGTGTCTTTTTCACAGGCCCGGCGTGTTTTTATTGTTGAACACTACGTTCATTCTCGATCCTAATGAGAAAGCAAGGATGATTTTAGGAGTGCCTTCCCGAAGTGTCAAGTGCCGGATAAGTTAACGGTATTTCGTTTAGTAGCCCCTTTTCTTGAAACAGGTAGTGTGAGTGATCGAACACCTGCTGGTCGTTCTACTGTGTTAAATGACGTTAATGTGGAAAACATGCGACAGTCTTTAGTGAAATCAGCATGCAAATCTTAGAACAATTTAGAGATATTTTTAAGTTTTTAAAATTTGAGTTCTGTTACTTTTCGATCACCCTGCAGAAAAGAAAAGAAACGAAAGGCGCTGATCCAGGTCTTCGGGCTGTCTAAGGCGTGGGTCTGCGGCACGCTCGCTTGCTGGGAATGTGGGTTCGAATTCCGGCGGGGGAACGGATGTCTGTCTGTTGTGTTGTGTGTTGTTATGTAGAGGTCTCTGCGTCCGGGTGATCTCTCGTCCAGAGGAGTCCTGTCGTGTGTGTATGTGTGTGTGCGTGTGCGCGCGCGCGCGTGTGTGTGTGTGAGATTGAGGTGCAACAATAACCCTCTGCACCTACAATAAGTAGGTAGAAGAGGTCAGACTGAGAAAGCAAGAAACAATAAATACAGATGATGAATGTATAGGCAATAGAGCGGTTCGAATCAGCAGTTAGCGAACATTTACTAACGTGCACGTGTTCTGGAGGGGAGGCACTGCTGTCAGTTGAACGAGACACAAGGGGAGTCAATTTCGTTTATACTGGAGCGCTCAGAGTGATGCCTCGAGTACGCCTACCCTCTGGTATGCTCTGCCTGCACTGCGATGCCAAAGACTGTGCAGTGGAAAATTACTTGCATAGCTAATGGGCAGGAGGGGTGGCGCGTTGTGCGACCGTCCTAGGCGGCAGAGTCCCAGAGGCGTCAAATTGGGCAGCGAAATAAATATCTGAAAGGAAATAAATTACATTTTCTGCTGTAAACAGATTTTAAATATTTGAGCCAACTGAAAGAAAGTCCAACAAATAAGTGTTAAGTTCGTAACATCTGTTAGGGACAGTCATTGTCATTATTGCCCCGGGCCACAGAAAACCTAGCTACGCCCCTGGGGAAGACGGCGTGTTGTCGTTTCAACTCACTATAATTCTTCGTTTTATTTATAAATATGGAGTTGTCCTGTGATCTTTTGTTCAAAACCCAATGTTATGTCCCATCTGAAGACTGAATACTTCCACATTACAGCGAACCAAACTAAAAATATGCCGACTGAGGCCATGCAAAGAATCCCAATTGCTGGTGGGAATAACGGATTGCGTCACTTGCAACTCTTTTCGCACGTTTATATTCACTTCCAGTCTCCGGCCTATGTCAACCGGCCTAAAGTGTTACAGCTATCGAAGGTCATTACCATGAATATTTATGTAATTAGAGTCGTTAGATGATTGGAGTGGAATATAGATAAGTACACTGCATTTTGGGGGGGTGGGTGGCAGAAGGAGTGAGATGTGGAGGGAGTGGAACCATAGGAGTTCTGTTTGTAGCGCCGTTACAATATAGACGGTTGATTAGGGAACTAGAATATCTAACACATGAACTGGGCAGCTGTTCAGTCAACTGTGTAACGAATGAATTTACTACATATTAAGTAATTATTTTTTGTCAGACTGCGTAAAATTCGTCTTGTCTTATGAGCCAGTTAAATCCAACGAGCACTGACAAGATTTATTAATCTTAAGATACAATTGCATGTCTCTTCATTTGCATTTCTACATCTTGCCTCTTTTAATGTTTATCCTTTGTTTCATTTGTACTGGTCTTCGCTGTTCTGGGATGTTACGCAGCGTAAATTTGTAGTTTCTTAGCGACGTTTTGGGACAACCTATCTTCAACGGTCAGGCGCCGAGGTTAAGCATGATTGGAGCTATACGTCAACCCCCATGTGACGTCATGACTTTTACAGTGTACAGTGGCAACTCTGCACTTCACTGCTGGTCTTTCTATCCGCCACGTGTTATTCGTCTGCCGCCTGGCCGGTTTGGTACACGTGACATTGCCATTAACTGACGCAAATCTCCCAGTTTACCCTCCCAATGAATTATGTGGCTGGCTGCCATATTATGTGAAACCTAAAGAAAGAAACACACTAAGACAGTGCGCTCTCTGCAGGTTGTGTTGGCACCACTGGGTATTGCACAGCATGCTCGAGGGTGATACCAACCTTCGAGATGCTTATGAGGGCCAGGAACAACGTGTACTAACTGGAGTACTTGGCCTGCCAGCAGTGCAGCCACAGGTCAGTTCTGTCATCTCTGAAGATTGTAAAGAGTTATCACGTATGGAGACAAGACAGTCGTCTAAATTATTGCATAGTTATGTGCCATATACATGTTACTGCAGCGTGTTTCGGCAAACATATGTAGCCATCTTAAGGGAGTGCAAAAAGGTGAGAGTTAAAAACATGTAACATTGTCGAATATTAAGATAAAATATACGTTTCGAAGTTAAATACAGTGTCTTCGTATAAAATACACGAGGATGTGAAAGATACAGGATAATATTAGTAATTTTTTCAGTTTTTTTTTGCGTCCAAGCGTTTTATTTTCAGTGTTGTTAGAAAGGCTAAAATAATAAGAGTTAAAATAAGTGTTAAAATTATATTAAAATTTTGTAATATCAAAACAGCTGAATGTTATATTTTTAACTAAACATGACCTTTTTGTTTACATCCTGAAGATGGCTGCATATGTTAACCGAAACATGTCGGAGTAACTTGTGTCTGATATAAAGTGTGGAATAATCTGGAATCAGACTTAACTGTACGTTACTCATTGCACGGAAGATGTCTAATATTAACGTTTTACGTGTGTTTTGTTACTTTGGGAGGTTCATTTTTAGGTGCCTTTACGCACTTGCGAAGTGCCTAGTGAAACCGTCCGTCCGTCCGTCCATATAACTGACAGACAGCAATGTTAGCTGGGCAAGCGTACTGAGTTTACAGAACAAGGTACGCTAAAGCCTTGCATATGCAAGGTACAGTTCACCGTAGGACAGGCAATGAATTCGCAGAAGGGGTGTAGAAGTACAGCTGTACTTTTTCTTTAACTTCGGCGCTAGACACCCCCGGCCGCTTTAACCCCGGGAGACCCGGTACCCATTGTACATGAGGCTGAGTGGGTCCCAGGGCCGGTCTGGACGGGTGTGGAAAATCTCGCCCCCACCGAGATCCGATCCCCGGACCGTGCAGCCCGTAGCGAGTTCCTGTACTGACTGAGCTATCCCGGCCCACGTGCAAAGGCAAATCAGGAGCCTTTCATGCAGTGGTTCCTCTCCAAACCAGACGCTAGCACGTGACGTTACCTGTGCTGCTGGTGGAGTTTGCCGCCTGCCAATCGCTACTTCTTGCAGCACGATTTACAGTGTGCAGCAGGACAGCGCACCGGCATCTGTCACTTGCCTGGACGTTCTGTTGTATGACACTTGCAGTTCCCTGCCAGTCCACTGTTACCGTACACTTTAACGTTTCCTCAGCTGGCTGCACGGGTTTGTCACAGATACGTACGTTGCACTTGTTCACGCCTTATGTTAAGTTTCTGTGATGTGGTATTGTATTTGTATGTATATTAAGTGGTGTGGTATGACGAAAGACAGAGACGTAAGACCCGTGAGTATGTGACGAGTGTGTGTGATGGTGTTTGTGCGGTACGCTGATAGTGGAGTAGTTGCTTCTGTTCAGTGGACAAAACAAGAGACAGCGGACCTGTAATTTCAGTCCCAAGCGGAAAGGTTCATATTTCTTCGTCGACGTGAAAGGGAAATGTGTTGCACTATGCTTTATATCTCGCAGTAAATATGTTGGACTATACTGTCCATACCGCGTACGTACGTATATTACAACAATCCATATTAACATAAACTCCTACACAATGTTAAAACACAGCATGCAATCACTTTACATAAACCCCGAATGAGATGGGCGTGGCATGTGGCACGTAGGGGGGGGACAAGAGACGTGAATACAGGACTTTAGTAGGGAAACCTGAGGGAAAGAGACCACTTGGAAGACATAGGCTTAGATGGGAGGATAATAATGAAATTGATTTTCAAGAGGTGGGATGGAGGGGCATCAACTGGATATGTCTGGTTCAGTATCGGGACAGGTGGCGGGCGCTTGTGAAGGCGGTGGTGAACCTTCGGGCTGCATAAAATGCGGGGAATTTCTGGACTGGCGGAGGAGCTGTTAAGGTCTCAGGAAGGACTCTGCTCCATGGAGTTAGTTGTCTGACAACTATCGGTGTGCTACTTCCTGTCGGCTCGTTTGTCGTGTTAACGTTGCCTTCTCAGCTGCCCCCCCCCCCCCCCCGACACGCGTGGAACAGTTGTGGCAGGAAAGTGACAAAAGACAGTTGCTAGATAAAATGAGGCCGCTGTACATAAAACGCCCTGCTTTCCGACAGCGTGTTCGCAAGGGTTACAGCAGTCCCTATAAACAGCTGCAAACTCGCCTGTCCTCAACCAGCGTCAGTGGAGAGCGTCGCGTGGCGATACGCGACCTCGGCCACTTGTTGCTAGCAGGGGCCTGCTGCTGCTGCTATTAATCACGGTTTTATTGCCCGCGGAGCTCGGCCGCTTTTTGACAGACTGTGGGCTCACTCCAGAAAAAGGTGAACGAATGGTTGATATATGCCGTAATGTTACACTCGCTCATTGTGCCGTACATAAAATTCGTGATAATGCTGACAGATATAAAGAAAGTGCACAGCCAGGAACTGAAGTGTTTGTGTAGCAACGCTACCGCAGTCCTGTCCGTACCGAAACTGTGGATGTGAGTCTCTGACTTATTTATTGCATTAGGAATATATAAATATATTATCTAGAAATGCTTGTGTATTGTATAGAATGTACATATACTTCATACACAGTACCTATATACTCTACAGGTCCGTATGTCCACTAATGGAATAATCATACAGTGTATAGCGTGAGGTTGTCACTTCCATAACCCGCCAGTAAATACATTGTTTTAGGTGGGAGTTTTGTACTCGATTTTTGCGATATCGATTTGCGCGACGTTTTTCAGGAACATAATCCTGGCGTAAAACGAGAGTTAACTGTATTAGGGGACTGATTTAGAATTGTTACGGTCCCGTCACTGCGAGCAATATGGCGACCGATGGCACCCGCGACTGAACCACTGATAAGGGGGGAGTGGATGTGGCGTCACGGACTAGTGACGTCACAGTTGTGTAACATCGCATACCAGTGCCGTATAAGCGTAATAAAATTAATTTAGGCGCTCTAGTTTCTTTTTCACCTGCACAAATTTTCTAACCTTTTTTTTTTTTGCAGTTATGTGAGATATCAGTTTTGTTGAAATACAGATATTTTGAACAAAAATACACACGGCTCCCCTCTGTACAGTGTGAGAGCAGAAATTTGATCCTAATATATAATCCAGCAGTGTGAGGTGTAGCAGGTGCCGTTCTTCCGTGTGGTGCTCACTAAAGCATAGCGTGTGGGGATTTGTGTTATCTGTTTCAAGGTAACTAAAGCAGCGAGCAGAGTCCGTCTTGAGAAGCTAACACGCCCTCAGCTTCTCAATACATGCACCACATTTTATGGAACCCGAATGTTCATTACCGCATTAACAAGCACTCGCCATCTGTGCCTATCCTGACCCAGACCAATCCAATACGTGCTTTCCCATAACACTTCTTGAAGACCCAGTTTAATATTATCGTCCCATGTATTCCTAGATCATCCAAGTGATGTATTTCCCTCAGGTTCCGCACTAAAACACTGTATGCACCTGTGCTGCCTCCCATCCGTGCTACGTGCCCCATCCATCGCATTCCTCTTGATATGATCACCCATACAATATGTGTTAGGACTGCAGATCATAAAGCTCCTATTTATGTAGTCTTCTCAACTCCCCTGTTACCACGTTCCTCCTAGGCCAAAATACCTTCCTTAGCACCCTATGCCCGAACACCTTCAGCCTGTGTTCCTCAATGTGAAAGACCAAGTCTCACACCCATAAAAAACAACAAACAATATTACAGTGCTGTATGTCGTGATCTAACGGCGTGTGTTGAGTGCACAACAGTGACGTCACTGTTCAGTGACGCCACAACTTACGTCATCCCTTGTTCGCTTTGCCCCCCACCCTCCCAGTCCCGAAACTTCAGAGCCGTGTATGGGTCATCGTGTTTGATGTTTCAGTACGCATTGCATCGCAATTCGACAGTATCGCCCTGATGCGCGTGGGCTAACAGTAGTAAATCAGAGGAAATTTTAGTAGATTTGGAAAATCAGGGTTTGACTGTAATTAGTTATATAGAAAATAGAACTTTTATCAAAAATTTACGCATGCCAATTCTTTCTGGTTAACTAGCAGCTATACTAAAGGAAGGCTGAAATGGGAGGGTCAAATGTGTGATCGTAGTACTTACACCACAGTTTATTTGTACAAGTCCCAAATACAATTTATGAAGTACTGAAAGGCCTGATGTCCCAAAACACAAGTAAGGACAGAGTGGTCAGGGCGTTAGGAGCGGTACACTGGCAAGAATGTTGAGTATACTGGGCCACGGCCGGTTTAAGGGAGGGGGGGGGGCGGTTTGGCAGCCGGGCGGCTCCATGCGGGCACTGTATGGCGTCGCTCGGATGGTTGGAAGTGTGGTGCCAGTAAACTGAGGTCTGCACGCGCGACTGCTGACATAACCGGCATGTGCGAGCTTTCAGGCGATATTCCATTACTTTCGTAGCTAACAAAATTTCGTATCTGTCAAAACTGGAAAGGAATGGTCCGTAGGAAAAGTATAAAGAGGAATAAGTCGGAGAGCATTGTCTCAAATCCCAATTATGGATAAATTGCTTATTGTTACTTACTAAAGAAGCTATACAGTTCATTATGTAATAAAATTGTGACTAAAATAAATAAAAAAAATGTGCTGTATCCTACAGGGCGCGTAATAGAGTTGTGACCGGACGGTATTGCGAAAGGCAAAACTTCACTTACCTGAAGCTGACAGAAGTCGTGCCGCCTCAGTCTGCATGCAGTTGTGCTTGCAATTCTTACTTTAGCGTGTGGACCAACTGAATGCCGGCAGTCCTGTAGGTGCGGCACTGTGCCACAGAAATTACATCGTTACTGTAAACAGGTAGAGAAGTTTGGGGGATCCAGCTCACGGACGGAACATAATGGTTGCTGTACAGTAGCGAGGGTTGGCTGCAGCAGGCCTCAGAGACGGTCTGGGCATTTTGAAGACGAGCAGAATCTCTTGCCACTTCCGGGATTTGAACCAGGATAGGACAGTCCGTAGCCCAGCCATTATACCGTATCGGTACTGAATCAGAAGTATAGTGACATGTGAATAGACTGAACACGGTGAGGGGATATAGTGTACATATAGAAATAAACAGGGTAATAAGGCCCTGTGCATGGTAAGAATGTAAGGTGGAAATACACAACGAGAAATGTTACTTCGGCGTGTGATATAATTGTGGCCCTGAAAAGGGCCGTTTTGTCCTTTTGGCATTGTTACGTTCGGGATTAATGTTCAGCTTGTCGCATCCGGTGTTCAGGTCACCGTCAGGGCGTTAGCTGCGGTCCTGTGTGCATATCACATCTTATCTTGGCGAAATGCCACAAAGGGATTTAGTTAGCGCACTAATACGGTGTTAATATTTTGTGTTACTGAAGGTTCCACGGACCATTTAGGAAAAGTCTTGAACCACAGGATGCGAAGCACCGATCTGCACTCAATGATGTTTAGTAAAAGCCGTCTCAGTGGATGGCATACTTTAAGTGAGGGCATAACTGCACCGCTGTTGGGACCTTCCAATTTGAAGGCTCGGAAAATAATTGCTGTTCGTTCTGGTGACAATTCGAAGTTTTCATAACCTCAATACTGCTGGGAATTGGGTTTGCTGGGATCGGAATTATGTCAGTGGATGGGGCACGAGTCATGTTAACAGCGTCAGGCTGTATTAAGACTGTACTTGACAGAGAACACCGTGTGCTTCGATTACAAAGAGCAATAAATAACTGTTTATATGCTGGAGCGCATAGGAGGAGAGAAGTGGGTATTGGCTTCGTCATGAATGTCCGTCCGTCTGTCCGCATGTGTATAATCAAATGCCACCGTAAGGAATTTGGTGGAATTTGAAGGAGTATTTTATGAAAGTATGTTGATAAAAGTAGATTTGATTGAATTCCGAGTAAAATCTCGGACACGTTACATGAAAACATAAACACGTGTGTGCTGTTGGCAGCAATACGAAATAATTCGTACCGCAACAAGAGCGCAAAGTGAGTCCATTGTTGCTCTTACATAGAATCTCTTAATATTTTTATACTGTTTAAAACGACTGTACCTCAGCAATACACAGAGAACCGACTGGCCCTTTTCCATGCCAACAGTGGTTACGCGAGCGAGACACAATGTTACCATTTACGTAGATGGCATATATTTATATTTCAGCGTGTTAATATCCCTCCTTCCCCCTTCACTGCTCTGTCTCACACACACTAGGCCAGTGTTTCCAAAACAGTACTCCGCGAACCGAAAGGGGTCCGCGATCAGTTCCAACATTATCCGTGCATATATTTCTGTGACGGCTGCTTTGGAGTTTACGTATTTTTTAATTACAGGAGTAATGTTTTTGTTAAATAATTGCGAAACTGCTTTAATTGCGATATATTTCTTATGACCTTTAGAATATCTATTTAAGAAAACTTCCGTACGCAAGAAGCGAAAGACAGTCGTTTTAATCAAGGTCAAATGATGCAGTGCATTGTTACATATGCTGCTGGTCTGCTTTCGTAGCTGTCTGATTACAAAGTGTGTTGCATGTTGACGCAGAAAGAAAAACATGGGCGATAAATTAACGGACTTGCACTGTTGCACCTGCCGCGGATTTTAGCAGTCTTTAGCAGTGACTTCCGCCAGCACGGATCGCCAGTTCAGTTTAGTCGCAGTTCATATAGCGATAGCAACATTACGGGTCGGTCTGTAGCCCCTCCCTTTTGCTGGGGTTGTGGGTTGGAATCCCGTTTAGGGCATGTGTGTCTGTCCCTTGTGATTGTTGTGGGCTGTTAAGTAGAGGTGTTTGTGTTGGGCAGATCATTCATCTAGGTGATAGACTCGTGTAGGGAAGTCCCACCGAGTGTGCTGTATCGAACTGAGTGTGATCGTGACGCCTCGATAATGAGGAGTCCCTGGCCCAGTAGGGGCTGTTGTGCGAACAAAAGGTATTGGGAAACACTGTACTAGATCGATTTCAACAATGAGAGACACGATGCTTTGTTGGGGTTTGGATTGACTAAGTGCTTCGAAATGTTATCAGAGCGAACAGCAGTTACTTTCCCTACCTTAAAATTTGGAATAACTCGCAGCAGTGCAGTTGTGCCTTTAGGTAAATATGCCATCCACTGAGACGACTTCACGAAGCCCACACAAGCTGTCACGCTGCCTAACACTGCACAAGAGAGCAGATCTTATCAGCACCGCGGCGGAAGCCCGAATCACGGATCAAACGGCAGTTAGAAGTCGGCTGTGCAGCATTGCCCGCCGCGTCTCACACTCGGTAGGAAGAGTAGCGCTCGCTGAGGCATATCTCAGTAAGGCCGTGTGTGTTGTGCGGTCCGCTTTAAGGTGT
>BLKM01001817.1:0-39551 GCA_013340265.1 Coptotermes formosanus
CACCATCACCACCACCGCTGCTGCTGCTTTTACTGCTGCTGCTGCTGTGCTGCTACTACTACCACCACCACCATCACCACCACCGCTGCTGCTTTTACTGCTGCTGCTGCTGCTGCTACTACTACTACTACAACTACTACTACGACTACCGCCACCAATAGTAATAAAAATAATAATAAATCCATTTACTTTATTATAATGCTTGGTAACAGCAAATAGCCTATAGTATGCAGGAGTTCATAATTGCAGACGAAACGAAAAATTAAAACACAGGTGTAAATCAGCTAAATAAACAAGGTAACAGTAAGAGTAAACTAACTAAGATGATGAGTGGAAAAGGTATATCCAAGGAAACCTATTTCTTTTAAAGTGTCCAAAATTCAACACATATTCTTTGCAGCTGTGAAACACCTAGACGAAAGACCAAGTCTTGCAGCATTACTTACATTAAAATAACACCTGTCATTTGAATGGCGGGTACATGGAAACAAACAGAACAAAAGTTAGTTTTTCCCTTGAAAATTCTACCAAGGTACAATGCATTGAACCGTCGTCATCTGGAATAGAGTGTTGTGAAGTTTAACTGTGAGTTTAAACTCAGTCTTTTTTCCGAGAAAAGTCCGACTGAAAAATGTAGCTCTAACACCAAGCTACATCATTGTATGCTTTCAAGTTTACTTGAATATGCCAAAGTAAGGATACTGCAGGAGGCAGAAGCAGGCAGAAGCGTGTCTAAGCTTAAGTTAATAGAGTACGAGTTTGCTGGGTTGTGGAAGAAGAAAATTCCATGTAATAATGTGAATAAGCGCTAACAGCTTTAATACGTGAGAATACATGTAGAATATATGAGGGTAAAACATACAGTTTACTATGTAATTTAACAATAATCTATTTGACACACCAGGAACCCTTAGAACATCACAATAATTAGAATGGATACTCTAAGCTTTACGAGTAAAAAATTTGTATTCAAGTCTCACTTCTTCTGGGATATGACGCAGTGTCTATTGCTCTATGTTTACCGGCGTTACAGAGAAGCCTATTGGCTTCATCTTCATGGTCCTAAAAGCCAAATTATTTGGACACCAGCAGCTATAGAACAAGCGGCTCGTCGTCCTATCGCGAAAGACCTGAATCTTCAACAACTCCGGTGTAAAAAAATCAAGTTTCAAGTGTGAAATTATATTGGTTTCAATGACGCTAGCTGTCATATAGTTCAGTTTTTCAGTCCTTTCAATTTATTTTTATATATGTGCTGACTCAACAGCCTAATTGCCATTTACAAATCACCACTAATACATAAATAGTACATACACACACATATAAACATGAAAAAGACAGCAAACAAAAAGAAAAAACAATGAAGCAAATTTCAGCTAACTAATAAAAGGTAGTTAAAATAAGATGATAATATTATTATTATTATTATTATTATTATACAAAATAACAGCAATTTAAATTCTTTAAATATGGAAAATTTTCTCTTATAAGTAAGGGAAACAACATTTTTCGTCAAATGAATATTCCTTTAACCTATATTTAATGCCCTTGTATAAAAAACAAGGCCTGTGTTACTGGTCCTTTCCACAGTACTTGCCCAGGTTGTTGTTGCTAACTGAATAACTTCTCCAAATGACACTTCGTACATACTTAATGTTATGTAAACGAGGTAAGCACAGGGAATGGCTCCAGAAGTATTCGAGTACTCGAGCGATTAAGATAAAAGGTCAGTGTCCGGGATTTTCTCCCGGAAGTCTGTTCATTATCACTTCTCTTAAAAAAATCGCTGTTTGCATTCAAGGTAACTGAAAACATTTCATTATATGACACATCATGCTGCTAATTGTACTCGAAAACGCAGGATTAATTTTCTTTTCCTTATGTATAGGACTACCGCGTGAAAATAATTCCCGTAGACTCAGCTTGAAGTACTCGGCGGAAATAACTTGACAAGTTCCATCCAAAAGAATAGCTCAATATTTATAGAGATTATAATATTTCAATTTTGTTTCTATGAGTTATCAAATTTTAACAAGAAACTTTTCTGTTTTCTGCGCTTTGCTAAAGAGTGCTCCCACACAAGGTTAAAATTTACATTTGTATTCTGTTACACTGGCTGTATTCTAGTTACATTTCCACTGTAAGACATCAGTGGAAGTCATTCAGAGTTCACTCATGTAAAGAAACTTGTGATTCTGTCCTGAAAATGGAGGCTGCTGTCTCTGTCATAAATTTTACACATGTTTCTACTCATTTTTTTTACCAAGACTAATTTATCAATTAGAATCAACCATACGATTAAAGAGACCTGCCGCAGATAATGTTTGCACGTGGTCAGTAGTGCACCTGGGATGCCTATATTGGCACAGTGTATGTGGCGTCGATGTTGTCGTTTGAGCTATGGTCTATTATTACGTCGGACCGAGTATTGCATGGGTGCAGGCCCATTTCCTTAGTAGACAGGTAGCCCTCTTTTGCAGTTACGATTAGACAAATTTGAGCAATTACCTGTTGAGGCCTACTGATATTCAAGAGGGCCTAACTAGTCTGCTCTTCGCATTTAGAGAACTCTACTGTCATTTACTCAAAACGCACAATCGGAAAAACAAATTTACCCTTGCAAATTACCGTAGCTAATTTATAGTATTCACTTTAAATCAAGACACAAGTCTTGTGGTTTGTTATACCGTATCGAATGATAAGTAGTTACTAGCTACCGACGTTTTGGAAAAGAATCCTGTCTCTTTTCAGGGCCTAGCAGTCAAATATATATTATGCCCTTGATCTTCGAGATTTTACTCTTTAACTCGCTACGTTTTATGTTTAATGTTGGCTATTCGTGTAATAGTTGTTCTTCTTCTAGATGTGCATCAGTTGCTAAAACTTTTTTTAGAGAGGTGGATGTTCTTACAAAGTATTTCCCTTCATCAAATTTTATTTTAACTGTAACAACTCTTATTCTTTGAAATGCTTCTTCAGGGATATACTTGTGTTTATTACAATTACGCACGTTGTTTTCTTTCGTATTTGAAATTTATGCGTCCTTTCCATGAATAGCTTTGTTTCTTTGTTTGTTTATTGACGTGTAATGTCATTATCTTGCCTTTGTTTGTACGTTGTTTTGTGTAGTCATGCTGACATTGCAATGGTCCATAACGCTGTTGCGTCAGCATGTAGATAAGTAAAGACTTCTTATTTGATAGTCACATTACAAATCACGAGCAGGGTGAGATATATCGCACACACATTTGACAAATGAGTAATGTCTGCATTATTACTGGCGGAAAATTTAACAGGCAGAGACAGCTTGGAAGAAAGAGACTTAGACGAAAGACTAATAGGAAATTGTTGTGAAAGAAACTGGTTATGAGTAAAGTAACTTGGTTTGTTTGGTTCAAAATACGGCCTGGCAGAGGGTTGTCGTGAACATGTCAGTGAAACTTCTCATTTCATTGAAGACAGGGAATAACCAGTGTAACTGTGCTACCCTTAGATTGTGAAAGAGAGACGACCCGAAGGAGTTAGCAATGTATGCAAACCACTGGAGCGCTATGTATGAAGTGTAAGTTTAAGATGGTTCGAAACGCTAAGATTAAAATGTTGAAATTGTCTGAGAGCGCAGTGTGGCAAAAATAAATGAACCGTCAGTTCAGTAATGAATAGCAGAGGAAATTAAGTGTTTCTTTTTGTAGTCCTTACCTCTTCTACCTACTCACAGTAGGTGTCGAGGTTGTTTATTTTCACTTGGTCACACTCAGACACACACCACAGTCAGCAGGACTCCTCTGGACGAGGGACCGGCCCGTCGCAGAGACCTCTACCTGACAACACACACACACACACACACACACACACACACACACACACACACACAAGAGACAAACATCCATGCTCCCGGTGGAATTCGAACCCACGATCCCAGAAAGCGATCGGCCGCAGACCTACCCGTTAGACCGCGCGGCCACTGGGTTCGGTGGAAATTAAATGTTGTGGGCCGATAATATCTGGCGTGCTCTGATGACAAAATGGTAGACACCAGTATTACTGTAATGGTTTCTTTCTTCTGTTCCACATAAAAAAGTTTTATCAGAGTGATCGTGTATTTCAGTATATGTTAAAGCTAATAGCCGCACTGGAGCTGTCACATTTTGCTGCAGCCACAGTATGTGGGATAAATTTTATGTCTTACTTTGCGACTGACGATTTCTTTAAGTTCAGAAAAACTGACATAAATTTATGCTGCCCGTTTCACTGCAGAGGTAATTTATGCAGACTGTAAATAAATAAGGCAGCTATATTAATACACGTATTACTTATAATGATGACAATGATGAAAGTCAAAATGATGCTCATGCCTAATTCCAAATGACAAATTCGTTGCGGTGTATGATATCATATCTTTAGTTTGGAATTACAGGAGTTTGAGTCATCATGCTTCCGTGACCCGGTAGTGGCAATAATGCGGAAATAAAATTTAGATTCAGGATCTTGACTGTCGCTATTAATGTTTAATCCGCGCCTTTGTATAACTCAAGGTTCATTACCACTTTATCTGTCCCATGCTGCAATATGTGCTGCATATTTCATCCTTCATGATTTTATCATCCCAATGACAGCTGGTAAAAAGTACAAAAACCGACGTTCCACATTAATCTTCCTATATAATTATATCTATCTTCCTGTGTCTTTTAGGTCCAAAGATCTCCTTAATATCCCTTATCAAGTAGCTTCCATCTACTGTACATTTTTCCAATGACGCGAGAGACCGAGACTCACAAGCATGCAAAACAACGGGCAAAATTGTATTTCTACATAAAAATGATAAAAGAACCAACTAAATGCACGATATGTTTTAATATTCACTGTTGAGATCACACGCTGCCACATATTTCGACCTCACAGGGTCTTCATCAGGGAAAAATTGGTTGTGCATAAAACAGCTATGAAACAGTTAAAGTGAACGTGTGCAGTTGACTTTCATGGTTTCACATTGAAGTGTAAGTAGGTGTGCACTCACTGAAAGTAGGAATCCACCGAAAGTAGGAATCTAACTAGATTCCTACTTTCGGTGCAAGTATGTTTGCACTCACCGAAGGTAGGAATCTAAATAGATTCCTGACACCGAAGGTAGAAATCTAACTAGATTCCCACCCCCGGTGAGTGCACACCTTCTTACACGTGGATGTGAAGCCATGAAAGTCAACTGCACACTTTCATTGCAATTGTCTCGTAGCTGTTTTATGTATAACCAATTGTCTTCCTGATGATGACCCAATGGGATCGAAATATGTAGAAGCATATGATCTTAATAAGGAATATTAAAACATATTGTGCATTTAGTTGGTGTTTTTATCATTTTTATGCGAATTACTGCAGGGAAATGGAACATATAAATTTTGTGTTTCTAGATTTTATTATCTTTAAGTTTCTAGATAGCAGACCGAAAAACAAATGATGTGAACAGAATGATAACAAGCATTGTCACCTTTATTTGTGCAAATTCAATTTTGACTTGGTGGTGTTTTTCCTAAATATTTTAACATTGCCACCTTTTAAAATGACTTACAAAAGATTAGCTATCTTTATAGGCATTATTTTGTCCTGTTTGTGCCAAGACATGAACATAGAGAGCTTGCTTGGTTTTCCCTGAATTTGCACATAAACGAATCTCCTTATTAGCGTCTAGGACAGCGTCTGTATTTTTCTTTGGGGTGTCTTTTTTTTGCTCGTAACCGAACAAAAACCTGAATATTATAAAACAAAATTGAAAAGAAACTGCGAAGACTTCTGTTCTGCTGACGTATCCGAATATTAAACTGGTGGAACGTCCAGACAGAGTGGGTTGCAGCTGTTCCTTGTTTTTGGAAGGTCTCGAGTTCAAAACTAGGCCCCGGGACTTGCTGTCCTGATTGAAGCTTACTACGTTTTCCTCAGTCTCTCCAGGTACATTCCGGGGCTCTACTTTAAATTACGTCTTGGCTGCTTCCTTCCGGGTCGTTTCCAAATCATCATTCACTAAACATCGTTATCGGGCTCTATACATATGAACTATTGAAAACATAGTTAAATATACAATAAAGGAAAATAAAATAGAAAGGAAATGCAGTACATAAGTTCTGACCTAAACGGACTTTGCAGTTCGTTTCATTGAAACACCTTTTAATTATGCTAAGAATTCCCAAAGGTTGGCCAGTACAGCATTCAAGGAGAATGAGGTCTTAACCGATATATAGGTCAATGAAAAGTATTACCATATATTTCATGAAGTCACAGAGGGAATAAAGGAATAGCTGCGCTAAGTCTCAACCTCAGCTCTTGATGGAAATGAGTACTGTATAACAGGATGTATTAAAATCTATAAACTGTTGCTGTCCTATCCCATTTTATTCCCATTTACCAAATATCTCACCATTGCTGAATAGCTGCTTTATTTGTCGAAATAGGTGGTGATGAACCCAGTAATTTCACATATTTATGGAGCTAGTTCTGAGAAAAGAATGTTGGGTATAATTTCATACGTAAAAGTAATTCATAACAGTGGTTTCGGTATCTGAAGTTCTTACACCTGTGTTAGTGAAGATTCCAATTCTCTGCCATATGACAACCTGTCGGTTGGTTAAGTCGACAGGGCATCATATCCTACAAGGCTTGAATCTTCAAGAGAGTATTTCTCTGTAAGTGCTACAGTCACCTTTATTGCCCTGTTTATGAGAGGGCGCCGAAATAAAATAACAAATTCCGCTCATTGCTAAGCCAGTTCTTCCTTATTCCGAATGTCTGCAAAGAATAATTTTGGGGGTCGACACCTGACCGTTTATATTTCCTCATTTTTTCATTAGCAGATTAAATCCAACTTGGTAAATCCTCAAATAGGAATAAATGTGTCGACATCTCACTCTATTCGAAAGGTTCTTGGGTAAAATTCCGGTGCCTAATTATCGTAAAACATTTTTAACTTTGTTCATTTCCCTCGGTAAAAAATTTGCCGATATCTTTGAGTACATTGACTCTAATACCACATTATTGAGTGACCCTTTATATTTAACCTTCCTTCTACCATCTTATATGTAAACTTGCCAAAGAGAATACGAAATAGGAAACTGTGACAAAAATGAGGCCTCGGTTTGAGTACCCAGCTAAGTTACTCAGCTAGAAGGCGCTGTGTTAATCTATCTCAAAACTGCTGTTCACAGTCAACAGGTACCTGTATTTTGTGTCAGTAACTTTTGTTGTTAGTCTGGAAAAATGCCGAACCCTAGGTAATGTATAAACCAACGCATATTCTTCAATTTTATTCCAGGAATAAAAATTGTTTATGAAGTAAATTTATATTATTTTAGTATAGTCATCTCTCTGCCTATTGACTGCCTTCTATCGCTGCTTTAACCTTTTAAAGCCTAGCGGTAACTTTACATACGACAGTGTTTAACATTAAAAAATTCTACGTGGTGCCCACATTGCGTTTATGTGTTTTGTACGGCTCTCAGAAAAAACAACAACTTTTGCCTTATAAAACATCAAGTAATTGGTTTTTTTATACCCGAGGTGGAGAGTGTTTACAGCGCGGTAATCACTGAGTCCTTATATAAAACAGATACGCTTCGTCTTTAAAATATTATCGCGCGTAAACAATTTCTTACTCTCGTGTATTATATAAAGGCAACAAAACCCGCGTTTTGACTGCGTCATTCTCAAAGTACAAACTTGATACATTGGCACTCAGTCGTTTCTTTCATTTTGCCGATTAAATTTTTTTGCATTCTGTCCTGGTTGGTTAACGAATGTATTCTGAAAAGGATTATTTTGTTCCTTTTATGCATTATAAAATTACGCATCAACAAACGCGTCTCTGAAATCAAATTCCATCAATGCGAACATTTCATTATCATGCCTGACATCTGCACGCATCCATTGTCGCCAGTATTATAGGTTCTAATTACCTACAGCAGCTAAAGCCTTTTAACCTATTACCTAGAGAACTTCGATGTCATATAAATCCTGTAGGTGAAACGGTGTTGTTAGATGATGTGGGATTCGATCTGTAGTGAAAACACAAGCGTTGTCAAAGAATGAACTTCTGTAGACACTTTACTGACTTAAAACTCATTAATGCAAGCCACCTAACATCAGAGTAATTTCAGTTGCATACACCTGAGGCGTTATTAAAGCCTAGCATTTTAGATGTCACACCGTCCTTAGAAGCACGAGTCAACACCTGAATACAAAACATTACCCATAATTATGAATTAATATGAAACCATTTCCTCACATTGCCACTTATCCTCATATGATACGTGGTTAGGCTGCATAATAAATCGTAATGGATTGATGCGTTCTTCTACTATACCAACCAAATGCACCACATGAAGTACGTAGGTATGAATAGTCAAGACACAACTCCGACATGTTTCGGCAAAAACCTACCATCAGCAGGGAGTAGAGTGTACCAGTAGATTATTGTGTAAGTGATTTTATCAATCTACAGAGAGCATCGACTTTGCCTCCTAGATTTTCACGGCCGGGTTAGCTGTGGCATCCATCAGATTGTGAATATTCTGAGGCCCTGCACTTTTTAAGATTGGTTCTCGTTTATATACACTGGTCTGTTAACTAATTTTCTAGCACCTGATTTTTAAGAGGGGTTGTTACTTGCAATTGTTGACCACCAGTATAGTATTGAAATTTTGTGAGTTTACTCATTATGTCCTGTCAAAACCAGAATATAATTGAAGTAATCCACGACGGCTTACTCCATAGTCCTTTGCGGTTCGCCGTACATAATCGCCTTTCTGATGACTTTTCGGCGCTAAAAATAACATTTGTATTTGACTGAGCGTTATAACGAAAACTATAAGTGTACATGCCGATTATTATTATTATTATTATTATTATTATTATTATTAGTAGTAGTAGTAGTAGTACCGGTAGCGGTATGGAAATTGTAGTACTGACGGCAATAGTAAAGTCTGCACAGTGATAAATTGAACTGTGGTTTTTGGAAAGTGAGGCCAGCAGTGTGAAGTCACGTGCCATGTGCTGTGAAAATTTGTTACTTTTGGAAAATAACAAAATGTTTTTGAAGGTGTAATTATTTGTTCATGATCAAATTATATTTGCAGACTCAGAAAGTAAATTACACGGAGCGTTACACACTGTATATTATGGAAAGTACAATTTACAAAACGCCACAGTATAGACAAATTTTTAGTTTCAAAGGAATGGGACATTTGGGAGCTGCATGAGTACTCAAATACTACAGCAAGTCAACTCTTGTTTTTTCGTGGACAGCACTATTGCTTACGTAAAAAATATGTAAAAATATATTAGAAGAATTCAAAAGCTATTGGGGAAAAATGAAATTACGATATTAAATACGGTACCGCCTATACAATATTCAGGTTGGTAAAAAGACGGCTTTTCAGTTTTTTTGTAAGGTTCTGCAGCACGGGCATTGATAATACACAACTGTTTGTATAAAGAAGACATAAATAGTAACTCAATGTCTGGAACGTCATTAAATCCATAGAAGACTGTAGAAGAAATTTATGTCAAAATGTAAAGAATGAAACTAGATCTAAGCTATAAGTAAACAGAAAGGAATCTTAATAGAGACACTGCCAAAAAGTGATGGAAGGACCAGTTTTGTTCCTGAAGTGCAAAACGTCAAGTGCCTGATACCTAAAGTTATGTATGACAGATGGCGATTCTTTAAGAAAGAGAAGAATGAACAGTAGGTCTTCAAGACGGCAATGCCTTGATGAATGACAAGTAAATCTCAGTTTCAGAGTATTCCAAACTGGAACGATTATTTCTCCTACTCCTACATGCCAACACAGTTCACTGTAGAACAGGCAATGAAAGCCCAGAGGAGGAGCAGAGGTACAGCTCTACTCTTACTTTAACCTCGGCACTAGATGGGAGCGCTTGGTCAACGCCACGTCCCAGCCGCTATACGCCAGGAAACAGACCCAGTACAGTATTGTACAGGAGGCTGGGTGGACCCCAGGGCCTCTCTGGCGGGGTGCGGAAAATCTCGCCGTACCGGGATTCGATCCCTGGATCGTCCATCCCGTAGCGAGTCGCTATATTAACTACGCTATCGCGGCCCACACTCCAACATATTGGGAAGGTATGGTGTCCTAAGTGTCAGCATCGAAGGATAACAAAATGGCGGATTGGGTAGAAGCGCATCTGAGGCTTGGTCTGGAAATGTCGATTCGAATCCCGACCAATACTGGCTGTCCGTATAAAACCGTGGTTTTCCTGACATCTTTAAGACAGGTAGTCAGATATTATAAAATAAGCTACGAATAAAACACTGTTCAGTTAAATATCGACACGTCTCCAAAACGACTAATTAAAAGCTGCATATCCCTAGCTTTTAATACTGCCGTGCAAAATCTTCTATATGTCTGTAAAAAAGAAGACGTCTGTATGCTTGTGTGCCTGTGGCAGCCATAACTGACAAAGAAAAAGAAATATAAGATTAAAATTTGGCAGCAGTTTTAGAATGAACGTGGGATGTGCCTTGTCAAATATAAAAAAATCGAGGTAACTTTCCTTGGGTAGGCGTGGCAGCATACTAATTTGCAGATAACGTCTATCAATCGGCCTACTAGAAACTTTCCAAATTCACAGTGTGAATATTAATTAAAACTGCGGTTTCATTATATCCCTCTAGGGCAGTGATATACAAGAAAGGTTTAACTGAAATATTCTGTTTGGAAATCAGAGACTGGAATTGTCAAAACTGATTAATTCCTATCAGTAGTTCAGTCGTACCGATGTAACTAACGAAGGATAACACAGTACTGTGTTATCCTTCGTTAAGTACGGAGGCTGTCTCCGAGGTATCTTACACCAGGATCCACTACACTTCTACAACTGTGCTATAAAGAAGTGCCTATATTTTAACTATTTAACCTTTTTCACGTATTTCTACTGTATGGAAAAGGTTGGTAACTTGTATTTGTGCGGCGTTACTTTGATTTGATTCCCTGATGGCAATCCCTTGAGGATCGAAACATGCAGGGCTATTCAGTGTGATATTTTAATACAAATATATGCGGAAGGGTGTGGTGAAATTTGTTGGTCTACTGTTGTGAATCGATCTAAATACCTTGGCTTCCAAAATATAGAATTTCTCAAGAAGTACTGTTACATTTCGAGAACAGAAGTAATTAGAAGCCGAAGGAGAATATTCTATCACAGACTGTATCTGTTAGGAGAAGAGGAAAGAAGAGGATGCTGAGAAGAAGAAAAAGAAGAAGAAGCAAAAGGAAAAGACTGTCTTTAATTATTCTGTGTCTTCTTGTCCGTTCCCACACGCTCAGCATAGACCAACATTATCTGTAATTACGAGTATAACAAGGGGGATGCGCGTGGAATTAAACTGAAGTCATGGATGATTAGTGGCCCAAGTTTAATACGTAGACTAACACAAAGAAAGGAGTGATTTGTGTGTTTCAGAGTTTAGAAGAGAGAAATATGGCTTCTTTGGGAAACACGCTAATATTTGTCGTCGTTTTGAGGGAAGATCTGGGCAGGTACATAGGAGCAAATGATGCTGTTTCAAATAACATGTATCTGAACAGAAAAAAATAAGAATTTTTAGCGTACTTTCATTCCTTTAAAAGGATGGTAACACTATAAGACACCCATGTTACGTGTGTGTGGTGTGTGTGTGTGTGTGAGTGCGTGTTCTATGTGTGTCTTTATGACTATATGTCCCTCTCCTTTTCAGTTTTTGAACCCGTGGACTGATCTGTGCTAAGTTCAGTATGAATATTAGACCTATATTAACCCAAACAAGCAGAACTTCATAGTCTTTGATATCCTACACTTGGCAATAACAATATGGCCGACGGACGAACTTATGAGCTGACAGCAACAATAGTGTCATTTAATTTAAGGTCTTGGAATAATATACATGTATTTTAGGTATACAACGCATTTAGATTTCCCTGAATTTAGCCATAGCCGTTTCCGCATTTGAGCTCGAATATGAAGTACGAATGTTAGTCACTCTGTTGCAACTTCCGGCCTTCAAGAGCCAAGAAGTAAATAATTTGGTTTATTTATCCATTTATGATTTATTTAACCACGTGAGTAGCGTAGGCTATCTAACTACCTGGCTGCGGGGAGCAGATTGCTTCTTGAGAAGCTAATAGTTTTTCCGATGCCAAATAATTCTCCGCATTTTATGGAACGCGAGAGTTCATTACGTTGTTCACAAGAGCCTGCCACTTGGCCCAATCCTGAGACAGATCAATCTAGTCCACGCCTCCAAACTTATTCTTTAAAATCTATGTTAACCTTACATCCCCACCTACTCTCAGGTCTTTCAAATAGTCTCTTTCCCTCAATTTTTCCCACTGAAACTTATATGCACCTCTGTCCTCACTCATATGCGCCACATGCTCCGTCCAACTGATTCTTCTTGATTTGATCATCCGAATATTATTTGGTGATGAGTAAAATCATGAAGTTCCTCCTTGTGCATTTGTCTGCAATCTCCTGCTTCTTCCTCCCTCTTGGGCCCAAATATATTGTGCAGCATCCTGTTATCGAACCTGAACCTTTGTTCTTCCCTCAGTGTGAAAGAGTAAGTTTTAAACCCTATAAAAAATGGGTACCCCTCACGACAGCATGGTGCGTCTTCAGGTTGCGCATGGAGGAACGGCCTTCAGCATGGAGGGCAGCTGAGAATACATTGAATAAGCAGTCGCAGACAGCAGACAAAGGGTGGTCCTCCGCGTTGGGTTTTGGGCGAGGCGCTAACAACTCCTCACCGTAAAAACTTACCATGTTACAAATTATTCACAAATTCCTCGGGGAAGAGGAGAGATATACACTTGGTGTTGGTGGCGAAACCTGAAGGAAAGAGAAAACTTGAAAGACCTGGACATAAATGGGAGGATAATATTAAAACGAATCTTCAAGAAGTGGGATGCGGCATGGACTGGTTTGATCTTGCTCAGGGTAGAGGCAGGTGTTTGGTCGTTATGAATGCGGCAATGAACCTTCGGGTTTCATAAAATGCGAGGAATTTCTTGACTAGCTGAGGACCTATTAGCTTCTTAAGGATTCTGAACCATTGAGTTAGTTATTTAGTTAGAGGAATAGGAGTTAGTTATGAAACAAAGGGTGGCATGTCATCGGATTTTAAGGTAGGTGGTAAGAAGGATACAAGAAGCGGTCGTGGCCGAACTGAGGTAATTGCAAACACTTCCTTTGAGGTACTGAAGAAAACAACACGATGCATATCTCGATAGTGAGTCTCCGAACTCAGACTTAAGTTCCGTACCTTGCGGCTCAAACTAGAATATTAGCCTACTACATTGTTGTGATATCCCACCAACAGTAGAGGTGTCCGGTTTTCGTGTTTCTGAAGGATATTTTCCTCTCAAACGCGACCTTCGTAAAGCACCATGGTGTTCTGCAAAATGTGGCAAGTTTTCACAAGTTGTCGCAGTGATATTCTAGAGCAGAAATATTACATAATCCTACTGTCAACATACGAACCACATTTCCGACAGTTAACGGAAGTCACGGAAGTTATGTGAGGATCGAATAGAATGATAATGCCGGTAGGTCTACATCTTACAAGGAGGCTCTTACTGCAGGAAATATGACGTCACCCTTGTTTGGTACTGATCTTACGCTACTTTAGAGGTTAACGTTACCGTCACATTGTTGTTTCTTACGGTAGTGAAAATTTCATAAGGGAATGGTTGGTTATTTAATGACACTGAATAAATGTCGGGGGTTATTACCTCCCCACTGGCACAACATTAGAGGAAATCGGCAAAGCAATTAAAAACATGACGTCGCAGTCACCTATAATGAGACAAACAGAGTAACACAGCTGCCATGATGATGAGATAGTGGAAATTAGTGCTGTTGTAAATTATAACAATAAACGTATATAACGCAAAAATGTCAGTTTTATGGAATTGTGCATGTAATTATGAAAGGCAGCTAACTCCTGAAATTCGAGGTGTGGAAAATTATTGTAACTAACCGTCTGTTTTGCCTTATTAACAGTTTAAAGCCCAGTGATAATTATATCTACACCCAGACCTTGTTTTACGCTCTAGTTGCGTTCCTGAAAAGGTGAAGGTATGTCAGACCGTTAGTTAACGCAAAATAGCAGTGAGCATTACTAATTATTAGGCTAATCGAAACAACTAATTGCGTTCCTCTACAAGCATACTGTCACACACGCGTCTATTACTCTAGAAGGCGTTTCAAGTCGTGATCATCGAAGCATTCTGTTTATTTTTTGTGCAAATCCAATAGAAGAAGTAATGCAATTTGTACTACGCGCGCAGCGTGTGTTGACCCACATATATTACCCTTGTTTAACCAGTTGTGAAAGCCGAATCCCTAAAATCCGACGTCGGCGCCGTGGCAAATTCTTTTATGATTTTTCTCAGTTACTCAGCTAAGCTGGTGGTACCGTACGTCAATTTAGGCCGAGATCGTTTCCTTTCATATCCGTTGCCGTTCACCAATCATCCTATCATTCGACGTTATACAGTGTGAGCTACTGACAGCGTCGTTAAATAAACAATAAATAAATAAATGTGCCTAGATAATACGATGGTAACTTTTTTCCCAATCTGAGTTCACAAACTTGTGGCACTTTCACGTTGACGAATATGAACTGCTGATCATGTCTCTTTGCGATGCTACTATCAGATTCGGATCGCGAACAGAGACTAGGAACCAACTTCTGTCAGCTGCCTGAATACTGTTAAGTTTGTACTTACAAGTTCTGGACGCAGAGAATCCGGCTGAGTGATAGAGTACAATCCTTGTTGGCACGGTGACATAGTTGTTGCGGAGCTGAAATTATGTTCACGTTGCAGTTCACCTACACCAACTGCTGTCAACCTCTGAAATCTGCCGTCTATTAAATATACGACACTCGTTTTTCTTTCGTACCAATGCACACCAAGTGAAAGCTACTGAATGATGTGTTTCGAGGAACAAACTGTTTACGTAATAGGTGCGTTTCCTCCCTCCACTGCTTCGTCACCTTAATTGCAGTGTTCATTGTCTGTGGATGACTAACTCTGCATACTGCCGCTATGAATTACTGCAAAGCCGTGCGTTCGAGCTGGACTTTCGAACGTCTCCTAGGCATGCGGATGTGTAATTCCGCTTCGTGTGCCACCCAAGGACTTCCGACGTTCTCTGTTTCATTGTGGTTAGCTACTGCAGTGTTTCGCATTTGTTACTGCTGTGGAGGTCTTCAATTTTGAAAAACTCGACGGACCCCAGACCAATAAAATTCATAGGCTATATATAAATTAAATGTGGTTTAACCCTTTAAAGACGAAGCGTATCTGTTTTATATAAGGACTCAGGGCGTACCGCGCTGTAAACTCTCTCCACTTCGGTTATAAAAGCCAGTGTTTTAATGTGTTATAAGGCAAAAGTTGCTGTTTGTTCTGAGATCCGCACGAAACACATAAACGCAATGTGGGCACCACGTAGAATTTTTTAATGTTAAATCTGGTGGTATGTAAAGTTACCGCTAGGCTTTAAAAGGTTAACACGTTAATGTTAAATCTAAACCCAAAGGATGGTCTACACGAAAGCATTGATGCGTAGAGTAATAGACCTACACTCGAGGGTTGAATCGATGCTTGTTATGTATTCGTTGGGCTGAGAAAATTTTCAAATAATTTCATTGGTTTCTTTGTGTTGATCTGTTACAATACAGTCATCAGCGACAACGCTAATCTAGCCTATTGCACAACTAAAGCAACTTCCTATTTCACTTATCAAAATAATGGTACTCAAAAATTAATTCTCGAAATCCGAAATTTGTTGTCAGAAAAGGTAGTCGTGGATCCCCTGGCAAGTCTTCGCGGACTCCCAGAGCTCCTTGAAGCGCAGTTTTTGAACCACTGGGCTCACAAACAGCGTACAGCAGAATTACTGGGAAGATACTTCCTCGGCTACTCAAGAAATTCCCCCCATGTTATGGAACCCGAAGGCCCAGTACCTTGTTCACAAGATCCCACTACTGCTCCCCATCCCGAGCTAGAAAAATCCCGTCCACATCCTCACATTACGTTTCTTTAAAATTTATTTTCAGATTCAGGCCTTTAAAGAAGCTTATTTCCTTCAGCTTTTCTGAACGAAATTCCCTCTGCGTTATTCGTATTGTGCGTACAGTATTCCGCACGCCCCTGTCCTCACTGCGTTGATATCCTAATAACATTACGTGAGGCGTACAAATCATGATGCTGTGGTGTTCAGCCCCCTGTTACTTCCTTCTTGTTAGGTCCAGATATTTTCCTTAGCACAGTTTTCTTGAAAACCTTCAGGTTTTGTTCCTCCATCAATGCAAGAGACAAAGATCTGCACCAATACAAAAGAGCAGGCAAAATTTTTAAGTCTTGTATATTTTAATCTTTGTGTTTTTATATAACAGACGGGAAGAAAAAACATTCTAAACTAATGTTAACAAGCATTCTCCGAATTTAAATTGCTGTTAAGTCCTTCGTGCATGTAATTTTGATTCGTTTGTGCCATTTCCCAAACACTGTACTTGAATTCTGTAAGTTACTTTTACACTGTAATTTTGTCCTGCATTATGGTGACAAGGCAGGAGAACGCACTTAGTTTTCTCTGTATTTACAGACTGTTGTACTGGGGAAGGAAGAAGCAGTATAGTTTGTATTATGCCTGCAGTATTGTTGCTGTTGTTTATAGTCTGTAGAGCTTCGCATTTAAGCGCCACTGGAACTTTTTTTGTACATGACCAAGAATTAGAAAGGTAATTATGGTGAAATTTATTACCTTTATGAAGTCTAGTCTAGACTACCACTTGCTACAGTATTGACAGGCTCCGCATTTTCTACACAGTGCATTTACAAATTTCTTAAAATTGTTGCTCTGAACACTCGTTATTTTCCTAAAGAGCGATAACCGGTTTGTCTTCATAATGTGCACGGACTGTGCTGTCCGTGAGACAAAGGAAATGTTGTCCCTGTGCACGTCGCGAAAATACGTGTGGGAGTGATATTAGAGCAACATACACTCTTAAACTTGACACTCTCTGGAGGTGACTGAACCGCTTTACACACCGGCCGCTTTACTTCCGGGGAAGGAACCCCCCCCCCCCCCCCCCCTTCCCCACCCATAGCCATTGAATAGGATGCTGGGCTGGCTTCAGAACCGGTCTGGATTCTTTGTCTGCCAGAAAAAATCTTTTGGTTTTGAGATAATCTCTGTGAGGTGGAAAATTAAGTTTAGGTGTTCTGTATGGATTAAAAAAGCCCCTTATGTAGAGACCACATCCGCCCTTCCGTGACCTAGGATCAGACGCTGAACAGTTTGTCGGCCCTTCATGGAATTCGGCACAGCAGTATTTTTTTTTTACGAAAAGTGGTCAAGCAAGCGTGAGTGGCAACTTTATTGAAGGGAGTCGATGAATTTTTACGCGTTCATTCCCAATTTGTTGTCCAATTTCGTGAACATTTTTTGTATAATATATCTGCACAAATGCTGTTGATCAATTATGAGTTTGTGAAAATCAGCCTTTACATTAAAGAACGCTTAATAAAATCTCTGTACTGCGTCATGGAAGTACACCATTTGCAGTCTCATCATATCTGCGTTAGATGAGTGGCAGTCTTCAAAGGGCTAATATATTCTGTTCTTCATCACGTAATACAAATACGCCTGGAAGTATATTAAAATCGGCCACAGAAACTTTCCATCAATATAATTTTAAATATAAAGTGCGATAAATGTTGTAAATGAAAAAGACTCCTATCCTTAACACCCTCAAAAAAACACAGTGAATCCTATCCTCTCCAGCAATATTTTGATGACGTAATCTTGGTGAGATAACCAAGAAATTGGTAGGGAAGAGCACGCCATCACTAAAATTTAAGTTAAGTTAGTGTAAGTTTAATTCTTAATCGTTGGTTTGAATTGTTTTACAAGTAGAAAGTCATGAGAAGCCTTAGCACGTGTGTATATTTTAACGCAGTGTATGAATCAGCGAATCAGTCAGGCATTAACTACAGATTTCGAAACAGTTGCTTGGAAGTCTTTTGTGCAACTCGCAATATCTGTTTTGCCGTAAGTTCTTTCCATCATTTAGAAATATACAAGTTTTTATTAAACAAATTGACACATGTCGTGTACGTTAATCCCCAAGTGTGCGTTGTCAGACGAGAATGCTTCCCCAGTGCTCGTTCGGGATGGCTTGCGTGTACTTGCATTAATTAAAAATTCGAAGAACTCTTTACTAGTCCATGAAAACAATGACTTTTATCTCCCAAGGTGACTCATTTTGTTTGCACTGACACAGCGGAAGTTTTATTTTGTTCGTAAATATATAACGTTCAAACACTTGAATTAAACGGAATAGTGAAGCTGCAAGCATTGACCTTCCTTGAACGTGTAAAGCGAATTGTGTTAAGAAATAACACGCTAGTGTTGTAAACATTCATTGTTACACTTCAGCATTCTCGCGCGATGATATGCTCACGATATTTAGGCCTTAGGAACTATACCACCAGGTTTGTCACTGACATGAAGTTAAGTCCATGGAGCAGAGTTCTGGTCCAGAAGCAAATATCTCCTAAGCTAGTCAACAAATTCTGCGAATTTTATGAAAAGGCGAAGGCTTATTACCGTTCTAACAAGTGCCCACTGAGCGTCCCTATGCTGAGCAAGATCAATCCAGTCAACACCCACGTATTCTACTTTTGTGAAGTCTATTTTAATATTATCCTCCCATCTACATCTAGTCCTTCTTCGCAATCTCTTTCTCTCGGGTTTCCCAACAAAAACCCTGTATGCATCTCTCCTGTCCCATATACGTGCCACGTGCCCCACCCATTGCCTTTTTCTTGATTTCATCACCCAAATAGTAATTGTTCAGGAATACAAATTATGAAGCTCCTCATTATGCAGTTTTCTCCATTCCCCTGTTACATCCTTCCTCTTAAGTTCAAATATCTTCTTCAGCACCCCATTCTCGAACGTCCTCGACCTATGTTCTTCCCTTAATATGACGAAATTTCACACCCTTACAAAACAACGGGAAGGGAAGACAAAATATGCTGGACTGAATGGTAACAGGCATTTTCTGAATTCAACGGCTCTTAGTTTCTTTATACATGGAATTTCGATCTGTTAGTGTGGGTCTAAATATTTGAAATTTTCCACATTTTTAAAGGAGTTGTTAGCTGTGTTTGTGGTATGATTTTGTCCTGCCTTCTGTCCACGAGATATGACCATGTACTTTCAACATTTACTTTCCTACCAACCTGCATACTGATGACTATAATTAAAGCTTCTATATTCCTCTTCACAGGTATTACATTTTAACCAAGTAAACTAACATCATCAGCGTAGGCCAAAACCTGATCTGTTCAATTTAATTTCAACCCCTCCTGCCATAGAAGTAACTTTGGGAGTGCAAGGGAGTTTTTTGCTCTTTGATGTTCTTCTACCAAAGAATAATTATTTTGTTTGGCTACTGAGTTGAAAAGGGGCAAATAAAATATCAAAATATTTTCTGAACTATTCTTAGTGTAGTGTAAAGAGATAAAAATAAAAAAAACCTGCCTTTTACAGAACACAGAACAGAGGCATGGTCTACTTTGCTGCCCAGCGTTATTAGCTAACTTACACCTCTACCTCCAGCTTTGTTTGTACTTTCTTAATACCGTGCAAAGTTTAAAAGCAATGGTGATAAAGCATCATCATATTTCAGACGATTGTGAACAGGAACTGTATCAGACAAGGATTTTATTATGGGTTTCATTTAAGCAATTTCTGTTAACGCAAATAATTTCATTGGCATAGTAAACTCAGTCAGAACAGTATATGAAATTTGCCTCCTAATCTAATTCTAGGCTTTCTTGAGGTCTGTAAATAAATGATGTACTGCTTTATTATATTCGAATCCTTTGTGACTATTTAACAAATATGTAATGTATAATCACTGATTGATCTACTACGTCAAAATCCACACTGATGTTCCCTGATAATTTTGTTTACATGTTGAATTAATTTTGAGAGAAAGAAGCTGGATAAATTTTTAATAACCGTCTTATGCCTCAAACCTCGACACCTACTGTGAGCAGGTAGAAGAGGTAAAGACTACAAAACAAAACATTATGCCTCAATAATTATTACAATTAATTGTATAATCCTTCTTATGAATAGGTACAGTAATAGACTGCTTCCACTGTTAAGGCAGTTTTTCTTTGCATTGTCATGGAGAAATCTTCGTACTCACAACACCATCATGAATTTTCTGTTTACCAAAAATAGACATGGCCAAGCTGTATGAAGGCAGACAAAATAATCCAATTGTGAGAGGTTCTACATGTAGGCCTCTGTGAAGGACATCAGTCATGGTAGATTATTTAACCTTCTAAATTTTATTATTTAGTTTAGTTTAATTTCCTGGTTGTATTCCACTATGTTACTTACACACACAAACTGCCTGATTTATTATCACAATCAGTACAATATTACATAATAAATGACTACTTATTTCAGCTTAATGAAGCCACACTGAAGTCTAATACCAGATAGTTTTATTGATAAATGTATATGATTTTAATGATGAGACTTTAGCCTATTTGTCTTTTGTGTCCATATGAGACCTTGCAATGAGTATATAATATATTATTTTACCATATGTAGTATGGCACTGTGTTATTTTGTATTACACCAAACTTGTACATCTGATTGTATTCCAATGTCATTTTATGTTGTGTGTGACACTGTGTGTGTCAAATATGACACAACTGCTGCGCAATCATGTATTAGTGTAGTGACATGTTTCATATCCTGAGCCGATAGGCTACATGATGGATCTCTGAAATGTATGCAATGTAAATGTAAATGCAAATGACTCTGCCCTAATTATACAGGTATTTGATGTCAGCTGTATTAAGGTGAACATTAATTGTATTCAGTTTAATTACTGTCCATAAGAACGACTTGCAACTATAAGTGATACTAAATCCGTCTACCACACATTGGTTGCAATTTACATAGTTCTGTTTATGCAAACTCATTTTATACTGTTGATGAGTTCTTTAATTGTGGTTGAATCTGTATTTTGTATGCATGGAATTTTGTATTCCTTATATATAATTCTTGTGCAATGTGTTATATTTTGTTTTGTCTATGTCTTTACATGTATTACTGTATTTTGTCCTTGTACATATATCCAACCATTATTTTTAATGTGATTATTATTTTACCTAATGATTTATTTTATTATTATTATGCTTTCTATTATATGTTGTGACTTGTTACCAAGAAGATTGGAACACTTTTGAATATGTGACGCGTCCTATATCCAGTGGTTGTTATGACCTGTTGACTTGGATTTGCTTGAAGATGAAATAAAGATAAAGATAAAGGTAGTTGTTGGATAGGTCGCCCGTACCACGGATCGGAGGTAGTCTACGCAGTGTGTCTATTCCCTCTGATCCATCGTGTCGATCAGGTAGTCATGAATCAAATAGTCTGTGGTCTGGATATCATGGATTAGAGCGTTTATCACAGTAGAGTGCAAGTGCACAGACAATAGAACTAAAACAGCATGTTTTGCCGAAGGTTGAGTGTAGTACATGTGTTGCATGTCGTGGACCACCGCTGCATTGGAAAATCAAATTATTGACGTTGATTGTGGCAGAAATTTTTAAAAGCATGAATGTATAGTCAAGAATTTTGGGATATCTCCAATTTTAAAGGTCTTACTTACATTGAGATGTTTAATAAGGGATTGTAAGGCCTTAACATTGGTAAGTAGCAGTGATCTAAATATTGTTTTTCATATAAGCATATTTTAGATGCGTCTAGTTTTTGCCATTCTGTACGAATTGGCATAAATGATGCGATTCCGTGGATGCAGTTGCTGCTGAATTGGTTAATAAACCTATTTGCTTTTACAGGTTGTTATTTGTTGCACCGAAGACATTTTTTACAGGTTGTTATTTGCTGCACCGAAGGCAGCGTCTCTGAACAGTGCTTGCTACCCATGAATCATTTCATAATTAAATCAGCGGTGCGGTAGTCGTCAGGAATTTGGATGTGTATGAATTCTGATTTATTTTATTGTTTTAATTGCCCGATTTTCTCTGTATGGTTTGTTTACTGATGAGTTGTTCCCATGTTTTGACAGCTGTGCTTTTATCTATGGACACCATGTTTTCTCATAGCACCTCTATATCTTTAACAGTGTTTATGCCAGTTACAGACCTGTTCTTTTCATTGAACATGAGCAATAAGACCTTGTTTGTCCCTAACAGTCTTTAAGTGCTTTGTATGTAGACTCCATATGTGCACCCTGCCATACTGTTGTTAACAAAGATTATTCTGCCATGTATCCTGTGTCTATGAAGTAGGGAAATTAGTTGTATTTTACTGGCAACCTGGACATATTGTGTTGCCTGGCAACCAGTCTGCTATTGTAACTAGCAAGGAAGCAGCTTTTTGTGGGGGTCTGTCATCTGACCTACCTGAAGGCAGAGATGTTTGTAGCTATCGTCATGCTGTTTGTGTGCCTGTCAAGAAAGGTGGATGTATACACAAGGGAACACATTGTGCGCTGTGAAATCACCTGGGCAGAAGGTAAGAAGGTCGTCGTCATTGCAGCGCTTCAGATCAGACACAAATTTCATATGTGGAGATATATTTCATGTTTAGTGGGTACCTGAGTGTTTGTGTTGCAGTGTACCTGTTTGCATGTCCCATATTTTAATGCCAGTTCCATAGTGAAGAACATTGTGCCATAGAACTTTGTGGCCTACTGAATAACAACCCAGCAGATCATCAGGTAACATTTTGAAAGTTTTGGCATTTGTTTCCAGTATAGGGCTTGTGAAACATACTTTCAATGTTATTCTGTGAGATTTTAATTTCTTAAGTTTGTGCCACATAAATATCTGTATCATTGTTATTATTTTATGTACACCATTAATAGGACTGTGATGACAGGCCCATATGCAGCCTGTCACTTTTTTGCCACTTTTTATATGTGACTGTATGTATTGTGTAAATTATTCAGCCATTTTGTCCCATATTTTACAGACTTGACATTTTTAACTTAATTAGGCACATGTGTGGAAGTTGCAGAAAGCATCTTGGTATGTCTGTCCGTTCTTCTGCGTGTATCGTCTCCACTGTCACTGGATGGATTTGCATCAAATATGATATTGGTGGCTTTTATAAAAGTGTCATCATCTTGTACCTCATTATTACCACCCTAGAGAACAATCTTTCTTGAGAAGCTGAATTCAGCTGGTGAAGAAATTCCCTGCTTTTTGTGCAGCCTGAAGGATATTACTGCACTCATGTGAATCCGTGACTACATCTTATGCAAAGAATTTTGTCCTAATCCATGGCCATCTGCAGGGGTGGATAAACCCCAGGCACCAGGTTGCCATGGTGACTACATTTTGTATGATGGCCCTCATTTTTGTGGGGGCATAGTATGGAACTTGCTTCATGTCACCGTTCTGGCACCTAGAATTCTGAGGTGTCTTATAGATTTCTGTACCTTGTGCACTCTTGGCCGTGTATAATATTTTGTAATGTGCTTGTATATCTAACAGTGTGTCTTAAGTATAACTTATAAGAATTTGTTTTTTCTAGGTTCATTATGGCATCAAGGCGTTTCAGAATAAGACCTGTTGCTAATGTGCCTATCAGGCGTGGGAAGGTTTCCACCGAGAATACAGGAAGTGATGTAGCAGGTCAAAATGTGGAGAAAGAAGACCAGACACAATCAGAACAGTTAGAAACATCAGATACTCAATCCGTTAATGAAAATGATGCATCAATTGTAGGTTCACATAGCACAGAAGAAACAAATAAATCACAAGAAAACATTTCTGATGTGAAAGCTGTAACAACAGCAAGTGACTCGGTCTCAAGTACAAATAAATCAAATGAGGTTCCACCTGGACTTGTGCGGAAACGTATGAAGCCGGCTGTTAGCATAGGTGCAGTTACAAGAAGACCAAGACAGCCAAGTGTAGTTTTAAATGATAGTAAAGCGGCACTTAATAATTATAACAGAAATAACCAGGAAGAAATTGTGCAGCAAAACACAGTGAGATGTGAGAACATTAGTGAAGTGCCTTTTTGTGGTGTAAAAGATGGTGGGATTGGGGTTCCAGGAATAACACAAATAATACCTACAGGAACAGCCATCCGCCCTCAACATGACAGCACTGTAGGTGTCTCCACACTTGCTGCAAAAGGAGAGTCTCCGCAGTCCTTACCAGAACCAAATTTGCCTTCAGAAGGAGCTGGTGATGGGTATAGTAGTGTGTTGCTAAAGCCGTTGTCACCCCAAGTGAATGTAATTCAGAATTCTCATGCTTTGGATCCCCATAAGTTTCTGATAGACAGTGCAAGTGATTCTGATGACTCAAGGAAAACACATTCTTCTGATTCATTACCATTTTGTAATAACAGTGGAAAGGTTGTACTAGAACATGATGGGCCACGACCTGGTTGGCACAGCCCAAATGTGAATGACAAAAGTGAAGGTCAGAAGCAAGGAAGTGCAGCACATACCAGTGAAACAGAAGATGAATTAAAGAGCTGTATATCAGGTGCAATTACTCAGTTTCCTTCAGTTAGGAAGACTGTAGAAACATCCAGGGGAAGGTTCGTTCGACCAGCTCCCCGGTTTAGTGAGGCTTCAGTGAGGCGTAGTAGTACTCAGAGTAATGCCGGTAAATTGGAAGAATTTAGGAAAGGCACTTCTATAGCAACTTCACCTCATAAGAAGCAAGCTGATCTGGTTAGGTAAGCTGTAGTGGGAAAGGAAGGGAGTGTGTGCATGAGAGACCCCACAGCATTGGTGCACAAAATAAAGGGAGTAGGTGCATGAGAGACCCCACAGCATTGGTGCACAACATAAAGGGAGTGTGCATGACAGACCCCACAGCATTGGTGCACAAAATTTATCTCCAGTTATGGTCATTGCTGAATAGTGATATCTATGTATTAATGCAGTTGGGAAAATTTCCACTTGTGCAAAGAAGTGATCCTCATTCAGGACCTCTCCGTTTCCACTAAAAAGTCAGTGGTCAGCTGCAACCTGATTATATTGGTTAGTGGCCCTGGTGTGAATAATACACACACACATGCACATGCACATAGGGATGCACAAATTTGCCAGGAATATAGGAACCACCTCAAAATTCTAGGCATGAGAAGGGCAACGTGAAACATGTTCCATATTGAGGACCTACAGATACAGTTGAACCTAGTTATAACATCCGTTTATATGATGCCTCATCTATAGCGTCAGATATTCTGTGGTACTAATAAATTTGTCCTGCTTAACTGTAACATTATAGTCCTCTGTTATAACAACACAAAATATTCAGTCTCTTTAATGATGTTATAACCAAGTTAGATTGTATTAGGTGCCACCATATAACACTTAGTTACCACAGTGACCTGGCTTCCAGGATTTGTGCACCACAATGTGTGTGTATGTGTTTGTTTCTATCCAATTTGTAATTATTTTGTTTCATGTAATAGTGGTTAGATTTAAATCATGGACATAGTGAATACTAATTACTGTACCACCAGGGTGATTTGTTTTTGGTTTGTATTTTGTATGGGGAAATCTTTCCTTTTATTTATTTAGTCATTTATTTCCTTATACTTTTTATGTTTGTCAGATAGTAGCCATATAGAACTTAATGTCTGGGTTTGAGTGGCATGTGTGATGTCTGTAGTTTATAATGATGTATTCACAGACATTTTTTCATTACTCCCTACAAAATGAATGGGTGCATATAAGCCTGCTTCCATTTTATTTCATTTGACTGACTGATCTTTTTTTTTAATCAGTGAGGAATCAGTGGTAACACCCAGTGACTCTGGATGCCTTGAAGACGGAGACAAGATGGGCATTCAACTTCGTCATGCTCCAAGCAGTGGCATGCCACGTTTGGCAAGGGCTCGACGAGAGTTCCTAAATAAATTTAAAAACAGAACGCCTGATAGGAGCTGTTTAACAATGTTCGATCTCATATTTTACAACCCGACGACAAACCCAATGAAGTAAGAACTTAACAGCTATTTTTGTGTGTTCTGCATTGTTTACTTAATACTCTTCAATGTTTACTCTGCCTTTTGCACTATGCTTTGTGATAGAACTGGAATAATTCTTGTATATATTTTAAGTGAGTTTCTGTTATGTTTTAAAACTTTATTTTTGACTTCCTTAATTGCTTGTGTTAAAGAATATGGTGTACATTCTGAATCAATTACACAAGGAAGCCACAACATTGTTTATCTCAATAAGGGTAATGATAATTGATTTTTAAATATTTATATTTACAGGCATGCAGTTCAAGTGAATGGAAATTCCAAAATTTCCCAGAGTCTGGATAACACAGGAAGGTAAGTGTTCAGTTACCTCCCTCTCCTTCCCTGCTTGATTCTTAGAATAATGTATGAGGGTGTATATTGGTTACCTTGATTGTTTGTTTTATTTTCCATTACCCAAAATTCTGGAATGGAAGACTTAAATTATGTTGTTACATTTCATTGGTGTCAGTGTTCATGTCTGATGAGTTTGCATCACATAGGGGACTGTGGTTCATTCCCACTTGAAGTCACTTTTATGCTGCAGTGTGATTATGGTGTTGCTGGAAAATACTGTTATCCCGTCTTTATTGTCAACAGTTCTGGCTTTACGTGTATGATTATACCAAAGCTTCTGTAGCAGTTCCATAGCTTTTTGTGTGAAGGTTGTTCAGTAAGTATCGTAGAGTCTGTAACACTTCTGAGTGCGGTGCTGTGGCTGAGGCAGTGACTGGTAGTTGCTGGGCTCTTGCTATGGAAACGTGGGTTCGATCACAGACCATTACATGTGGGATTTGTGGTGAACAAAGTAGCATGGGAACATGCTTTTCTTTCTTTGAGTACTTGCCTCTTCCTGTATCATCATTCCACCTATGCTCTTAACTCATATTTAATTCATTTACCACTGACACTGCATTACAGGAAATGCTTCTCTTACTTCCATTACACTCACATTTGTTACATAAAAATGGGTGATCAGCGGGTCAAGGAATAGCAGTGAAACCTTTCTGTACTCTGTGTATTCAACAAAGCAGTTGGAGGCATTTTTCCTTGTGATATACAACCTGTTTAATTCCAGCAGGGAAATAATTAAGTCATGCTTGCTGCCACTGGTGCACTTTGGCTTTCACCTCATCATCACGTTACAAGCACTTTGTGAATCTGTTGCCCTGTGATTTGGGAACTGAAGAAGGAAATGCTTTGAACAACAGTTGCTCTACAGACTGCAGGGTATGTCTTGCCATCCATCATTCAGTTTGGACCTTGTGCCTACAGTTTCACACTTCTCTGGATCACCGAGGAACACTAAAGGAAACCAATTCTGACATCATGATGTGACAACTGAGGTGTGCTGATGGGTGCAGACGATAAGCCCTTATTTTGCCTGTGCAGGAGTCATGTCTGGTGTATCGTTAGGATAAATGTTATATTTAGTTGAGCAAGTATGTTGAGAAATAGAATGTGTGTGTGTCATTTCTTTTTGTTTTGGACGAGTGTTGAATCAAAGGACGATTGTAACACACACTCAGATTATAGTTACTGGACAGTGTTTGTATTTCTACCCTCAGTACAGGGTTATGTACTGACTACTAAGTACTATTAGTTTAGTTATTATACCCTTGTAATATCCTTACAATTTTTGCTTGTATTTAATTTTCCTTTACTGTTGAATGAGCACAGAAGAACTTCACACATTAAAAATGTTGCAGAAAACAAATGCAGTGTGCTTAGAACTTCACATCTGCATCAGTTGACAGAGAAACTGTCAATGTTTTGTCTCAGATGACCACAGTAACTTCTGGATTGCTGTGCACTGCTGTCACTTGTTGCCACTGATTTTGAAAATGGCTGCCTAGCGATAAAAGCGGGCTTGTATGCTCAGCAGTCAGTGGTACAGCAGTGAGTTACAGCTGTGCAATGTGCACTGCACACATAGTTTCACACTGAACCACCTGGGCAGATAGATTTTTGTGGACTGTGTTGGAAGCAGATCAAAACATATTCCACAGTTTCATCAGTCACAGGAGGTGGACCAGGACTCCTGCCTTTGCAGATGCATCCCGTCTGCTTAAATGTCTTGCACCAAGTGTAAGTGGATACTGAGCTGGGCAGCTCCCTGTGAAATTATGTGCAAAATGGAGGTTGCATAGCTGTTACCCTTCATTCGGTAAATATACCAGTTCTTTTTTTGTGGAGTAACCTTTTTCAAAACTAGTGGCATCTGTTGGCAGCAGCACGCAACAACAGACATCTGGGTCATTTGAAACAAAACTTTGAGAGTTTCTCTCTTGACTGATGTAAGATTAAAGTTCTGAGTACGCACACTGCGTTTATTTTTCATACCATTTGCAAAGTGTAAATTTCCTTGTGCTCAGCCTATATTTCTCCCTTTACTTTTCCAAAAAAGGCTCATTTTCATATCCACATTATTTCTGTAGATCCTTCTCTTGCTATTGGTTTATTCCATCTGTCTCCTCCCCCTAGTTTATTTTGTATTAGTTTTGATGTATTTGGTTTCTAATTTTTATACTTGTCATTTATATTGTCCTTAATATTTCTCCAATCAGTATTCCACTGATGGCTGTTTTCATGTGCTCAAGGTTTCCTGGTTCCCCGTATTTTCTCCGCTTCTGTTGGTTCAACCAGAAACCTACATTGGCCTACTTAACATTGTACTGTATCCACCACATCCACAAAGTTTGTTTCACACGTGCCCTACTCATCTACCCACTTGGAGGATTTGTACATATTTACCAGGCTGCACTGCATCACGTCGCAGAAGATGGTAATTTCCATATTTTCCACCATGAGAACCTCACATGTCGTGGATATGTGGCATACATCCTCTTTCAGAAGTAAACATACTCCAAATCATAACATAAAGCCACCCACATCCTTGCGTCTTATATCTGTTTAGATTCAGTGCAGCATTATTTGCCTGTCTATCCCTAGGTTTCACAAGTGATGTCTTTCATTCAGTTTTTAGGCATGTTTGCAGGCTTGAATACCTATGTAGACCTCTGTGCCCTGTCTATACATCTGTTTGTACATATATAACAGTTCAATAACTACTTCTAAACAGATCTGCATCAAATTTGGTGTTGGAGAATTTACAGAATACAGTCAGGTCATTGCAGTCTGCATTTTGATTGGACAGTTTTAATGACCCCTTTACGTGAAAGACTACAGTATATGCATTTCTGTGAGCGTGGCAGTTTGCAATTATGCTCCACACATGGGTTCTGTACCTACTATCTGCAGATGTGCTTTCGCACCTTCAGTGCGCATATGTGTTCTGATCACTGCTGTGTATGCATTCATATTCCTGCTCTGTGCACATGCAGTTCACACATGTGTAATTTCTGTTGTCCTGCTGGCATGTAGCACTGTGGCTAGGAGTCAGGGAAGTATCTAAACTACCTTTACATAACAGTTCTTTTCTGCGTTCTGTGGAGCATCATAATAATTAAAAAAAATACATGGTAATAATTAAAAAAATATATTTCAGTAAAATTGAGGAACGTTTGGCAGAGGAGCAAGTTGATGAACCAATGGCAGAGGAAGAAGTTAATGGACCAGTAGCTGAAGGAGAGAATAAGAATGATAAACATGCAGCTAAGGAAGAAGATGACATGGCTATGCCAGTGCCTCAGGTCAAAGTGGGACCAGATGGTCAGATCGTCCTTGATGAAAAAAGTTTGGTAGGATAATTTTTGTTATATTGGTTTACTGCCTGTTTTGTGTCCAAAGTAATGACAGCTGCAGTAGAGGAAATTATGAGGGACATCCTAATTTAGTGATGAGTGAACATTAGTGTTGTATCCATAGAAGCTCATATGACAAAACCAACAGTACTCACATATCTTGTCTAATAAACTGACTCACTCAGTCTGTAGTACCTTGAGCGCACGTAATAGTTATTTAGCTTTTCAGTGTATTCCATTACATATTCCAGAGGTTCATCAGAATATTCTTAAATAACAGGATGCTTTCAGATCTGTTACAGTTAAGCCCACACTTCTAGAGTTACTTGTTTAGGATGTATTTTAATATTCCACATCCTGCCACACATAGGTATCTCAAGAGGTGTGATCTACAGGGTTATTAAATTTTGTGTTTCTTGTTTCCCCATGCCTGCTGTGTGGCTAGTAACACATTATTTATAAATGTTTGATTTGTGTTCATTTGTGTTGCTGTGTGAGGTCTTGGTGGGTAATGATCTTGCAACCATTCTCTCACCTGTCATCTGGTCAGGGTGAACGGGTGCAGTCTTGTAGGCAGTTACCAACAGTTTAGAAGAGGTGGCAGCTTCCTCGAATGTGTTGGTAACCATCTGCAAGACTGCCCCATCTAGGTAAGATGGCTTTCAGCCTGATGCAGGATGCAGTGTATGACTTCCATCTTGTATGTCTGAATGGGGAACTCAGAAATGAAACTTGAGTAGATGCCTTTCACTGCCCTAGTATCCAACTCTGTGTGTGGATCTCAGACAGTAAGTCATGTTCACCCCTGTGGTGCCTGATACAGGGCCTGATCAATGGAGAGACACTGATAGTTATGTAACTATTCATATCACTGTGTTGTTCTGATATGTTACTGCTCAGTGGGAGGTGTGATGTAATGAACCACAAATCCCTTGAATTTGTGTGGAGAGCTGCACAGACTGTTTAGACAGGCTCTGGGATCCGCCAGACTTCTTGTTTGGTGGGTAGTGGGCTGTCGTACCCCAGGGATAAAGTGGCCAGGGCATGAAGCTAACCACTCACCTCTGTCTACTAAAGAAGTTAATAATGTTTGGATCTTTGTTTTCACCCCCGCCCCCCAAAATATGTCTTTATGGTGTGGTATGTAATTAAAAGGAGGGACAAACTTACCTCTTATTATTTCACTAGGTGTCATTTTTCTTCACTGTGGAGGGTTTGTAGTAGACAAAATGGCACTGGAAGAGGTTTTTCACCAAGTACTTCGATTTTCTGCCATCAGTACCATTCCACCAATGCTTTGTGCTTGTTCGTGGATACTTTCATTCATTCATTCATTCATTCATTCATCCATCACCAATGTTATATAACCTCAGCCCACTGACATTGTCAATACGTCATGTGCTTCAAAATTATTTTTCCTTGTACATTGAAAATGTTGAACTGTGTACCGTAATTAGTTAATGTTCAGTATTTCTTGAGTTGCATTTAAATGGTTTTCATATTATTGCTGTAGGTAGATGTCATTGTTTATTATCACCAACTTAGAATTACTTCTAGGTGATAGAAACAACGGGTGCGAGGAAGAGCAGAGAAGACCTTGCTAACTCTGCTGTGGTAGTGGACTATGGCACAGGATCTACAGGCTATGGTACTTACAGCAAGAAGCACAGAAAATCCAGGGATTGGTCTAAAGAAGGTCTGTGCTAAACCAAGCACCTGTACTGCATTTGAGTAGTGTGTGGTACCATTTCTTTATAATATGTATGATTTTGTGAAGTTTATTTTTATCAGACACTTTTGTGTGTCACAAGAGCAAGGGGGCTGTAACATTAACGTGAATGGCTTTATTGTATTACTGATATAATATGTATCAGATACATGAGCCCTGTGTGACATTGTTAACTTCAACATATCAAGAGAGTATTTTTTCTGCTGCTTTGTTATTATTGAATGCAGAGGTTGGGAACAGGGTTGAGCCTTGAAAGTTTATTACAATTTGCAGTAATTTTCTTCATGACAGTTTGACAATTGTAATAATGCAGTTTCATAAATGGAGGTCTATGAAAGTGGTTTAGGGAATAATGCCAAAAGATATCACTGAAAATTTCCTTGTGACTTCCATGATGACTTCTGCGTTTATCTTTATCACAGTTTATTGCTTCCAATTTGTACTCATATCTTATCCTCACTAACTGTCTTGTTAATTTTTAAACTAGCTGAAATGTAATAGTCGTACTCTAGTTTGGTGTGCTTGAGTTATGTAACTTTCCATGCCCATCTCTGTCCTGTTCTCTTGTTACAGTTGGACATCTGAAATACAGCAAAATTCCATTAATCCAACTCGCATGATAACACAGGCACTGAATTGTCAAATATTCTGGATTATCAGATAGTACCTAGACTGAGCTAAGTTCTTAAAGGTAATTTGTTGTTACTGCTCTCATACTTGGGCTGTACAACTAATCACAAGAATATTCTATATGAATATCTTCTTCATCCACTGGTTCAGGGTCATCAGGCCCTTGTCTGTGTTTTCTGGAGTCTTCATAGCTGAAGAAGTTGATGGAGTAGGAGACACAGGGTCAGGAGATACCCCTGCTGCTGATGCACAGACACTTTTGGAGGCCTTTTTGGACATGTCCCTGATATCTGACAATTTCACTGATGAACATTTTTTTCAGGTAAAAAGCGAAACTCCCATTCATGGGACCAGTCTCCTGAAATGCAGGATTGTGAGGATTTCTGAATTATCAGACGTTGGATTAAAGGAATTTTGCTGTATTTGCAATGTGGAAAATTTAGTGCTTGGTTTATAAAGTTCACACATTTGGTAATAGGTGGCATAACTTAGCTTCGTACTTAATGTTTCTGCAGTAAAAAAATTGTGACTAGGATTTCGTGTGGAAAACTTTTGTTCCCTTTCTCTTGAGTGTCTTGACTATGCAAAACTGAAAGCCTGGGAAAGCTTGCTATGGTAGGAATGTCTTGGGGGCATCTGACAGAGATTATTTTGCTCAGAGTTGGTTGAATCTTGAGTCACTTTTCAGTGGGGAAACTAGCCTGTAGCATGAACTTCAGAACAGTGGTTTGTGGTGATGGGTAGATTGCTAGACTAGACAGAGAAATGTACACTGATGTACATGCTGTGGTTATTACCCGAGCCTGTGGTCACCTTCTCTTTAAGACTCGTGAGTTCAGCTTGGCATGCGACATGTTGTTTATGATTAAACTATTTACATTTGGTTAGTTGAAGGTACATTATTTCTTTGTGCATATAGATTTGTTCAGTGGTATTTTGTGATGGTTGGTTGGTGGTGGTGGTGGAGGCAGCAGCAACGGCAATGGCGCCAGTGCTGGCAGTGATGCTGCTGCTGCTGCTGCTAGTGATGAAGTAAGGATGAGTCTGTTGTCTGCAGGTGTTACGTGTTGTAGAACTTGATGCATTGTTTAAATTCTTGCAGGATGTTCTGTGGTTAATTTGAGATACACAAATTTTATCATGCTGTGATGTTTTTTTTTTCTAATGAAGCATTTCAGATGAGAAGTTGTAGAGGGTATGGATTTTGTGTCAGTGCAAGTTCACTGGAGTCTGACAGTTTCAAGAAAATTTTGGAATGCAAAGTTAGTGGGACCAATCTGTATACACTTTTTATTATGCCAATTACTGCATTCAGTCTCTTATCATGTGTTTCTCCTGCATGTCTTGGCTGTTACTTCCAGCCATCTTCAGGGAGTCAACATTAAATGGTTCACACAGCAGCAGTCTTATCATGAATGGCATGTCATACACTCATTACCACATAGTCATTATCACAAGGGCATTCCAATTTACAGTAAAATAAAATAGAATAATGAATAAAATACTATGGTTGTGCATGAAATATCTATAAATTTTATAAAACCTATGTGTATGTGAGACTCTGTATGTGTCTGTATCCAGACATCAGTCTTGACCCACTTGCTATTATTTGTGGGGTGAACCTGTAATATTATACAATTGGTAGTAATATTTTTAGATTTATTAAAGGATGAATTTAAATTTTGAAACCTGTTACGTGTTAACATATCATTGAGTCAATGATATGTTAACAAGGAACAGGTTTCAAAATTTAAATTCATTAATGAGTTACGGTATCTGTCCATCAATCCATTTTGCTCTGTATGTCAGAAACTGATGATGACAGCAGAGAAGCATACTTACAACAGGTCTTCATATAGGAAGGAGAAACTGAAAAATGTTTAATTTTGCTGTAATGTGTGGCTTTCAGTCCTAACGAATTTGTTTGCCCATTGTGTTCTGTATTTCCTGTCACCTAATGAAAACCATTGTAGATTATTCAGCCATGTTTAGGGGAAAACCCATCATTTAGTGAAAAACCCAAACTAGCCACTTTCTAGGATACAGGGAAAATCCAAACTGTCTTGAGAAGTAGATTTAAAACTTGCCATGTTGAATAGAAAATTTTTTGTCTTGTTTGCAGAAACCTTAAAGTTCTATAGAGCTCTTCATACAGTAGGTACAGATTTTCTTCTTATGCAGTCCATCTTTCCCAAACGGACAAGGCAAGATTTGAAGACAAAATTCAAGAAGGAGGATCGTACGAATAGATTCTTGGTTGAGAAGGCACTTCGTTGTCCATTAAACTTTGATCTCACAGAGTTAGAAAAAGAGTTGGGTAAGTGAAGTTATGTTGTGTTATTTGATATCATATTGTACATTCTGTTTGAAAACCAGTGGCACACACCATGAATGGCATGGAAATATAATTTTAATGCAGTCTGGATTGGAATCAGGACATAGAATATAGTGCTCCTTGAAATGCATACACACTTTATTCACTTAATTTAAAATAAAAGTGTACAAACCTTATCTCAGTTATGAAATTTACCTTAAATCTGAAAATACTAATCTGAGGGTTGAGGTCTTTGGGGATATGATGCTGTGTCATTGGGTGAGTGGCTCCTAGCGTTTGAAAGGAACATGGTGCAGTCATCATCAAGGTTCACGCAATTCAAGAAGGCGCTGCATCTCTTTGAAACAGTGGGAGCTACTCACACAATGATGGAGTGTTGTCTCCCAGAACATCTGAATCCTCAGATGCAATGCTGTGAGAAGCTCAGATGTTGTTTTTGTAATCTGCATCATTTCTTGCACAGAAGACAGATTTACACATTTGTAAGCTCTTTTCCAGTGAAATAACCATACATGAATACAGTCTTCTATTTTAGGCCCTTCAGTGCTGGTGTCTTCTTGCCATTCCCACTGTTTGTAAGTAGGTACCCTAAAAATAAGTCCAATCCTGTTAGGGCAGGATTGTGGTGAATACACCACACTCCACGCTGTGCTACCCATTTTGGAGGTAAAGGAATATTTAAGAAATATCTCATACTTTTGCAGTAATGCAGTGGTGCTCAATGTAGTAGAAAGTAACACTTTCATTTGTGAATGTTTTATCAGTGCATAACATAATTTTCTTGGCAATACAAGCAGTAAGCACCAGTCCCTTGAAAGAAGAATGGTTCAGTCATTCTTATGGCAGACTGCAGCTCACAGTTATCCCAAGTGGATTAATTCTCTTTCTGCTGCTGTATGTAGATTTTGTTAGGTCCAGTACATATGACTGTGCCATTTCAATGTGTCAGTAGTTTTGTCAGGCAAAACTGTTAAAAGGAGATTTCAAGCCTTCTGGGATATGAAGCCATATTGATGAGTAGATACAAGGTGTGTCTGAAAAGTTTTAGGTCAAAGAGGGTAAAAAATAAAAAATGTGAATACTAAAAAATTATTGTTATTCTTCAACATACTACTTATAGATTCATACATGTATTTGCACATTAATACATTTTTCTTTATCTCTTCAAGGAAGGCGTCTTTCAGACTGCTGTTCAGTTCCCTTGTAACTGCTTGTTGAATTTCTGTTATGCATTGGAAATGCCAAACTTTCAGGTCAAATCTGAGTTTGGGGAACAGAAAATATTCGATGGGGTGAGGTCATGCAAGTACGGTGGATTATGATGTGCAGCAGCGTTCCTCTTAGGCAAATCTGCTTCACAGTCAAAGTGTTACATGATGGCACATGGTCATGCAACAAGAACCAATCTTTCAGTTGGTACAGGGCTGGCCTTACTCAATCCATTATTTTTAAGAGCCATTCTGTAACGTCTATGTAGTATGCTGCATTAATGGTTTGGCCCCCTGGAAGTAATTTTTTGTGTACAATGCCATCTGTGTAAAAAAAAAACGAACATTTGTTTCACGCAAGATTTTTGGAACTACAACTTTCAGTTTCAGCAAATTTTGTTCCCACCTTCTCCATGCTCTGTCAGTTTGTTTTGAAACTGCATGTGAGAAACCATGACTCATCATCTGTAATGATTTTTCTCTAATTTCCATTCTCTGCCATGAAAAGAAGGTCCTGACATGATGCAATCCATTCCTGTTTCTCCTCATCATTATTGTATGAGAGGCAAATCTTGTACACATCTTTCTCTTCCCTAAACTTTGCTCCCTCATCATGTGGTACAGTTTTTTTTTTTCAGTTTTTAAACTTTCTGCAGTCACATCAGAGGGAGATGTGATGGTGTTCAATGAGTAGGTGATGAATAGCTTCAGTTTCTTTTACTCGTATCATTGTGTACAGTGGAAGGGTGGCTGCTTATGAGATTGTCTTTCACATTCTCACTTCTTCCACAGAAGCAAGCATAGTATCAGTCACCAATGGAGTGACTGAGTGCGTTACTGCCACATGCATTCTGAATCATTTGCAATGTTTGTGAAGCACTTGTACAGGCTTTTATACAAAACTTAGTTGTTACTCATTAATCCATACTATAATTCCAGCACACAGAAAGGTAATTTACAAAACATGTCGCAGCTTAACATTGGCTAATCTTAAGTTGCAGGAAATAATGCCGTGGTCTTTTTCTGTGCTGTAGAGATTCTTGGTTTTAGACAGTTATATGAGAGAATTGTAAAGAGCATCATGCAAAGCAGGCTCTTCTAAATAGGAGCTGTGTGAATGGCAGACAGAACTATAATTCTGTGTCTGTCACTAATGACTGCATAGAAGAGACTCATCTCTCATCAATTCCATCCATAATCCACTCTTGTTCTATATATTTGCAGAGAAGGAAGAAGAGGAAGAGAGGCAGGCACTTCTAGCGATGTTCCAGAACAAATCACATCATAATATGAAACAGAAAAAAGCTGCAAGTAAGGCAAAAGGCTGTAACCGTGGGAGAGGTATGTTTATCTGTGCTTACTACTTATATGTAGATTTGCTAGAGGGCTTAAAATGTATAATAAAATGTGACCTTCTTAAATGTCAGGTTTTGTCTCTCGTGCGATGGATCCTGGAGACACAGGAGTCATGTCTCAGAAGAAACAACGAAGTAAGAGAAAGGGTAATGTATTGGATGAATTGTGTGATAAAGAAAAGGTTAGAATAAAACAACCTTGTAAAGCTGGCAAAACTCAGCTTCGGAGAGGGAAAAGCTGTTCCTCATCATCAAGTGATGAGAATGAACATGGACTGGAGTACAATTACAGTGATGAGCTCAAGTTTCCCACAGACAGTTTTTCAGTTGATGAAAGCAGGGAAGCTGGTCACAATGATGAAGCAAGTGATGATGACATGGGAGAGTTGGAGTACCTTACCAAACCCCCAAAACCTACAAGGTCTGGTCGTGTCCCACAGCGAAGGAGACTCAGTCAAATAGGTGATGATATTGTTACAGTTACAAAAAAAAGTAGGAGTGAGTCCAGCGTTTTGGTTAGTACAAAGAATACAGCAAAACCTGTTGCTGAGAACCAGCCTCTGGAGGATCTTACAAATGTGGAGCCAGGTTCTCTGGTTGTTCTAGCCACCCAGTCCCCCACCAACCCTGGTCATCATGTGTACAAGGTGTTCATGGTAGCTCCAAACCCAGCAAGTTTGCCAAATACTGCTGTTATGATGCCTCCTGTGACTGTGCCCTTAACTCAAGCATTGTTGCCATTAGTGACAGATAATACACCTAGCAACCAGTTAAGTGGTGAATCTCAGCCTAGTACAGAGTGAAAGAAATCTGCATGTTTACTTGCAAAGTGCTGTACCTTAATGCTGCGTTTTGTGTTCTGAACAATGCAGCCCATGAAATTAACTCTTCCCTGGCACAGGCATGATTTAATGCCAATGCAGTTCCACCTGCTTCCCTGGCATAGGCATGTTTTAATGCTTTGGCACATGAAAATACTGTGCTAGCTCCTGCCATTTGATGACTGAACATACGATTATGAAATATTTACTACTGATTGATGAATGTCTAACCTCGAACATGAACATCTTGTGTAGTCAGCTGCTTGTTATGGATTAATAGAACAACAACTGATATACCTAATTAATGAGTTCCAAGTATTAGCTCTATTAATTACAGCATTTATTTTTCACTGTATGTCAACTGCTCCTGCAACTTTGTGACAACACAGGTCTACAAATTCATTTTTAACCCCAACAATAGATGGAGTTGAGACATCAGCCTCGTGTCCTGTCCACTTTAGGCCCTATTCATGCAGAAATTCTTGTTCCTGTGATAGAGACTTTTGTAGTTGAAATTGGACAAGTTTCAAAATTTTTTCTTAAAATAACATAGTGGACAGAAAATGCATGTTTGGACAGCTTCAAAAGCTAAAGTCTGACACTGGGGCAGTAAGGTTAAGAGTGAAGGTAAACACTGTACAGTATTTTGTTTTTATAATTCAATTATTTTTGTTACCATCAGGTGTGTAAGGAAATTATTGTTATCTGAAAGCCCCTTCTAAAAATATTCCGACTTAATTTTTATTTATTGCTATTACATGATGTCAATGTTGAGTTTATTTCATGTATTGTTGCAGATTGCCCTGTACATATGTAAGTTTAGTTGAATTCTGAATGTATTGTAAACTACAATGTATAAAATACAAGCAACATATTTGTGGCTGATTATGGTCTTCATGATTTTTGTGGTCCTTTCTGGTTTGGTGGGTTATGTTCCCTCGTACAAGTAAGAGATTTTTCACACATGCAAAATATTTGAGGGTTTGGGTAAGAAAGGAACCAAATTAGTCAAAATTATTGTCATATTTTGTGCCCCATTTTATTTGAATCCTTTAACCTTTTAAAGCCTAGCGGTAACTTTACATATGACCAGGTTTAACATGAAAAAAATTGTACGTGGTGCCCACATTGCGTTTATGTGTTTTGTACGGATCTCAGAACAAACAGCAACTTTTGCCTTATAAAACATTAACAGACTGGTTTTTATAACCGAAGTGGAGTGTTTACAGCGCGGTACGCACTCAGTCCTTATATAAAACAGATACACTTCGTCTTTAAAGGGTTAATCAAAAAAGATGTTTTTTGGTAAAATATGTACCTGAGGACTGTGATGAGAAAATAAGAAACTGAAGTGGCTAAAATTTCATTAATGTACGAATGCAATTATAGTTTCAGATCAAAACTAGTGGATGAGTGTTAAGAATACAGAAGCCAGGTTTCCCTAATACTGTTAAAATAGTGTCTCATAATTACTGGTATAGCGCAGTAGTGGTGTCGAGTGCAATTTAGTAATTAACATCTTGTCTTTAACTTCTTTAACTACACCAATTTTTAATACAAATAAAGGTACAACACACTGTTTAACACTTAATTTAATTACGTATTTTGGCAATTTAAGAAGCCCTAAACTGCTTAAATTATTGGTAAA
>BLKM01001826.1:0-11640 GCA_013340265.1 Coptotermes formosanus
ATAAGCAGCGTGCTGTACGCTGATAAACGGTAATAGACGCACGTCACCTTTTAACACAACAGTTAACCGGTCTACGGTATCACTACAATTTTACACACCAAATTACATGTATAGCATTAACACGTATAAAGTCAAAATGTAAACGGCTGTCTCCAGACATCTTGCGGTACTAAATATCTCCTTTTTTAGGGTGGGGTGGAGACCCAAGGCTTTGACAGCCGATGTTCACTCCGTGAGTGATGGTTCTGCCCGACAGGCAAAGACTATACATAGTTTCAAGAACATCAAAGGGAAAGTAATAAAGAATGATACAGCTATATGGTTTAATAAAATATGCACAAACCATCAAATAACACCTAAATACATGGAGATAAAAGTGAATGGTGATAATAAACAAAGCGAAAATAGAAAAAAATTCCACCATTAAATATATGTTTTGCAGATCATTCATGCAGTAAACATCGGCTTTATACGTAGCATACAGGTAAGTAATTAGAAACTTTGAGTTCCCATGGCGCAAGTGTGAAGAGCAGTGTGGAGGCGCGTTATGCTGGTAGATATTTATCAGAGCTTTGAAGGGACCTCTTTAACACTTCTACCCTTAAAAAGGAGGCATCAGGTTCCTCCTAAACGTCTGTCAATTTCTACCAAGCTGCACTTCGTCATGTATCCAATGATAGCAATATTCATCAAGCAAGAACACACGCGAGACTCGAAGTTTTTCAACACTTTCCATTTTCTAAGAGGTGAAAGCCGTCAGGCCTGTGCCTGGAGATTTATTTTATCTGTTTAGGGTTCGTTTAACGACGCTGTCACTAACAAGAATATACAGCGTAGAATGGCAGAACTGTACGGGAAAAATGAATTGGAAATGGCGTAGAAGGAAAGGGTTGCGGCATGATTTGAACTGCTGTAACAGAATGCGTTGAAAGAACTGAGGAATACCACGAACACCTGTTAGGTCTCGTGCCCAAGATTTCAAGTTGGTGGCTGTCGAATTCGAGCGTGACTTTCAGGCCACAGAGGGGAAGCACTGCTTGATATGTTGGATCATGTTATGACACCTCGCAGACACAAGGCAGAATGTAACAAACCCCAACGTACAAAAAATTTTCCACGACTTCTATCCGATACACGATAGCAGAAAAGTTACTATTTAAAGTATGCATACGTGGAAGTGCTGGGCAAAGTTAGCCTAAACGGGATATGGGGCCTAACGCTAACAAAAATCAGTTCACGAAATGTGTCCAAAACTGCCTGCAGTACCGGATCGTACGTACCCCGAGGGCAGAGAGTACAGTGCAGGTAAACTTAACCCTGTAGTTAAATAAGCATCACGCCCCAAAGACGCATGGAGCAGTGTAGGTGTAACTCCACTTCCGTATACCCTAACCTCGGAATAAATGTAGTTACATGCCCTGGTGCCTCAACCCCACGCCCCCTTGTCATCAAGAATTTCAAGCATCCACTGTATAGGGGGGTTGGCAGATCCCAGAACCGGTCTGTACGCTGTAACTTAAAACATTTTATACCCCTGTTGGGAACCGAACACCGGTCATCTCCAAGCCCGCAGCGCAGCCACCATATTGCCTGACATAATGCGATACCTTGTGGATAGAGAGCACGAAATGACAACGCCTAAATTTCCGAATACTTTCCCACAAATCTCACTAATTCTGGAAAGGGAATTATTTTGTGGTGTGTTGTATGACGGCTGTGTCAGGTACACAGAATTTTACGGATATAAGTGACAAAACTCAATACCTCAAAATTCCGAAAATTTTATCGCTACTGTCACGAGTTTGCGGTGCTGGTGTGGTGTTCTCAGAGTCAACAGTTCGAACGAACCGGGCAAAGCGACGAAATCTAGACAGAATCTGGGGTGGAGAACACCTGAAATACCAGTGCATAAAATCGCAAGCAATGCGCGCCTCGCTTACCTGTCTCGGTCTGCGGCAAGACGAGGGCCTCTACTTCTGTTTCTCAGTACGACGTCGATGATGCTGCTGTGGGCGCCCCGGGTGTACCTCCTCACTATTGATCATCACTGCCTCTTCCGGGACAACATTCGGCCAGCTCCCAGCACCTCCTTACGCAGGCGCGGGCACGACGCCGTGTTGCCATAGCAACAAGGGATGAAGGACCACCCTACTGCCTGATCAGGCGGTGCTCCAAAAACGTCGGAAAATAAACCATATCCGGTAAAAGTGTATAACACTGCTTTTTGTTTCTGCAAACCAGTGGCTCCAGAACTGTGGTTCGCAAAACAATTGGCTTCTTTCTCATTTTTCTCAGCGTATTTAACAACACTTTTTCTTACAGCTGGCAAGTAGTGCACGTGCGAAAACCACATCAATTTAGTCGTCACCAGTACTAACAGGGTGATACGAAGTTTCCACCCTCACCAAGCACTCTAGCACAGCCAGAATGAATAAAGTATACAGAGGTCAAAAACTTAAAGGAACACTTCGGAATATACATATAAAAAAGGGAACCACTCCGGAAAACCACATAGCCTCTGTTCCAACCGTATACACACAAAACAGAAAGGAAACACAAACGCCATTAAAAGAGCAAGACGACTGCAACTGCGTCATCCTGAATATCTGGGTTCAAGACTCTATAACTAACTAACTAACTAACTAACTAACTAACTAACTAACTAACTAACTAACTAACTAACTAACTAACCAACTAACTAACTAACTCCATGGAGCAGAGGCTTTCTTGAGAAGCTAAGAGTTGCTCAGCTAGTCAAGAAATTCCCCGCATTTTATGGAACCCGGAGGTTCATTACCGCATTCACAAGAGCCCGCCACCTGTCCCTACCCTGAGACAGCTCAAACCAGTCCATGCCACCCCATCCCACTTCTTGAAGATCCATTTTTTCAAGACCCTATGTCAATTATTAATACGATTTCAAAATGTTTTATTCCCTCAAAAGTTGTACAAATTTCTTATTCCTCCCCTATATTCTAAGTACACTTACACGTGTACCGTATAGCTTTGCTTCGTAATGTGAGTGTAACTGACACGTCTGAGATCTCAAAAAAAAAAAAACATGCAATTTTACCCTGTACCGTAGCTTTTACTCTACACACCTGAGGATGATCTACTAAACCGAAACATGTCGTGTTTTAATGCATAATGTGTAAATAAATATACTGAATTTGTGTTGCGCTGTACTGACATTATTTTACCATCAAATTCAGAGTGAACGCACAACGGTATGACCCTCGTTACAATCATTAATTACAGAGGTTTAAAGCGTCGAATGACATGGAAAATACTGTTAAGAATTTCGAAGGTGGTATTCGTGGTGTCTGTACTGGTGACAGTCCGGATACCGCACTATGAAAGTGAGCCAGACATTAGAACCTCAGTCAGGATGAATTACTAACGTCACGGATTTCGAGCAGATGTCTGCAGAGTGCGAGACAAACGCCTCATAATTACGGTGACCTCTGCGATAAAGTTCATGTGTGCTTCACATTGAATAATATTTTGATCTAGACAACAAACACTGGATGCAGTGTCCAGAACACAAACAATTTTCTGCGGGGTATATAAATTAATAATGATGGGACTCGAATGTCAATCTTAGAAAGAAACTACCCACTTTTCCTAGGAATAGGACGCTTCTTTCGCCTGCGTCGAATTCCCTGTAAAAATTCGGTAATTTCTACTACAGGCACTTCCCGACTTACGCAATATTTGCCTTCCGGAAGGTCCGGCGCTAGTCGAATTTTGCGCAATTCGTTGTCGAGTACACAGTTGGTCAACTATGTACGTATATACAAGGGAGTTCAGCGGAAAACTCAGATCCAGCACACTATAACTTGATGGGTCAAACCGTAACCGCCCCACCGCCTGTGTTATCGCCCAGCAGTATTCTTCCGCCACGTTCGTCTCATTGCGCTTTCATAACCGCAAGAAAAATGGTCGGCGCTTCTTTGAAATATGTTTATATGTATATATTTACTTTTTTAAAACTGCGTGTCTGAAATTGGGTAACATGAAACTGCGTAAGTCGGAAAGTGTATTTCGATACAGCGGGATGCTCAGAAAAAATTACCAACGAACATCAGTCATCGTCAGTGTCTTATGTTTCACAGACTGCAGTAACTGTGAAGTTACCCTTGTGTCAAAGAAACTGGCTATGCCGTCGGAGACTTGGTTTCGAAGTCCAGCACAAGCAACGGCGCACAGGCGACACACATGCCTTCCTCTCCTGCGGCGGGAGGAGGCTGTCGAGGCTGGAGCAAAGAGACGGAAGCATAACGCGGACCACTTTAATCTGCAATCAAGTCGTCACGCAGTCAACTAGCCGCCTTTGCCGTAGTTCCCAGAACCGATCTGTGTCGAGACTCAGGTTATTGTGCGAACTAGCGCAGAGCGCGTGGAATATGTACCTGGGCTTAGTTAAAGTAACGAAGTAACATCTGTAAACTTGTCTTATCATTTCTCGAGGCAGTTCCCATTCACAACATGCCATAAGGGCCCCTTTCCACGACATTGTTTGTGGCGCCACAAATAGGAGCGCGACTGAAGCGAACCATTTTGCACGAGCGTGTTTGTGGCGCTTCAGCGACCTGAGTACCAACCCTCGCTTTCCTAGCTCAGTTCCAGTTTTGACATGGAGTTCGAACAGCAAGTTGTCCTTCTTTTGTTACTGCACAAGAAATTAAAGAAGACGTGATGGAAGCATAAATTCTGGATGCATCCGCTACTCAATTCAAGACAGGAACTTGGCATATTTTACACTGTCTTTAACAAGCTAAGGAGAGATGAAAGCAGACTTTTAAACTATTTCCGTATGTCAATCATCTCCTTCGACGAACTGCTCCAGCATATCACACAATGGTGCTCCAGCATATCACACAGGTGACACTTGAGACGCCATATCCCGAATGCTGTACATCTTCCGGACAGCAAAGATAAGGCCCGCAGGTTCAATGCTGCAGTACTGCACACTCTACACGGGACTAAATTAGGAAACCCTCACTGTTAGAACTGATACTTAATGTAGGCTGGCAACAGGTCTAAGGGATCTAGACGGATAGCTGAAAACTGCAGACAGAGTTAGATCCAGTGTGACATTTTGTGCAAATAATGTTAAAGAGATTTGTATAGAATTAATATTTTATATCGAGATCAGGGAATTTCTAAATCCAATTCACACTGTCCACTCAAAGAAAAGTTAAATAGCATTCCTTCGCTGCCGTTAGTTACATTTATTGTTGTCTAGACCGGCCTGTCCACGTGCTTGGCCGGGAGTAACTGAATACATTCACGTGGTGGTTACAGCAATATGGAGATCGTAGTTGTAAACCATTACATGGCAAAAATCGTGTGGAAAATACTACTGATTTTCCCTACTTAATATTGTGTGGCTAGCGGTGGTAAAGACAGCCCAGCCACACACCATGCGCCAGCACAGATTTTACAAGAACTTTACAAGAGTGCCTAAGAAGTGTGACAGCAGTGTGTCTGCGGCTGGACACGCTTTACTTCCCCATGAAGACTGTCACAAAGGCACTCTCACCATCTGCACTACATGTTTCGGCCGATTATTCTTAAATTCAAGCGTTTAATTTTTCAACAAGGGACAAGAGAAGATCGCTTTTGCAAACAACTCACTGCGGTGAAGTGTCCGCCCACTATTGTCGTATGACAGCAGGTTAATGGACTCGGCTATCTGAGACAGTATAGTGCCTAGCCTACGGGCTGAAGACCAATGAGGTTCAAGCCCTGGCGTTGGCAGAGGGTTTGCTCTTCCCAATAGTGTTCAGACCCGCTACGGAGTGTCTGCAATGGGTACAGGGGATTCTTTTACAGGGATAACAGGCAGGCCATGAAACTAACCGCACAATTCCATCTAGTTCGAAGTCAAGAATAGTCTATGCAGATACACGGCTCTACTTCCTTTAACGTCTTCACAGCACGGTGCTTAATGAAGCCTGAGTAAAAGTCGTGTTACTTTAATATTATACTGGCCTTACATGCTCCCAACGCAGTAAGTAATAAAACGTAACGCCTGCTTTATTTTCAAATTTTGTGCCTGGATACTGAGGGCAAAAAACGGTAATTAAGTCTGTGATTTAAAACAGCGTAATTTTTACTATCTTAAGCAAGTGAGAAGCGCAAGAAAATAACGTAATGCCCTACGGGCTTAAAAATAGCATCTATGATATGTTTCGCAAGAAATATTACATAAAGTAATGAAATTAATAGTGAAATAGTGGACCACATATTGCTATTTGACAGGGTAAGAACACATTCTCAATGAAATGTACATATCTATAATATATTATAATTGAGTAACGTCTACTTCGTCTGCCATGGAGTTCCATGGATCGCCACCAGATGGCAGGAAAGAGAACTATGAGAACGGATTTCCATAAACGTCCACTAGATGTCAGGATAGGTAAAATAGAGAACTGTGTTTTCTGCGCGGTACTTACTGAGCTTTTACTATAGCTTACTATAGAGCCTTTCAGTTTTATTTACATGTTTTATATCGATCTCGGAACAAACCGCCATTGTTTCCCATACAGCATTAACTGATGGATTTTTAAAACCCTGTCGGAGTGTGTTTACTGCGCGATACGGACTGAGCCTTACTATAATTCAGCTTTATTTACTTGTTATATATGGATCTCGCAATAAATTGCGAGTCTTTCCCCATACAGCGTTAAACGACTGACTTTTAAAACCCTATCGGGGTGTGTTTACTGCGCGATACGGACTTAGACTGTAATATATACTTCATCGTAATCTCAGTCTTTACATGGTTAATCACAAAGATATAAAATAGCAAAGAAATATAGGTAAAAATTGTTCTCTTTGGTGTAACTTATGACTCAAGGTCGCGCCATGGCTCAGGCAGTTAGTCGCCCGCCTCCTAAGGCGGAGGCCCGTGTTCAATCCCGGATCAGTCCACGTGGGATTTGTGGTAGACAAAGTAGCACTGGGACAGGGTTTCCCCGAGTATTTCGGTCTTCCCCAGTCGGTTTCATTCCATCGGTGATCCATTACCAGGAAAATGACAATAATAATAATAAAAATAATAATAAAAATAAGGTGGCACAAGAAGCCTTAAGGTTGCGGTGCGTCTGTAGCGTCTGCTGCGGGGTTCTTCTCCACAAGAAACTTAAATCATGCTATGGGATTTTATGGTGTGGCTTTTCCTTCAACTGCTTCAACCTTTTGCACTTTGCAAACAGGAAGCCCATCTTATATACACCGTAACACTGTCAGTCTCTGTCACACCCCCACATTGAAGTTTCACGGACCGCCACCAAATTGCAGGAAAAGACAAGACATAGAATTTAGTTCGACGGAAGCGCGGATGGTATGTAACAGACACGACTAATTCGGGTTGCCACTTTAACTACGTAAATGTTTGCCGGGCACTAATACGACAGTATCATATACATAAATACATACACATTATTCGGGTTTTCACGATAACTGCGGGCACCACTACGAAATTATAGCACACAGGCATATACATTCTTCAGGTTTCCACGGTAACTACTTCAATGTGCGTGCCTTACCTGCCCGGATCGCCGAGTTTCCGCAGTAACTGCGTACATGAAGTGTTCCTTGCCCCCACGAGTCGCGAGGTTTCAAATGTAACTAAGTAAATGGGTGTGTCTTCCCTGCTCGGGTCGTGGGTTTCCACAGTAACTGCGTACATGAAGTGTGCCTTGCGCCCACGGGTTGCTGGAATTCCACGGTAAATACGTAAAGGTGTGTCCCTAGCCTGCCCGGGTGGCCGGGCACAAGCATACTAGTTTATTTAGAACATAGTTACATTAACTTAGAAGTGTCACCCTATTACATTAAAAGATTCACATATTGCTCCCACCTCAGAAATTCACACAGCAGCCATAAAGAAATTATCCTCGTAGAAAATTAAAAACATGAATACTTCCTGGTCTTTTCTGTTTGCCTTGTAATTAGTGACTCCTTACACTCACAGCCATTCCAAATATTTTCCTTTCATATTCTAATTATCTCACACTAATTCGTTCTTAAAAATTATTACAGCCAGAACCCAACGGGCCCAGTCGTCTGTCGTCCGTGACAAGTCAAATACCTGATAGACGAGTGGAAAGGCCTTGAACCTATTCTTTAAAAATTTTTCCTGCTCATATTTTGTTTCTCCACAGATGTCAAACAGAAAATTTGAAGAGAAAATTATAGCACTTACACACGTTTTATAATACAAGGGACACACTTTATGTGTTTCTAACCAGGCTGGAGTGAGCCAACGGCTTGGAAAGGCGCGGTCTGTCTTGTGGAGAAGTGTTGGGCCAGTGGAACTGTTCTCGCGCCAGCATCTGTCGGATATTGATCATAGATACCCATTAGCAGCACACATTTCCTATCAACTCGATAAAAAATAAACCCGAAAATTCTTGGCAGTCTTCTGTAGCATAGTCTATTTTACTGATAGTACGCGAAAAAGGGCCATCACGCCAAGGCTATGTTGCCTTTAGGGAGTATGCCAGACATAACGAAAGAAATTACAGTGTTTTTATATTAGTATTGTCATTTTTATTATTAAAGATATTTTTATAATTGGCCTTCAATTTACAAACCGTGGTTCGGCAATGTTGGCACTAAGGTTTACAACAGAACATTCTCTATAATTAACACTGGGTGCACTATTGTATTACTAGATTGGACGAATATGTTTAGTTTTGGTGTAAAATACGTATGACAGTCATGGAAGGAAGTAATTACTTAAAACGTTGGTTGAAATTTTGAAGAAAGGAAACCTTTACGGTATAGCGGAGTTGTTCTGATTCTTTCAACTTCAAACAAACAAAAACCTTTACGGAGAGCAGAATTTACTGGTTCCTGAAACTCTAAGGGTGTAAAGACGTCAGTATATAAGATTAAGAGGGAGAATTTGTTTTACACAACCAAATTATCTGCACGATTGCAGTTGACAACAAAATGACGTATACTCACTTCCGCTTAAAACAAATAAGGGTTAAATGCGATAACGAGGGGCAATTCCTGTCACAGACATTTTACTCAAATGAAGTGTTGCGGCCTTGGGTTCCAACATATAATTTCGGGTACCGGTTTGAAAATATCTGGAATTTAATCCAATTACACCAGCTAGCAGAATGGCACAACTTTACCCCACAATATCCATAAGAAATGCACTCAACAGCGTCCATCTTTTCGTTTTCTTCCATGTTAGGACTTAAATCGTCCATTTCGAAGAACCTTTGTTCTGTGCCATGTTGTTTGTATTTTGCTCTTTGGAATATTTGCTTTTTCCATTTTTAGCCTCGTTTCTCAGAAGTGTCCTTAATATTTTCCTCTAAATTATAGGCCTGATGCTGCGTCCAATTCTGCGTTCTTGTTTTAAGGATTGGATGTATTTGACAAGGAATTAGGCTGTAAAATGGAGACTACTGAATATGACGAGCTTATGTAGAAGCTCATGTGTGTAAACTGGGAATTCCAGACCTTCTATCAGTCGTTTAAATTTCTACCTTCCTGAAATTTTTCAAGTCACTTCTAAAAGTTGTTTTCCTTGATACAACCGAACACTAAAATATGTGCCACAACTCCTGCAGGCAGATTACTTTTCTGTACGAAGTGTTCCTCTAAACTAGCACCTGCCAGTATCAAGAGTGACGGAATATAGGACCCAGTGGCACTTAAAGCCTCAACCACTGTTAGCATCTTCACCATAAGCAGCACTAGTAAATTTATAAATTTTCGGCTTTCTAATTTCGATGTTTTTTGTTCGAATGGAATCCAGTCTCTTTTGCATTGTAGACTGGTTCTGGTTTCTCACGGACTCTGAACTATGTAACAAGTTCAGAGGAGCTGTTGAAACAATCATCGACATGTTGCACGTTTGGCTTTAGACACTTCTTTAGCTGTCCTCAGAAGTAAGTGAAAATTTGTCTTCATGAAATGACTTGATGAAATCTTGACAGATTTGATCATTGTGAACCTGTAACAGTTTTATTTCTGACGATGGAGAAGACAATCCACATTGTCTAACACTGCTATTACATATAGGTGGTCTTTGTATTCATAAATGTTCGCTATAAAATATATTATTTTTTCTTAATAACGCCTTCGTAACATTGATCCGATGTAATTACTTTGTATGTCAAAATAGTTCATTTTTCTTCTTCAGTAAATTCAAAGTCTAGGATTGTATGACACATACCAAGCTATTATATACATGTTTACGCAGCTTCTGCAATTTCATCCATTTATCCGCTGCACTAAGCTTCAGAATTGTAATCCAAGGATGTCGTCTCCAGTAACATCGTTCGACTCAGTGTTCTGGAAGTTGACATATAATACGAGATTGTAACGGTTGTATAGGGAGTGGTGATGGATTAATAAAACTTAGATGGACGCTCGTATTTTGATCGATACTCTGCCGGAACTATTACTGAACACTGAAAGCTATTTATCCACTTCAGAGCCCATGTCTGTGTAAACCTCATATTAGGTGTTAGGTACGGTTGCGCTATACGAGCACTTAACAAAAGAAAGTGCAATTACTACTATTCTCATTTATTAGAAAATATATTTAATATTTAGAGTTTACTTATTTCTAGCCTCATATTCCTTTGACGGGGTTATGTGCAACAATTGAGTTGTCCTGCGTAAACAGTCGGGGTATCTGAAATCAAAACAAGAGGTCAATAGGAATGGTTATAACTACTGTACTTTGCAGAAAGTGTGATGATTGTCGCTTTCATAATGTCTGTACCTAGTAACTCCGAATTTTATTTTATCTATTTATTTAAGATACCGTGCATCCAACTAAATCAGTACATACTGCCACTTCTTTGGGGGAATTCTGGTTCCTGTATTTATGAATAAAGGGTTTCCCTTATTATATGTCACACACAGACATTTCGGGTACCATCGGGCATGTTCGGTGCAGGGCTCATCTGATTCTTCCCAGTCTCTCAAAGCGCCCACGTAATGAAAACAAACAGTTTCATCTCCTCTACCTGCAATGCACACAGCTCAGGCTACTAAAAGAGCACTATAAAGAGACACTTGTATGGGATACAATAATTACACAGCGGATGTTACAAGAAAGGCATAGTTGACGTAAGATTGGTAGCTGGAGGTAAAATTCCTCTTACTGTTAGCCTAAGAATTGTAAATATTTGCCTTAGAAAGCATACCCTACACTTCATCTTACCTTGGATGTTATATTCCTACAGTGACTTACCTATGTAAGAAAATCCGGCTTCGCTTAATTGGGCTGGATTTTGTTTCAGAGCACAGGGCAGTAAACGTGCAGCGTGTGTGCTGTAGGTTCTATACTCAGGACCATCCTATCTGGTGGTGTGCTCTACTGTCAGCGGGCTGGCAGGGGTTCGCACCATCGTACAAAAATCCTCCTCCTCCTTCACCTCTAGGCAGTCTAAATCCACCATGAAGATTCTCTCAATAGAAAAACGTAGGTAGCACACTCTCTTCGCATGCGAACAAACGATTCACATTTGCCAGCTTTGTTTAAATTCGCTTCTCTATGCATGTGTTTGCTGGTGGAGCGGACCTCCACCATCACCCCTACACAACACCTGCCACGTCTTATACGTCGGCTGTCATGTGAAACGTTTCTCA
>BLKM01001832.1:0-39015 GCA_013340265.1 Coptotermes formosanus
GCGCTGTAAACACTCTCCACTTCGGTTATAAAAACCAGTCTCTTAATGTTTTATAAGGCAAAAGTTGCTGTTTGTTCTGAGATCCGTACAAAACACATAAACGCAATGTGGGCACCACGTAGAATTTTTTTAATGTTAAACCTGGTGGTATGTAAAGTTACCGCTAGGCTTTAAAAGGTTAAAGACGAAGCGTGTCTGTTTTATATAAGGACTCAGTGCGTACCGCGCTGTAAACACTCTCCACTTCGGTTATAAAAACCAATCTCTTAATGTTTTATAAGGCAAAAGTTGCTGTTTGTTCTGAGATCCGTACAAAACACATAAACGCAACGTGAGCCCCACGTAGAATTTTTTAATATTAAACCTGGTCGTATGTTAAGTTACCGCTAGGCTTTAAAAGGTTAAAAAGTATATTTTAACCGTTATGAATTTATTGTAAGTACATACTAACCTTTAATAATTTACTGTAAGCTACTTTAAACTGGAAATGTGGCTGGGATTGACGAACGAAAGGCGGCAGACCTTTTCCAGTAAGTCCATCTTCAGATTTTCCATTTTTTTCTTGTTCTCTTTCCTCTTATCATCATTTTACTTCCTCCTTGCTTTCCTTTACGTCATTAATCCTATTATTAGTGACAAAGTGTCCACGATTCTGTTATTTTTGTTTTCTACCGACATTAAATATAGTGATATTCGAGCGCCATACTGTGTTAGTGTACAGGGCTCTAAATACGTGGGCCGACCGAAACAGCCTGCAGCAAGCAGCTGGCTGCGAGTTGTAAGATTCTTGTCCTCACTTCACCAAGATATTTGATCCTGCCGTCAAAAACGTACCAGATGTTGCTTCGAAACCCGTGTTAATTAACAGGTAAACAGACTCTGTTAAGAAGCATGTAAATGAGAGCATAACATGAAGTTAGTTGTGGAAAATGCTTGCGGCGGAGGGAGGTACAGTCTAACCCGGTTATAACGACGTCGGTTTATACGTCACCTAGTTTATAACGTCAGATATTCTGTGATACCAGTTAATTCCTCACTGTTAACCGTAACATTATGCTTCTCGGTTATAACAACACTCGTTTATAACGATACAAAATATTCAGTCCCTTTCATGACGTTATAACCGAGTTCGACTGTATTATTCATTCGTCTGTCAAGACCCTGAACGTCATTCATATCGCTGTGCCAATCAAAACCTTGGTGTCAGCAGTACCAAAGAACTGTAGCAATTGAGACAAACAAACAAACGAAAAAACAAAGCATTCAAAATATAAAAGTAATAAATGCCGTCTTCACAACTTATTCTTAATGTATTAAAAATTAATTGGCAACATGTTTCGACCAACTAAGTGGTCATCATCAGGCCATAGTAAAAAAATCTAACAGGAAAATTCTCAGATTTTTGATCGAAAAATGTTGCCAATTAATTTTTGATAAGTCAAGAATAATTTGTGAAGGTGGCATTTATTACATTTATATTTCCAGTACTCACCACGGTACGTACATTGCAAAGAGAGAAAGACACAAAACATTCATAAATCAGATGCCACCACCACTTCCACGTGACACAATTCCTGTGGCTGTGATTCATTCTCAAACAGAGCAACCGTCAAACACAAATAAACTGCACAGAAGATAGGCTCGAATGACTGGAAGCTTTCCAGTTATTAACATTTGCCAGCAAAGGGCCACTCAGAGTTAAGGCGCCAATTTCAATTAATCACTGTTAAAATCCATAAAACCTTCGTAATATATTCTGCCGTTGATTGGGGTATTTCTGGTAATGATAACGATGTTAGAAATATGCGCGTCATATTTCAGCTTATACGTGGCGCTTTGTAACACTGATCAGAAATCAGATAAATAAATCTATATTTTGTAAGCAATTACATTAGCAACTTTGGCACATGGGTGTGAGAACTGAGTAACAGAGGCAAAAATACTCGAAATAAAAATACGCATGTGAGATGTGAAATTTGTACAAAGCCGCTGATAAAAATTCCGATCTTCAGAGATATGACACCGTTAGATTAGTGACAATAATCACCAGAATTTTGCAGCCTCAGTCCTTCTTATATTTAAAATTTTCGTGTTTTCGGCGTAGGTAAATTCTTTGATTTTCATCCAAATTTCCCCATCCCACGTTATGTTGTTGATAATTCCGCCCAAACAAAGAAAGAATAAAGAGGATTCATGAACATCAATCAAATGCGTGCCTTCCCACCTGAGTTTTGATAGCATACTCTCTAAACACATTAATGCAAATATGGCGGCCATGCGAATTGCCGACGTGAAAATTATACCAGAAACTAGCAGTGTTAAATGTGTCATAATATAAAGTGTTAAGGCAATTCTTCTGTTAAATTCGAAAAATCTATAATTTTATTTCAGCCTGAGGCCTTATTAATCCTTTTGGAAGAGTCACATGAATTTTATTATGGGGATAAAAAATAAATATTTGCAAATTTATATGAAACAATGTACGCGGAGAAACAATTATAGATATGGCGACATGAGAATTTTTTATGTGAAAGTGTTAAAAATTTAAATATGTAGGAATAAATACTTCCGGAAAACACACTGGTTATGAAACATTTTAAATATTTAATGTTGTACAGGTTTCGTGGACTTTGACTATTATACAAATTTATTAATAAAACCAACTATTGCCCAATTACATTTGTATAACCTCTGGAGATTATACATATGTAATTGTGCAGCGGTTGGTTTTATTAATAAATTTGTATAATCGTAACTATTTATTTACGGCTTTTTCTAGCCTCAACATAGAGACTTAAACATTTCAAAGGCATTACCCGCTAAATGTCGACTCAGAATTTCATAAATTTTTAAAACAGTACCACTGTGAACGTCCAAAAATATCTCTGTTTCTGTTAGCACCAATACGTGGCTTATCAGGCAGTACCTCAGCAAACTACATCACACTTAACGCACATTGATCGTACACTTACACTGCATTCAACAGGCCTGTCACACACACGCACACGCAAGCACACACACATATATATTATATATATATACAAGCATGAAATTTACGACGTCCCCCATAGCGAAGCCTCAACCATTTGAAACGCGTTACGGACTACGGGGTCAACAGTCGAATTAACCTTTTAAAGACGAAGCGTGTCTGTTTTATATAAGGACTCAGTGCGTACCGCGCTGTAAACACTCTCCACTTTGGTTATAAAAACCAGTCTCTTAATGTTTTATAAGGCAGAAGTTGCTGTTTGTTCTGAGATCCGTACAAAACACATAAACGAAATGTGGGCACCACGTAGAATTTTTTAATGTTAAAGTTAGCCCTAGACTTTAAAAGTTTAAATCATCAAAACAGTGACACTCAGACTCGAAGGTCAACAGTTCAAACATAAATGAATCCTCAGTTAATATATTCAAACTGAAAACACGCAACTACGTAGTTTACATTAATATACCGTTCTAATTTTCTCCTTTTGCTGTACCCTGGCTGTTACAGTAGGCATAAAAATGGACACGGCGCGTTATTTCGGTACGCTCATGGAAGCGGTAAGGCAACATGGTCTTCACAAATGGCGAGACATTTTTTGAAAAGCTGCGCTAATTAAAATAAGCAGTGTACGCTTATGGTATCCGTCCCCTAAAACCGTCCGAAGGGACTGCAGGATTGTCATCAAACCTAGTATGGAAGTCATAGGCCTTTTCGCAGCCATTTTCTAAATAAATTTGCGGTAGTTCTGGAAAGAAATCCGTAGACAAATTTTCACAACCTCATAGTTACAAAATTTTATGCGTTTGCTGAAACTTCTCTTCGGCTGCTCTAGCTAAATTCTGGTACTGTTTCCTTCCTAACCTATTATTATTAACACAGGACTTTGTAGAGTAAAGCCACGTTCCTTCTTGGGCCCCTTCGGGAACGGAATAACCCTGCAATAACAATAAAAATTATGCACACGTTACAGTATTGTGTTTTTATCTTACATACATATTTACTGGCCGATCCAAGTGGCCGCGCGGTCTAAGGCGTAGGTCTGAGGCCGAGCGCTTCCTGGGATCGTGGGTTCGAATCCCACCGGGGTTATGGATGTTTGTCTTGTAGAGTGTTTGTGTTGTCAGGTGGAGGGGTCTGCGATGGACCGATCTCTCGTCCAGAGGAGTCCTACCGACTGTGGTGTGTGTCTGAGTGTGATCAAGTTCAAATAAACCACCTCGACATCTACTGTGAGTAGGTAGAAGGGGGAAGGACTACGAAAAGAAATGTATTTATTGTTCACTTCTCCGTGCACAGCGCGGTTGTCAGCTGCCCGTAGGGAAAGTCAGTAACAAGATCCAAGTTTGTCTGTCTTCCAAAGAATGTTACAAGAAAGAAGAAATAAAATATGAAAAATAAAAGACGGGAACAAAATCATTGACAAAAATAGACCGGGACATAAGTCTTATTTCGGGGGCAGCAAATGTAAATCAGGGATGGATGGTAACTCTAATATACAAGGACAGAAAAAATCTGGAAGTAGAAAACCCTGAAGTAAAGTTGTTTGTGTGAGGAAATGTAAATAATGGTAACGCAGCTAAAACCATGGGTAATGTAGTACGAAGTGACATGGGGGCGCGTTCGCCTAACAATCGTTACGATGTAAAAGCAACAATGGTTTTTGTTGTGGTTGAAAGTACTTTGTATTGCTTATGTTGCCTCGGCTGCCCAAACAGCCTAATAATTTTTGACTCAAAGAGATCTCTTTATGGGGTCCTATGTCACCGTCAACAATAGAGGTAATTAGTTCTTGGACTGTCGCTGTGTATAAAAATTCATTTCACATCTCGCGCAGAACACCGTGTGCGTATGGTCATCTCTGTGACACAGTAACGGAATCTTTATGTACAAAACATGCACTGTTAAAATCTAATCAGTATCAAAAACCTTGTCATGGAAAAGCAAAGATGCTTTCCTTTTGCCTTGCTGTGCTACAGATCGCTGTCAACGATGCCTTAAAGGCAATCTTATGTCACCACCAACAATAACAGGCACTTATGTCTTCATGTAAACTGTACGATACTTTTGACCTATTTTAAAGAAATATGAATTTTCTCGACAGATTTTAATAAAAGTCTCGAATATCAAATTTCACGAAGCGTCCTTCTAGTTGGAAGAGAATTGATTACATGTGGACAGATGGACGGACATGACGAATAAAAGAGGCGCTTTTCGCGAATCTGTAGATCCTATTAAAAACATGTGTTTGGAGCAAAATCTTGCTGTTTGTATCATGTAAGTAACACCCCCTACTTTTTTGGTGCTTTCGTACACCGGTTGAGAAGTTCCCCATGGGCCTACTCATGAACGGCTAACTAACTAACTAACTAACTAACTAACTAACTAACTAACTAACTAACTAACTAACTAACTAACTAACTCCAGGGAGCGAAGTCCTTCTTGAGAAACTAACAAATCCTCAGCTAGTCAAGAAATTCTCCGCATTTTATGGAACCCAAATGCTCATTACCTCATTCACAAGAGACCGCCAACTGTCTCTATCCTGAGCCAGCTCAATCCAGACTTATGAATGACTAATAAGAGTAAAGGCATTTCACATTTTGTATTTTTTGAAACGTCGACATTTCCGTTAAACAGAGCAGAAAGGAGCATCATCTTTAAAAAATCCCGCAATAAAAAAATTCGTTGGTCATGGAGACGAAGGAAATGAAGCACGAAAGCAATTAAACCAGCGATCATGTTCAAAAACACAGAGATTTCTGGCTCTGTGACCAAATCATAGAACACGAGAAGGAAAATTCCACTCTTTGTCTTGGGCGAAGCAGATCGCCGTAGCAGAAAGCTGGAGACTGCAAGCACGTTCCAGTTCATTACACATCACGAAATCTCAAGACGTGGGGAACACAACAGGCTGATGTGACAGTACCGCTCTGAGATTATATCCGAAATGTGTCCTCTTCGAAATTCGGCAGAACTATCATTAATTTTAGCTGCCATTTGTCGTCATTTTCCTAACTTTTTACATTAATGATAAGATATTATCTTAAAATAGGTCACATCCTAAACGTTTTAAATCCCTCTGTGCTCAAAATTCATTATGACATTTTTTCATAAAAATCAGTCCCTGCCCATGCTGTATATGCATAGAGGGAGAGTAGATTTACAGCTCGTTTCATTCTTAACCTCGGTGCCAGGTGGATAAGATTGGCCACCATTACGTGCCATCCACTTTACCCGCGGGAGTTAACGCGTTATTCATTATGAGGCTGGGTGCGCACCAGAAGCGATGTGGAGGATTTAGAGAAAAAAATTCTTGCCCTTCCTGAAGATTCGACTTCCGGAGCTTTCAGCCCGTTGTCTAGTCGCTATTGAGACTACGCCACCCGGGATCTTTGACATTTTAAGTAGCGTTTGAAAAACTGTGAAAAGCGAGTAGTAGCTTCCTCATGTCTGTCTGTCTGTCTGTCTGTCTGTCTGTCTGTCTGCATAGAACAATTCGACTCCTACTGGACGGTTATTAATGAAATTTTATATTTTAGGATTTTTCGCAAATCTCTCTAGAAAATCCAAATTTTATTAAAATCCGACAAGAATGCTGGGCACTTTACATGTAGACCTGTGTAAATTCATGGCACTATCCCGTCGAATTCTTCTTAAGAGTAGAATGAGAAATATTTCACACCAAATTTTAGAGAAAATCAAAAGACTCATTTTATGTTCCATAACATTTTTCCAAAAATCATGCCGTGTATTAGCTAATGTAGAAAAATGTGTTACAGCCTAACAGGCCTCAGATGACAGTATAATACAAGCCGGATAAATAAGGCGAGAATAAAGTCACGTATTTATAACGCTTAAAACGTATTGCTTTTCCAGGGCAAAAATGACTAAGAAAATGCGCCGCGACGTTACGTTTTACGTACAGGGCCCATCTTGCACACATAATGTACGTACAGTCTGCTGTTTAATAAATATGTTATGTGTTGTTATTTTAATGATGATCTCTGTTGCACACTGTGCGTCTAATTATTACAAAGGCTAACAAGGGTAACAAATTAAAAATGTGTGGCAAGAGGCAGTTAGTAACTTTGTTGTATGCATTTCGTTTAAAGCTGCTGTTAGTAATTAAGATTACCCTTGTCGAATTGATAGACGATATGAAATAATAAACTCAAAACAGTGTGGAAGGAAGCTGTGCTGAGGAGGATATTTGGACCTAAGAGGGACGAGGCGACAGGGGAGTGGAGAAGACTACATGACGAGGAACTTAATGACCTGTACTCATCACCAAATGTTACTCGGGTAATCAAATCGAGAAGAATGAGATAGGCGGGGCATGTAGTACGTATGAGGGAAAAGAGAGGTGCATACAAGATTTTGGTGGGGAGACCTCAGGGAAAACGACCACTTAGGAGACCCAGGCGTAGATGGGAGGATAATATTAAAAATATCTTCAAGAAGTGGGATCGGGACATGGACTGGATTGAACTGGCTCAGGATAGGGACAGGTGGCGGGATCTTGTGAATGCGGTAATGAACTTCCGGGTTCCATAAAATGGTGTGAATTTCTTGACTAGCTGAGAAACTGTTAGCTTCTCAAGAAGGCCTCTGCTTCATGGAGTTAGTTAGTGGAAGGAAGTTGTCTCGACACAGTTTTATTGTCGGGATATGTCGGGGAGTGGGGGGGGTGGGGAGAGGGACTGAGGGACTGAGGGAATCAGGAAAATCTTCAGTCAGATTAGTCCCATGTCCGGCTGAGATGCAAACACATCACATCCGGATAAAGGCCAGAAGCATTAATTTATGAACCTCCTCAATCATTGCATTCTAAAGAAATAATTCAAAATTTTAACTGAAGATATATCTGTCTATCTAATTAAATAACTAACTAACTAACTAACTAAACGGAGCAGAGGCCTTCTTGAGAAGCTAAGAGTTCCTCAGCTAGTCAAGAAATTCCCCGCATTTTGTGGAAACCGGAGGTTCATTACTGCATTCACAAGAGCCCGCCACCTGTCCCTATCCTGAGCAACTGAAGATACATCACAGACAGAAATACAGTATCTGTGAAACACAATCTTACATGCTAAATTACAAACACTTTATTAGAGTGAAATTATGAGTCCAAAAACGTCAACTTTAAGAAAAAGACATGTAACGTATAACACAGGGCACTGTATGGGTAAGTGGCATTAAAGTCTGCAATTGTAAGTTTATCATTCCGTAAAATACAGTGACTTAAACATATATTGTAAATAGGAAATAAAAATTGCCGGATCATTTCGTTTCGACTCCATTTATAATTATTCTGAACATGTGACGCGTACCTCATACCAGCCTCGAAATGCCGGTTAAAATACATCTCACTAATTGAAGCAATCACCGTAGCCACCTCTAAAGCTGCTTTTAATAGGACGTGTAAAAAGACACAGCAAAATGACGAGCACGCACCTCACTAGCAAAAATAGAGCACTGATATTTCCTTATATTCGCAGCTACTTTATGCATTGTATAAGCATAAGTAATAAATTTACTCCTACGTTTACACCCATTTAACCTTACGTAACCTAAAATAATCCTACAAGACATGACCTTACGCAATTTATCACATTCCTTCCTACCTTAAAGTTTTTAACTTCCCACAAAAAAGAAATTTACGAGCAACTTTCTATTACTTTGTAAAGCACGGCTGTATAAACTTAAGGGTCGTTCCAAGCAAAAACTCGTTGCAGGCTTGAAACTCAAATATGTAGACATAATTTAAATAAATCTATTTCAATTATAATACGAAAAGTTTCAGCTGTAAATTCTGCAGGCTTGTCTCTTAAAAACAGATGGTTCATCATCACCTAACTTTTCTCGCGAATATTCATGAATTAAATGGGGAAAAATATTCATTAGTAGCACAGCCGAAACAGGACAATAGCAACACAGTGCTATAGCCTGTGTATTAATGAATTTTTGTACCATCATCGTGTAAGCATGGGCGAGACTCGCAGTTATATTTCACATTTCACATTTAATTGACGAAACAAAAGTCGCCCTTGCCTCTGTCCTGCATATCAGGTCCTATATGGATAAGATATTGCTAACATTATAAGAATCTGAGTAGACAATTTTCCTTTCAGAAAGTCCGCTCAAACTTAGGAAAGAAAAATTAGAATTTTGACAACAGTTTCTCTAACACTTTTAGATTAGAGGAAATCTGAAACGGCAGAAAATATATTCACTGATCTGAATCGAACAGTGTAGCCGATTTCCTATCTTAGAAGAGTTTCTTTGTGCTTAATAAACAAAATAATTGTACAAAAACACTAATCAACAACAAATGCACAAAGAGAGTTTTATCATCAATCGTAACACACTCCTACATGTTTCGACCCTGCTGGGTCATCTTCAGGGAGAAATTTTCGTTACCGTTACACTAGGGTTGCACTTTACAGTTGAGTGAGAATGTGATGTTGACTGTGTACTGTGTTGTTTTTGGACTTTCCGCGGTCCGGGCCCGGAAAGCGGAGAGTTCACGGCTCTTTGTGCATTTGTTGGTGATTAGTGTTTTTGTATGGTATAGTGCACGGACATGGAGCACATTAAAGAATAATTGTAGTAGGTAACATGAGCGAACACAATTTTCAAGTTTCACTGCACAGAGTGTTTGAATTTACAGACAGCTTGTTACAATGAACAAAGAAGGGATAGCAGACACAAAATATGGAGAATCATTTCCGAAATCTGAAATAATTCACTATTATTTATTATTGTAAAGTAATGTTAAACTTTTGGCGAATTTAAAGGTTTCTTGATTCCTTCTTTAGCATAATTTCGTATGCAAGTATATATTTTTTTACATTTCCCGTCCCATTGTGTTCATATAATAGTGTTTCTAATTTCATACAGCCAAATATAGCTTCTTTTTCTTAGTATCTATTATTACGCTGCTACATTTTTCGGCGCTAAGTGGCCTTCATCAGGCATTCAAATATAAAAGAAAGGTGTTTAGGGTAAACACCTTTCTTTTATATTTTTGCGCCTCATGATGGCCGCTCAGGCCGAAACATGTAGCGGCGTAATAATAAATACTAAGAAAAATAAGTTGTGTTTGACTGTATGAAATTAGAAAGAGTACGCTACTATATTTTTACTTTACTTGAAATTTCAGGTATTCGGAAAACTTATTGTCAATCCTTATCTTGCAATTTCCCTCATCCCCCTTAAAGAATGACGATAATTAGCATAACTGACTGACAATAAATAAAATTAATGCAGTAGATATGGCAGAAAATCCTCCGATAATGTCTTTGTATTAGCCCTTTAAAGACAAAGCGTGTCTGTTTTATATAAGGACTCAGTGCGTACTGGGCTGTAAAACACTCTCCACTTCGGTTATAAAAACCAATCTCTTAATGTTTTATAAGGCAAAAGTTGCTGTTTGTTCTGAGATCCGTACAAAACACATAAACGCAATGTGGGCACCACGTAGAATATTTTAATGTTAAACCTGGCGGTACGTAAAGCTACCACTAGGCTTTAAAAGGTTAAGTTTAAGGTGAAAAGTGCTAAGATACATATACGATCCCAGCGTGTGTGAAATGAAAGAATATAAATATTTGTATATTTAAGTGCATGGAAGCCAATTATTTGCAATTTTTACAACTATCAGTCACACAATATAATCAGCTATTTCCCTGCTCCTCAAGATTTACTAAGCTGACCCAAAATAATTTTTTAAAGATCTGTGCGAGAAACATACTCTGCCGTGTTTCACCTACATCTGTTTTACTAGCATAGACAAAAAGACATTTTGCCATGCAAAGACGACGTAACATAACGATTTTTAAATAAAAAAGAACAGTGTTGAAAAGACTAAGCTAAAGTACACAAAGCCGGAATCTACAAGTATTAGTAGAAGAGTTCATTCCACCAGGGTACAATTTTCTCCTAATAAAAATAGCATATTCTGCTCTAATAAGCTTTCTGGCTTTACTACGGCTCAAAAGATTAAAAATGATCATTCTCTGCAGAAATATCGAGGGATACAACTGGGCTCTTGTTCTTAATCCTCTCTTGGTGGGGGGGCTTCCCCTCCACGCACAAACGTTAGCTGACAAATTTAACCACTTCAACTTCAAAAACGTACTATGTGCAACTAAGGAAAGAGTTTCTGGCAAAGAAAAACCGCGCTGCTGGCAAAGTTTCATTTATTCGCCTGACAGAGAAGGGCCTCTTGTTCAAGGGTTCCTGGTTTCGATTACAGGAACGGACTTGTTATACATTTTTAAGTTTATCGTTATTGTGTCATTTATACAAGGATAATCCTAGGTTCGTGTCTCATAAGAAGTCAGGACTGATTCCTTACACGACTTCTCCAAATCGTCCTTCAAACACTATCGTACCATTTATGTTATGTAACAATTCTGTGCCGATCCCAGTGGCCGCGCGGTCTAAGGCGTAGTTCTGCGGCCTAGCGCTTGCTGGGATCATGGGTTCGAATCCCACCGGGGGCATGGATGTTTGTCTCTTGTACAATGTTTGTACTCTCAAGTAGAGGGCACTGCGTCAGGCCGATCTCTCGTCCAGAGGAGTCCTACCGACTGTGGTGTGTGTTTGAGTAGGATCAAGTGAAAATAAAAAATCCTGTACACCGACTGTGAACAAATAGGTAGAAGAGGGAAGCACTAAGAAATGAAACATTTCTGTTAAAATAATCAACCAATTGATATATTTGTAAAACGGATGTAAAAGTAAATGATTCGCCGATCCCGGTGGCCGCGCGGTCTAAGCCGTGGTTCTGGGCCCTTCGCTTGCAGGGATTGCAGTGTAATTTCACAGAGTACTCAAGTTATATCGAAAGGTACTAACAATAACGTACGTATGCATGGATCCCACACGTATTTAACATTCCCACATATTTCGGGCTTCTCGGTATTTTACGCGGTATTGTTTAATGTAACTCCCATAACCCCATTACTTTTATTCTAATCATAATGTCTAATAGTCTTACGGATATTGCAGTAGTATTACATAGTACCCCTAAAGATCACCTACAAGGTTGAAAATTGTAGGAGATGTTAAATAAAAATATTTTTCTATCCAGGAATGTGTACCTTATTGGTTGTATCGCTTGACAAAAGTAAACAAGACGTAGCAACAAAGAGAAGCACAGGCAGGAAACACGGAAACGGCAGATGTAAACAAAACATCACGTCTAGTATCACGCTTGGTAAAATATTGTTGCCTCCGTACGAACATTGATTTAAATTCAGACTGTAACGCCACACCGCTTGAAGAAAATTAGCCACACAATTGGCGTGTCGCAAAACCTTGTTATAAGAATACTGTCAATATTCACAAATATAAGTCCTTTGCAAAAAGCACTAATCACCAACAAATGCACTAAGAGTTTTTCATCAATTGTAACACACTTCTACATGTTTCGACCCTGCTGGGTCATCTTCAGGGAGAAACTTTCTGTTATCATTACACTAAGGTTGCACTATACAGTTGAGTGAGAAGGTGGTGCTGACAGTACACAGTCAACAGCACCTTCTCACTCAACTGTATAGTGCAACCTTAGTGTAATGATAACAAAAAAGTTCTCCCTGAAGATGAGGGAGCAGGGTCGAAACATGTAGAAGTGTGTTACAATTGATGAAAAACTCTTAGTGCATTTGTTGGTGATTAGTGTTTTTGTATAATATAGTGCACGGACATGGAACACATTAAATTTATGTTCGTTTGATCTCCTATAACTACCTCCATCGAGCAGAGTCCTTCCTGAGAAGCTGACAGTTCCTCAGCTAGTCAAGAAATTCCCCGCATTTTATGGAATCCGAAGGTTCATTACTGCATTCACAAGCACCCACCATCTGTACGTATCCTGAGCCAGCTCAATTCAATCCATGACTCCTTATCCAACTTCGTGAAGATCCATTTTAATATCATCTTCCCATCTAAGCCTAGGTCTTCTAACTGGCCTCTCCATGCTCCGTCCATCTTCTGTAAAGTTATAAAAATTTATGATGGTGGTTTCTGCAGCAAAGCCCGAAGTTCTTTACATAAATACACTAAAGTCTAGGATTTCTGTATATAACAGCGATCCAGCCAATAATTAACCCTTTAAAGACGAAGCTTATCTGTTTTATAAAGGACTCAGTGCGTACCGCGCTGTAAACACTCTCCACTTCGGTTATAAAAACCAGTCCCTTAATGTTTTATAAGGCAAAAGTTGCTGTTTGTTCTGAGATCCGTACAAAACACATAAACGCAATGTGGGCACCACGTAGAATTTTTAATATTAAACGTGGTGGTACGTAAAGTTACCGCTAGGCTTTAAAAGGTTAAGTAGCTAGGAATTCGAGCCCTGACAGTGATTCTTCTGTATCTATCGTTGAGAATCCCTCCCCCCCCCCCCCCCCCATTCACTGGGTCCTGGGCCCTATTTTTTATGATAAAGCAACAAAAATTTTAAACTGACCTCAAAACATCATCTGCAGAAAATATTAATAATGTATGAGGCCTTACTTTCAGGCCATCTATAAATCTTTATGGCTTGACGTGGTCCTTCTTTCAAGGACTGTGTGCTACAAGAAACAGTCTAAACATTAGGGCCCGCCATATTAATAAATGAGGTGTCAGTGGTGCAACAACACCGGACCACTTACATAAAGCAGAAGGCAAGGCAAATCCACGGAGAACTGAGACTATTTTAAAACAATGGGCTAAGATGTTAAGACAAACCGACAATTATGCACGGTGTACAGCATATATAAAACGAGAAGCTGTGTTCATCCAATTTAAATTAGTAATTTGTAGCTTCATTAACAACACGATAGTGATAATCAGCGGTTATGTACAGAGTAAAATGAGTCCCAAGATCATAGTAAATTATAAAATAATTTGTCTTTTCTATTTCTGTGTCCTATCCGAGAATTCACGTGAGGATAATAAGGATATTCTACATAAACCTCAGGATAGTCATCTCAGTTGAGAACAGAACTACGCAGCTTGTAATAAAAGTTCAGAAATTTACTCCTACACCAGCCCCCCTCTCTCTCTCTGTCCCCCTCCCTCTGGGAGATTTTACACTGGAAATGAAAAATATGTAATCTAAGCTCCATGCATTATAATTAAGATGAAATTAAATTTCCAGAACGTAAAGTCATAAGCAGCCAAGGATGATGTGATAAATCGTTTTATACAGGGTGTACCTTTGTATTATTCCTGACTACGCCAGGCGTCATGGAGATGCCTCTGTAAATGCAATCTTTCTATGCGATAGAACTACTATAGTAAGGAGCACAAAGTAGACATTCTTTACAAGCCTATAGACAATCCAGAAACCCGAAAGCAGTGCAAATGAAAAATGTAATAACAAGTCCAGGACTAATGAAATACTGGATACACGTGAACCTGTACTCAAGTTATTGGACATGATGTTCGCTGACGTCAGAACGTGTTGTTTTAGATTCTGTAACATCTGAATAAACAGGCTAAAATATCTGCTGACATCAGAAACAAACTGAAGAAAAAATCAGTCAACCTTTATGAAAATCCCGAAGTAATTGATATTAAGACAGGCTTCAAAGGGGAAGGTCTGGATTATGGAGGAAATGAAAACAATGACGACACTGAGACGTTATAACTGGCAGAAGCTGATATTAAGAAATCTGCTGGCAGTGATGGATTAAATTTAGAACTGATAGAATACGCCACAGACGTTTCTGAACCAAATCATATACGTTGGAAAGAGAGTCTAATGGAACTGTTCGTGAAACATTTCTTCAAGAAAGTAAAAACGACTGCGATAATTAGAATAAGAATTTTATACGTAAAAATCGTTTCTTACAAGCGCTAAAATTCGTAATTAAAATTGTGAGAATAAATTAAGACCCCTGTATTCTTCAAATTATTTAGTCTCTATCATAAGGACAAAAGCGTTATAATAGATTTATTATACGACTGCAATAATTAGAATACGAAATTTATACGTAAAAATTGTGTCTTACAAGAGCTAAAATTCGTAATTAAAATTGTGAGAATAAATTAAGACCCCTGTATTCTTCAAATCCTTTAGTCTCTGTCATAAGGACAAGAGCGTTATAATAGATTTCTTATACGACTGCAATAATTAGAATACGAAATGTATACGTAAAAATTGTGTCTTACAAGAGCTAAAATTCGTAATTAAAATTGTGAGAATAAATTAAGACGCCTGTATTCTTCAAATTCTTTAGTCTCTATCATAAGGACAAGAGCGTTATAATAGATTTATTATACGACTGCAATAATTAGAATACGAAATTTATACGTAAAAATCGTGTCTTACAAGAGCTAAAATTCATAATTAAAATTGTGAGAATAAATTAAGACGCCTGCATTTCTTCAAATTCTTTAGTTTCTATCATAAAGGCAAAAGCGATATAATAGAGTTATTATAGAATTCCTTTACATGTTTCATGGCATAATTTCTACTGATATACAGCTCCAAAATTGTATTACTTCTGTTAGGTATAGGCCTACCCTAAAAGAGTCATACATTCTCCACGTGCTGCCTGCATACAAAACTTCCCATACCTGTCTCAAATGTTGCATTACAGGCGTAAAACCTGGGAAAAGGTAGGTTTTTTTTTGCGTTTCTGCCTTTCGCTTCACCTTATACAACAAAGTATCTTTAACAGAAGGTGTTCTATCTTTACTTATTGCCACACAGAATTTAATGACTTGAGCACGTGTCACCAACATCATTAAAATATTTAGGTTACACGACCGCCATGTTGGAACTAATTGTATTTGAAGAATTCTAAGCGGGAAAGTTCCCATCCTTATTGGACTGTGCTGGCAGACCACGTTACGCCGTGGCCATGCGGCAACTTCTCGTACATACTGCCCAAGCAGCAAGTATAAACACGTTACATCAGGCGCAGTGCAGTTCTAACTGGCACATGGTATTCAGGCGGGCTACAATTCCAGATTGATGGTTGAATTATTAAAAAAAAATATATACGTAACCTACAAAATGCCCTTATTATCCCGGTCAGCAACACATTTACAAGTATTTATTACTGGAAAAGTCAAATACATTCCAGAAGTCAGCGTCCTGTCTGTCTCTCTTCCTTATTCCTTTGATAATACCGGATCATTTCTTTTCATGCATTTTGTTTCCATTAGAACCAACCTCAAAGTCACAGAAGTTTTTTAACATTTTATAACACTTTCAGTTTTATAGCCCAGAATTGCGACACCTCGTACGAAATTTTGAAAATATGTATCCAAATATTTGTACCTTCTGCCTATATCTATAAACTGCCTTCTTCATTCGCCACGCTTTTTAAAAAGTGAAAAATTTAATTGTAGATTTTCAACCTGAATTATTCAAAACAGGGATGAGAATGAAATATGAAATACTAAACTGAAAACGTGTTTGTGTTTTATGATTACATTTAAAATGAGGTTGGGAAAAATATATTTAAATATGAGCTGTATATGAGAACATTACTTATTTAAACAGTGGTCCTTTGTATATTTTCCAAATGTTTGCTTTCTAAACCGAAAAGAGGAATTTCTTAATGGTCACTAACATTTCCGGCTTAAGAAGATGTTATTTATTCTTACTTAAATTACAATGTCACCTTTCACATAAAAAGACTGTCACCAACTAACCTTCACCATTACTTCTCCTTCAATATCAAATTCTTTCCACCGTATCCGAAGTTCTGTACTTACCTGAAACAAGAGAAATATACTTAAAGTGCCGCCTTACTTTTCTCACTCCTACCACTCAACATACATATTCAGCAGTCTCCATACCAGTGCCTTTCACAACCTTCCTATATTTTATCACATTATCTGTCTCGGTAATATGATACAAAGCCATCAACTTCCTCAACGCGATGTTTCCTCTCGCGATGCAACCATCAAGATGACATATGGCGTGGTTAGTCCACCACTAGCTTCGCTGTTAGATAGCGTCCCAGAACAGACCCATGCACGTCGTGACGTTATAAATAAACACATAAAAACCTGCACATCAAATAACTGATGACCGAAGGCTTATCACGTACTGTGTTTTATAAAAACATCGTACTCTTGTGCTAGAGAAGACTACATGCTGCAGCGAGTATAAAAGTATTGCAAAGAAACAAATAATGACGAAAGGAAGACAGAAGTGTTCAAAAAATAAGTAAATAAGGAAAATAACACGTTGAAAAAAGGCTATTCTTCAGAGTCCGATAATCGCCTACCAGGCCAAAAAATTCTAGGCAATTTAACTGAAACTGAAGGCTCCTTATCTTAGGCACAAAAGCCAAATACAGACCAGTATCAGGTGAAGCACACGTGTGAAACCAAAACAAAATTTTGGTTATGTGACATTTCATTTTATTTTATAATGTGAAAAGAAAATACTTTTAACTCACTCCACAAAAATTTACTGGTAAAAATTACTTTCTTTGCAAAAATTATATACAAGTTTCGACTTTTTACCAAAGCCATTAGGTAAATAATATAAAGCCATAAGGTAAATAACTATAAGATATAAAAGTACAAAATTAACATTCTAACACATATGTATTCAACGTGGCATTATAATATAAGAACAAGGAGCTAAGCAAAAAATAAGAACATTTGCAATGAACATAAGAAGTGAGATCTCACAACCACATTCGACTTCTTGGACCTTGAGGATGGGATCGATATTTTGTCCCGAAACATCGGTACACAACTGCCACTCTTCGCTGCGTAATATCCCAGAAGAGCGCAGATTTCGAATTTAGTTGACGATTCTACGGGCTGCCCGGAATTATTAGCCGAACAAATATAAATTAGTTGCTTCTTCAGATAACGAATAAAAATTGTATTCCTCTTCCATAATTCTGCTCTGTGAGAGTTTACAACTCTATAAAAGAAAAATTTAAAAATTTTAAAGCACAAAGTTAGATGTTCCAAAGTATATGAAATTGTTATGCAGGGCATGTAAGAACCGGAAGTGCATCCGTCATCTGATTTTGTGGGCTACAATCACAAATACCGCAATATATAGAAACCCAAAATTGTGACACGCATTCTTGGTGTATCTTCCCTTGAACCTCCTCCCATAATAACCTGCATTTTTAAGCCACGTTCCTCTTTAAGAAGTGTTTTCATTGTAACTGTGAACGCTACATTTGCCAGCAAAGTTAACGTTCTAGGTAGAGTAGAAGAGGGTTAGATGGTAGGAGGGTGAGAACCCATTTCATGTAGAAAAGGGGTGTACAATAACACTATCACAGATAACACAACTTTTACACCCAACCACCCATTTATTTTTTTATGTTGTTGCTGTTTTGTTGTTCCTGTTGTTTTGTTGTTATTGTTTTCGTCGCCTTCTTTGCCGTCCTCATCAAGGAAGCAGAGTCACTCCCGTTCCAATCGCACCGCCGGCTTTCTAACCAACTAAATACAAGTGTGTCCTTACTCGTGTCCTGCATTTTAGGACGACTTAACATTTTTCCTTTTATACTTCTATTCTTCTATTTACCTTGCAAATATTTAATCCCTTGAGTACTTTTATTTCCCTTTTCAGCCATCTTAGAAGATATAGGAGTAGATGCGATTATAATATTAATATGGATTTTTAAAAATAGAATATGAAACCGTGATCTGGATTTACCTAGACCAGGGATACAGACACGTGGCTGGCTGTTTTGAACACGGTAACAAACCTTCATGTTCCATAAAATGTGGGTAATTTCTGTACTGGTTGAGGTAAATATTAGCTTCTGAAAAGAGCTTATGCTCCGTGGAGAGTTGCAGTAGTTAGTTGGTTGGTTGGATGGTTGGTTGGTTGGTTAGTTAATGAGTCAATGATTTATTCAGTCAGTCAAAGAAGCATACCCCAACAGTAAGAAAGAACAGTCACATCACAAATGCAAGGTCAGGATTTACACAAATATTACATCAATTATAATATTAACCTTTTAAAGCCTAGCGGTAACTTTACATACCACCAGGTTTAAAATTAAAAAATTCTACGTGGTGCCCACATTGCGTTTATGTGTTTTGTACGGATCTCAGAACAAACAACAACTTTTGCCTTATAACACATTAAGAGACTGGTTTTTATAACCGAAGTGGAGAGTGTTTACAGCGCGGTACGCAAGGAGTCCTTATATAAAACAAATACGCTTCGTCTTTAAAGGGCTAACTTAGAAATGAATAAGGCAGACATTTAAAGTTCATGCGTGGTCATGCAACACTATGGAAAGAACTCAAGTTCTTATACAGGGGCTAGATTATACGATCCCATAACCAAAATTTATAGAGGCAAAGTCGTCTTTCTTTACGACATGAATGCGTATAAGGTAAACAGGAACCTAGCTCCACATATTCTTAACCTCGTTGCTAGATGGAAGTTACTTGTGAACACCACGCCCTGGCCACTTGCCCCGGGTGAAATAATAAGAGTACGCACCGAATAGGAGACTAAGAGGCCCCAGGGCTGGTCTGGACATTTTGGAGAAGAGAGAAACTTTATTCCTGCTGGGATTCGAAACACGAACCCCCCAGACCGTAGCCTAGCCGCTATGCCACCCATGGTGCAGAGGCTTCTAAGCAAAATGACACGGTAAGAAATACACTGCTTACACTAATTGTGCGTCAGGCAAGCTAAGCAAGATTATTAAGATGTGGTACGTCCCTCTGACGGAAGGATTCAGTTTCATAAAGATTTATTAGACAGTGCTGAATCGCTGACCTCAGAGTCAAAAGACGCCTTTCAAGTTATTCTGCAAATATCTTCCAGAAATATACCTATTATTTCGCATCTTCTCCACGAGTTCGCCGGTTCTAATACCGGCCTGACGCTTGATATATTGACTGACGTTCCCTCTTATCTCCACACATTATATTTGAAAATAAGCCACGACTTTTTACTTCCATGTCCTTTAAAATCTTCATTCTTTTTTCTCTGACAATTTAAAGCGAGAGATAATGCAAAGAGCCTTAAGCAAGTTCGTCTCCGGATCCAAAGCGAATTGCACCGTGCAGAGAGCAGCTGCTGTTCGCAGTACATTAAAGAGTATTCCACGCCGTGTCAGCCTCTGCGATGTGATTTCTCGAAAGAGTGTATCAAGTACCACTGACGTTTAGTCTCAGGCTTCAAAAATTATTGTAGGAAGAATGGTGGAAAAAAACTTCATTGTATATTCCTCACGTTTAATTATTTATTTATTTATTTACAATCAGAAATATAAATAAATAAAATGTGTATATGCTTTTTACATTGTCACATAAACGTGAATGGTAAGCGGTGAATGTTTTAACCCTGTAAAGGCGAAGCGTATCTGTTTTATATAAGGACTCAGTGCGTACCGCGCTGTAAACACTCTCCACTTCGGTTATAAAAACCAGTCTCTTAATGTTTTATAAGGCAAAAGTTGCTGTTTGTTCTGAGATCCGTACAAAACACATAAACGCAATGTGGGCACCACGTAGAATTTTTTAATGTTAAAACTGGTCGTATGTAAAGTTACCGCTAGGCTTTAAAAGGTTAAGACGGTCCGAAGAAGTTTCTTGCCTGCTGTCTGCCCATCAGTGTGCCAGTCTTAGCATTACTGTGGTACGATAGGAAGCCTAAAAGCCTGTAATACTTTGTCTCCCTCAAACACAGCGTTTGAAAAACTTTAATATATCGAGACAGCTTCAGTCAACGTCCCTTCTAATTCATTCTGTCGGTGTTCAATTTTAGTAATAAACCACAACGCCATGAAAGCATATGGGGAACTGATGTGTAACTCCATATGTACTTAATATTACTACTGGGTGTGAGAGGTCAGCTTCAAGACCCGGCCGCTTTTCACAGGAGGAAAGAACCCAGAGACCTATAGAAAAGGAAGGTGAGTTGACCCCAAGTCTTGGAGAACAGAAATAAAAAATTTGCGTCTTCCGCTCAACACATAGGCTTCGCTCTGTGTTACCTGAGTTAGCCGTAAGGAATATGGCGTTCCATAGCGGCAGTGCATGAAGCAGCTATTTGTTTTGTTAGCAATATAGTGCTTACGATATAAGCGACACACCTTGTTTTCAAGTTATTTTAATGTCTTACTTAAATTTGAAAACTAATATCAATTTTTTAACTTTGAAATAAAAATACATAAATTCAACCTCTATTTACACTTTCAAGCCTCGTGACCACTGCAGGTGCCATTGACTGTAAATTTAAGATCCTCTGCATTTTCTCCACCCAGTTTATTTAAGTTTTTTATAACTTCTATATCACACAAATATTATTTTCCTAAACAGCATTCATTGGGTGATCTTTCTAGTAGAGGCTTACTGTTCTCCGTGAGGTACGGGCTGAATCATTATACACAGTGTAGAATAAATTTGCCTTGAAACATTAAGGCACCCAACCATACAAACAGTATCAAAGGGTTTAAAGCTAACGTTCAGAATAAACGCGGGTAATACCAATTCAGCTTTAGGCCGGGTTTCTGCAGGTCCTCATGAGATTTTTCATCACTTGGTTGTCTCTCAAAGCAAGTTCTGCTTGCAGCAGGATAAATCAAAATCAGAAAATAACTGCACAGGTTGAATTGGACAATTCTTCAGCTCCAATGCAAGTCACTTGACAGAAAGGAAGTACATTTTGCCTAAATTTTGATTCGTGTTCTGAGAAGGTGTAACTAAATTCACATTTACTTGTACATTCTAAATTTACAACGTAAAAAAAAACAGAGAGAAACAGAGGTAGATAACTAAAAGAGAAGGTTTCTCATATGTAATATACGTACACATAAGAGTAAAATTCGCTTAGAAAAATAGGTCATGACCTTTTATATCTGTCAAATAACGAATTAATTGCATCTGTCGAAATACCGTGTATTTACGCATATAATTAACACGGATGCCAATGGCACAGAGCTATTCCAAACACAGTATCTGTTATGACTACGAAGGAAAATGTAGCCTCAGGGCACTGCCACATTGCAGCCTGTGTTACTCTGGAAACAGATTCATTCTGATCGATAGCCAAACTCAGCACTTCAGAATGTGCCTACATTCCCACACATTCACATTCACAGCCTCAGCCATAAGTACGCAGTACGCAGTAGCGGCCAAGCTCCCGTGATAACACAGAAAAAAGCTTAGGCATTGTTGTCCCTAAGAGCGATGTATTTTTGTATTTCACAGAAACTCAATATGCCTACGGTTCTGTAATCAGCAGAGATTTTCCAGTGTGTTTCTATCAGCATTACGTAATACATGCTTTGGAGGATACAATGGTTGTTCTGTTAGTCAGTGAAATTCTATCCAAACCTGAGCTGAAATTTCAAAACCACCTGCATATTTTTACCACTACATAAGGTGCAGTAACTTTACTAACAGAATATCAGTTTCTTGTGAGAGATTCTGCTCCACAGAGTTGGGATTTCATACGATATATTCAACGACGCCATTTCAGTACAGAAATTGCATGCCGTCAGGATGTCTGAACATAATAATTAGTGGTAGTAGCTTAAGTATTTGGAAAGAGGTGGTCTTTCCCTGCCCAAATATGTTGTCCTCATCTTTGAATAGAGGATTTGAAGAAATTCGATGATAAGAACAGAAAGCTTTGCGAGACTTGAAAGACTGAATTAAAGATAACAGCTTTTACAGGAGACTCGCGAAATGGTTTGAAGCCTCTTAAATGCGAATAAGTTCGTAAAATGATAATTACAGACTACAAACAGTAGGCCCTTACGTTGGGATTACACAATTTATAAGTTTTCAATTTATGAGAAATTGAGGTTATTTTACTATGCGTGTATGGAATATCCATTTCATAAAAAAGTCATTTTTGAGATGGTACATACATAAGAAATGAGACACGTATATTTGTAACTTCCGTGTATTAAATTCTTTAAGGCGACATTCAAATTCGAAACTAAATTAACAAACAAAGCTTATCTGACTGCAACGTATTCTGAGCTCAATAAGTGCATTTCAATTTTTAAAATATCAATAACCTTTCAGTCAGTTAAGACCATTGTTAATGGCTCGTTAAGCTGGAAGTCAGAAATGTAAACCTAGGCATAGCGTCACTTTTAATTAAGCACACCAAAATCCTTATGAATGGTAAAGGAAATGTAGTGGGATTAAGAGATATTTCTCGTTTCTGTTTTTCTTCCACAGTACTGGTTCAAAATGCTTAGAGCTCCGATGTTCCTTTAAAGAATTCTTCTCGAGCACGTGTTGAAACATGTGTAGAGCTTCGTGTAAGGCAATCGTTAGATTGGTACGTTCTAAATGAAACATTATATAATTCAACGGTTTATTTAATATTCTGTAATGTGGAATTTCTTTAAAATTTCTCCGGTGGTCCTCCACGTCTTTACTTACCCACAGACGGAGGGCAGAATATTACGCTGTTCGAAAAAATACAAATGAGCTTAAAAATAACTACCATTGTGTTAAAATTGCTATAAATCCTTTGTTGATAATTACACACCACAACTCAATAAAGTAATTCCACAAATTAATTTAGGTTTTTTTTTTACAAAGTACGTAACATAACTGGAATTAGACAGGCAAATTTTTGGCAGATATTTAGGAGGAAGAAAATGCATTCCATATTAAATAAAATAAGATACACACTGCATAACAACAGGCCTTTACTTCTTTAAGACCGACGTGTTTCCCTCTCACTCTGTGTCTTCTATCGGTGGCAAATGATAGCCTACATCTGAAGACATTTCCTCTCATAAATATCATAGTATCATAAATACTATCAAGCCTCAAGTAAATTAACCTTTTAAAGCCTAGCTGTAACTTTACATACAACCAGGTTTAACATAAAAGAATTCTACGTGGTGCTCACATTGCGTTTATGTGTTTTGTACGGATCTCAGAACAAACAGCAACTTTTGCCTTATAAAACATTAAGAGACTGGTTTCTATAACCGAGACGGAGAGTGTTTACTGCGCGGTACGACCTCAGTCCTTATATAAAACAGATTACCTTTCACCTTTAAAGGGTTAAACGTGCACTCATTAACAGACCTAAAGCTGACTCAGAGCTAATTATGACCTACCTTGCAGCTCAATAAATTCTTAGCGACATCACGGCGATATCTCCACGACAATGCCAGAATCAATGGACTCTAAAGGCACTCAGATTGCAGATAAACTACATGTGCTCCAAAAATGAAAGAGACGTAACAAATTGATGGAAATTTTTCAAGAACGTAACAGACAATTTTAGAGCCGGGGGAGGGGGGAGGGGAGAGGACCATATTCCACTGTACCCCATCCTCGTACGTTAGTGTCATTGGCAGAACAGGCGGACGGCAAAAGCCCTCCGCCAATTCCAAACAACACTGACTTTCAAACAAAGGATTCGCCATCCCACTGGAAAGTATAAAGTTGAAGTCAGTAAAAAAAAGATGCAAGCTATACATAAAAATGGAGGGAGTTCCATTTTATGACCCAGTTACGTAAATCAACCTGAATGTAATCTCCTCCCCTTTTGAGTTCTCTGGGACGAACGTTTTGTACCCCACGTGAAACCCATCTCATCGACGCTTGAGCCCTCAGGGAGGGACTACCAAGTTGCTTGCACAGATCCAGCCATAACCAACAGAGTCACTGCTGGGGTCTTTCAACTCATGTCACCCGAAGATGAGATTGTTCCAAAGTTTCTCAGGCACTACCTCCTCCCCTTGAATATCTGAATCGCGAAAAATAATGTACAGGTCTAACAAACAGAACTGCGTTAGCAAAGACGCAAAGCAGGCAAAAGATTTGGTGGACCCAATGGTGATGTGTTTCTTTAGATTTCATGAACTTCTTAGCGCATTGTCGCTAATTATATCACACAACATTCAAACAAAAAAATGCACTCCTCCTATTCAGATATGCCCATCCCAGTGGCCGCGCGGTCTAAGGCGAGGGTCTGCGGCCGAGCGCTTGCTGGAATCGTGGGTTCGAATCCCACCGGGAGCATGGATGTTTGTCTTGTACAGTGTTTGTGTTGTCAGGTAGAGGTCTCTGCGACGGGCCGATCCTTCGTCCAGAGGAGTCCTACCGACTGTGGTGTGTGTTTGAGTGTGATCAAGTGAAAATAAAAACCCTCGACACCTATTGTGAACAAGTAAGTAGGAGAGGGAAGGACTATGTAAAGAAGCTATTCAGATGTTCTATATTACAATATCTGTGACGCAATTGAACATGTTTCGATCCCCTAAGCCAACTGCCTCATCCATCCGCATACAAACAGCCAACTTCCAGTACACAGACCAGGGATCGACTACGAACCCGGCTACAATTTAACAGATCTTTTTTACATTTTATCTTTTTCTAACGCGTACAGATGTTCTTAGTTCTGCTTGTGTAACCTTACTTTGATATGAAGCCCTGACGATGTTCCCATGAAGGATCAAAACATGTTAGATTTGGTCAGAGATATTGCAATATAGAATGTCTGGGAAAATAGAATGCACTGTGTTGGACTGAGTATTGTGTGAGTTGATTGGTTTAGATCTGATAGGGAAGAAACGCCACTACCTTCTTGTTGAAGACCAAACTCTGACTGTTCAATCGTTGTACCAATTGTGACAAAAGGTCACTACCTCTTTCAAGAAACCGAGATGGTCTGGGTGAATAAACTGGCACTGCGACAGGTTCCTCCCCGAACATTTCACTTTTCGCCTCTCAGTAATATTCTACCATTTTTCTACACTTAGCTAATACCGACGTTGCAAAACCTTCACAACCCACAGCGTCCTTAAATAAAACACTGTCAGGGAGAAACTGAGATGCTTTTGTATAATTACTACATCTGATACCAATGTAATGTCAGTGACACCTAACGTCCAATGTAGCTTGCAGTAGTGTGGCTATTACGTTCGGTGTGACGTAAAGGGCAATAGGCCACACGTAAACCCAGTAAACAAGCCCTGGCAATATACAAATTGGACGTGTTAGTAACATTTACCACGGAATAACAGAAAACCAAGTCATATTTCTATAACCACGACATCTGCTATGAAGAAAATGTTACTATCAAATTCATGCATTCGATAAAATTACGCCCATTACGTTTCTGTGGGGAAATACTATTATTTGAATAAAGTAAACAAGTCTTAGGAGTAAATAGTTCAATCTGAAATAAAGTTCATTCATTGTTAAGTGTGTCTTGGTACAGACCCGTGGCCTATTCCAAAGAAAATTCTTCAGGCAGTACGATCTAGTGGTTCGCTTTCAAATTCAAGTAAATTCCCTTCCTTAACATTTAAAACCCTAGCGGTAAGTTTACGGATCATCAGGTTTAACATTCAAAAGTTCTACGTGGTGCCCACATTGCGTTTATGTGTTTTGTACGGATCTCAGAACAAACAGCAACTTTTGCCTTATAAAGCATTAAGAGATTGGTTTTTATAACCGAAGTGGAGAGTGTTTACAGCGCGGTACGCACTGGGTCCTTATATAAAACAGACACGCTTCGTCTTTAAAGGGTTAAAGCTATCCAGTAGCTGCTAACGTCTTTTCCCTCGTTTTCTTCTCCTTTGAATTTTCGTTCAATGACGTGTTTTATAACGCGGATTCCCGCGCAAGATGTCACCAATCCAGTTAGCCTTCCTTCTTTTTATTTTACGTAGGATTTTCCTTTCTTTCCTGACTCTTTGTAATGATAAAGTTAACGCAATTCTTGTACAGGCGTGGACATGCCCTGAGGATTCCAGGAGGTTGAGGCTCCCAGAGTTCAAGACGATCGGCACATAAATGTGGTAACGTCAGCTGTAAGCATCGGCCGCCTTAACCCCCCAGGAAATATTCCTGGTACTCATTTCTCTTAGAGGCTGAGTCGACCCCAGAGCCACAGTGCGGCCAGAAGGATTAAGTGAATGAAAAATTTCGATATCACCAGCGGGAATCGACTCTACGTAATACTTCTTCATTTTTCACACAATCATTTCAACTGATCTTCTTCATCCTCCAGTACCACATTTCAAAGCTCTACTGAAAAGTTACTACGTAATTCCAGAAAAGTAATGATGTTAAAAGGTGAAGTTGGCCTCGAGATATTAGAATAAGTAATGGATGTTATTGAGTATTAACCCTTTAAAGACGAAGCGTATCTGTTTTATATAAGGACTCAGTGCGTACCGCGCTGTAAACACTCTCCACTTCGGTTATAAAAACCAATCTCTTAATGTTTTATAAGACAAAAGTTGCTGTTTGTTCTGAGATCCGTACAAAACACATAAACGCAATGTGGGCACCACGTAGAATTTTTTAATATTAATCCTGGTGGTACGTAAAGTTACCGCTAGGCTTTAAAAGGTTAAAGACGAAGCGTATCTGTTTTATATAAGGACTCAGTGCGTACCGCGCTGTAAACACTCTCCACTTCGGTTATAAAAACCATTCACTCAATAATGCATAAGGCAAAAGTCACTGTTTGTTCTGAGATCCGTACAAAACACATAAACGCAATGTGGGCACCACGTAGAATTTTTTAATGTTAAACCTGGTGTTATGTAAAGTTACCGCTAGGCTTTAAAAGGTTAAAGTCACACAACTTTTTAATTTTGATTTTACAGTTTCGAAGTTAATTCTGACTTTTATTTTAGATTTCCATCCTGCGGAACCCTCCAAAAAGAAGTAACGCCGTAATAAAGCGACGCAAAATGTAGATTACGAGACAGTCGATAAAGACTCATGTCTAGTTTTTCGGCTTTACTCTTACACGCAGCAGGAAGGCACTTGAGATGTCACTTACATATCGTGTCTGAAGTCAATAGTTGTCAATGCGCGATACTAGAAAGAGAGGGTAGCACATTGTGGCAGGGCCACAGCAATATACAGGCAGTATAGCAGGTTTCAAAAGTTTCCACCGCAACAAAGAAACAAATTTCTTGTCCCATTCAACGACATCATTCCTCTGGAATCGCTTGCATTGTGCGCACCTGTCATAACGTTCCATGACCTCTTGCAGATAAACTCTAGCGGAAAACTAAGGAACTAAATATCAGCGATACTTCTTAGCCTTTCCTAGTAAAAGGATAGAAAATTGGCAGTAAAATATGACATATTGAGGTGTTGCTACATTATGTAAGGAGGAAGCGTAACGTTTTTCCGCCGATATCAGTGGCCTCGCGGTCTAAGGCGTAGGTCTGCGGCCGAGCGCTTGCTGGGATCGTGGGTTCGAATCCCACCGGGGGCAGGCATGTTTGTCTTTTACAGTATTTGCGTTGTCAGGTAGAGGTCTGTGCGACGGGCTGATCCCTCGTCCAGAGGATTCCTACCGACTGTGGTGCGTGCTTGAGTGTGATTAAGTGAAAAATCAAAACCCTCTACACCTGCTGTGAACAAGTAGGTAGGAGAAGGGAGGACCCCAAACAAAAAATCAAAACTTTTTCCTGTAATTAATGTGTTTGAATTACCTGATTTTTTCATGACTAATCCCGATAGGGCTGTCGCAACAGAGCAGGTAAGTGGTCCTCCCCTGATATCCCTTATACTGCGCCTGGCTGACGCTGCTGGCAAGCTTCCTGGTCTCCCTAGCTAAAATTCGGCTCCTTTAACGGAGGAAGCAACAAAAATATTTGGAAACTGATATGACGTCCTGTACGGGAAATTTAGTAGAAAAAGTTTTCATGTAAAACAGGAGATGCAATGTACGTATAACGTATTATTGAGGCGCTTTCGCGTAACCATTCTTGCCGTGGGAAAGCAATAGGTACTACATATTATGAGAATGTGCCTGTAGCCTTAATTTTCCAGCATGCAGGCGCATGCCCCTTATGATATTGTCATCTGTGGCCCGTCCGGTTGTACCGTCTCATAAACGGCACGATTTTCGGGAAGAATTTATTGAACATAAGATGTGTGTTTTGATTTTCTCTACAAATTTATCTGAAACATTTCTCATTCTAAGAAGAATTTAGCGAGATGTTATCGTAAATGTACAGAGGTCTTCATGTAAAGTATTCGTTACTCTTGTCAAATTTTAGTGAAACTTGAATTTTGTCGACAGATTTTCGAAAAACGCTGAAATACGAAATTTCATGAAAATCCGTCTAGTAGGATCCGAGTTGTTCCATGTGGACATACGTACAGCTAATAGTCGCTTTTCACAATCTTGCGAAAGCGCCTAAAAACCACGCATACCGCTGACGCGCTTCTTTTGTGGTTGCATCTGTCGCAACCGTGCCCCCACCCCCATGTAGGTGAATCCCTCCGTAGCAACGAATTATAGTTCCTGAATGTAGGCCAGGACACAGGCCTTCTATTTCGAAGTCTTCTTTACTTTGTTGGCGTTCTATCGTAGTTCTTCCCTCTTCTACCTACTTGTTCACAGTAGGTATCGAGGTTGTTTATTTTTAATTTGATCACACTCAGACACACACCACAGTCGGTAGGACTCCTCTGGACGAGGGATCGTCCCGTCGCAGAGACCTCTACCTGAAAACACAAACACTGTACAAGAGACAAACATCCATGCCGCCGGTGGGATTCGCACCCACGATCCCAGCAAGCGCTCGGCCGCAGACCTACACATTAGACCGCGCGGCCACTGGGATCGGCGTTGGCGTTCTAGCAAGCGCCTAATCACAATCTTGAACAATTATGTATCTAACAGAAGCCTTACGTGTGTAAGGCACAAGGCTGCATATCAGCCTTCGAAACTTTACCAAGAACCATCAAAAATCTAAAACTCAAATGTCTAATAGTTACAAGGACAAAGAGCTGATGGACTTACGCCCGCACCTGATGATTGAATCACCTTCTTTCAAGGAGTGTCAAGTTTAATTACCTTATTCACATCACCTGTCATTAGTGTCCTGACACTGCCCCAATCAGTCCACCCTTTCGGCGTCTGTGTCTTTCACAAGTTCTTATAAATACTACCCTTCCATATAAGTCTAGGAGCTCAAAATAAGTGATTTAGCTTTAAGTTCTAAAAGGCAGCTATGCAGTTTTATTAATACATAATAAATATCACGCCTACTTCATATCTGTTTAATTAATGTGGCTTCCACCTTGTGTGAGAGGTTCTCGTTTTTTTCCTCAGTCCGTCCAGGCAAAGTTTGTTACGGATCGATAGAGTTGTGGCTGAAGGAATAGATCAAATGGCAGATAGATCGATAGATGGAAAAACGGAGCAAACGTCAGGAAAGTGGGCAGAGAGACACGACTAGTAAATAAGTAAACAGATAGACCTTAAAAAAATGACATGAAATTAAACAAGGATATCAATAGAGTGAGGAAGATGTAAGCATGTAAGATGTAAATCCTGATACCGGGAGATTGTGGGTTGTAAACCCAAATGCCATTTTTTTCACTTCCGGCACTCCCTTCCACGCAAGTCTCAGCGATATGGCCGCTCTCCGTATAGTTGTGTCTGCCCCTCGCCCAGAGACCCAGAGGAGTGGAGGGAGGAGCTGGGTTTCGATCCAAGTCTTTGATAGAGCCGCATTGATGAAGTGCTCCACCATGTGTCGGCAGCAGTGAAACAAAGTGCTTCGAACGTAGGAGAATTCCTGACTGTCTACAGAACTCACGGATAACAGTGCCAAGGGAAGTGCCTTTCGCTGTCTGTTACAAAGGAAGTTTCAAGTAAAGCAGTCGGCTGTGCACACCTACTTATGGAACAACAGCAGCAATAATGGTTCAGCTTTGAGGCAATTCAACCCGTTTTATGGTAACGATAAAAGAAATCACTCATCCGCCAAGCACAACTATGTATTTAAAAGTCTGCAAAATCCGCTACATGCACACGTTTCGGTTTCATCATAAGCCGAAACGTGTGCATGCAGCTGAGTTGCAGGTTTTGAATATATAGTCGTGTTTGAAGGGCGAGTGGTTGGTTTTGTTTCTTAAGGATGGCCCAGTTACGTTCCTTCTTAATGTGAGTGCTGCTTTAGCAGCCTAATAGCAATAAAAAAATTAACAAAAATGTACAAATGCAAGTAAAAAGCACCTTATGTTGAGTATGTATTTCTGATTCCCCGATACGTGCTACATGTCCTAACCATCACATTATTCGTACTTTGTTCAGGCAAAGAGTAAACTTTATTATGTTCCTCATTACGCTGTTCCCATTACTTCTTCCTCTTCAAGTTTTACAGCAGTATCTTTGATGGTGATGTTCTGAGATACGACGCCTTTTAATTTGCTAGATAGCTACCAGGTTTAGAGTAAAACTTATGCAAAAATTTTGACGGTTAAGAATGCCTTGAAGAGGAAGCAGCTGGATCATCTGAAACGTCGCCTGTTTACCAAACTGTATGGGGTCATATTCCGGACGGCAGTAGAGGAAAAACGTCAAGTTGTCTTTAAAAAACCATAAAGGCATATAGGGTTTGTAGAAGTATAACTCCACTCATTCTTAACCTTGGTGCTAAACGTATGGTTAACGTCACGCCCCACCGCTTTACCCCCTGGTATAAACCCCTTACCCAGTGATTAGTAGTCTGCGTAGGTCCCAGGAAGAGTCTGCATATTTTGGAGAACAGAAAATTTTCTTTCAGTTTCTGGGATTAGATCTACGGATAGACCAGCCGCAGTGTGGTCGCCACACCGACTACGCTGTGCCGGCTCTTCCCTCAAGTATTATTCTCCAAATATTCTTCCCAGTATTTTCTTCTTACTGGGCTTAAATCTATCAATAGATGAAAAACTCGCGGTGAAAGGCCAAGAGTCGCACTTGTATACAGCAACAGGAAAAGTTACAGGTGTGTGTGTGAACGTTTTTATACGTGGTAGACATACAAATACAACATATACTGATCCCTTGTGGAAAGTCGTGTAGGAAATTACGAGGAAAATATCAAAGACTATTTTCAACGCCTATTCTAGGGTTTCTTCCAGAATCTAAGAAAATTCACAAAACTCCATTCATAGAACCCAGACACCCAAGTAACTGCCGTACTATGAAACGGCCGCTACTGGAGAGCAAACAGAATGAATAGCTGACAGTTCTCAGCAGTTCAACTTCAATAGCTGACCGATACGTGCAAACTAGCAGCTTTCTGAATGCTGTGTAACAGGGAAGCAATTATGAAGCGCAGTTCTACAGTTCAATTCTACCATTTACAGAACATTTTATTACCTTAATGAAGCCTCTTGTATCAAATTACATTAAAATTCCTCTGATACAAGCGTGCAGACCCTGCAAGTCCAGTTCCGTACAGTAGGAAATACAAAAGGCAAAGGAACACCTCCTGGTGCCAACCAAAGAGACATAATTCGCTGAGAGCCGTGTATTAAATAGATGTACGAGCTTTTATAGCACATAAAAGTTATGTATTTTGCCCATTACGTATATAAAGTGATACTTGTCTGTAAATGGAACCTGGGCACAAGAGAAACCACTCTTTTGCAGAAAACTTTTACAGTCCGGAGTATCCAAAATTCAAGTACAGTAACCTGTGTGAAACGGAAACTGCTTGCAACGGAAGAAAAAATTCGGAATAATTTTATAAATTGCTACTGAAAAATGAAGTTACAATGACGGAAATTTTCAAAAATAGATGAAGTAAAACTAATAAGGAGGAGATGGCATCCATAAGTGCCCTTAGCTCAAAAGAATTCAGAGATTGGGGGAAATTTCTTTTATATAAGTACTAAAATTATGGACTTAAAATTTCATTTTGATACGCATCGATATTACGTTTCACTTAATGATGAAATTAAAATTTAACTTTCTCACAAATGGCTACAATTTATATTACCACTAAACTGATTGGAACCTGGATGTAAGTAAGAATTACAAATTTGATTTTAAATGTTATTTCAAATTCTTTTCTATTTGTAAACTATTTAACGAAATACAATGGAAAGGAATTTTATAGTAGTCATATCGTGCATATTCTTACAATCAGTGTATCGACCAAAAAACGTCCTTAATAAAAAAATAAAGAAATGGAAAAAATCCCTCAGTTTAGGCATGTGATATCTGCAGTACGAACGAACTGCAGCACTGTTATCTTCAACTGCAATAAAAGAAAATCAGTTAACAATGCACGTAAATTTTTGGGGAAGAATTCTGCAAAAAAAATATGTATGCACTTTACGTAGTCCAGTGGAAGAAGAGAAGTTCATGGAGGATTTTGTTGGAGAAACCTGAAGGGAAGAGACCACTTGAAAGACCAACTCTTAGAATGGGTATAATATTAAAAATTGACATTTAAACTTATTTTCTTGTGGGGGCTTCAATGGATTCACTTGTTTCAGGACAGGAACAAGTGGCAGGTCCCTTTTATTCACGGTAATGAAGCTTTGATTTCCAAAAAAATTCAGGGCATTCCTTGACTAGCTGAGGAACAGTTGGCTTCTCAAGAAAGAGTCTGATCCCTGGAATTAGTTTGGTCTGTGTAGTCGAAAGCAATGAACATTTGCACTCTATTTTCATAAATGTCAAGACTCATGATATATCAGGACTTTATAGCAGTGTTCGTAAAGTAACATTATTATTATTACTATACTAGTAGTAGTAGTAGTAGTAGTAGTAGTAGCAGCAGTAGTAGTAGTAGGCCATTGAAGAAGTTACCCATATTCCTACTACAGAGTAATCCACTTAAAACCGACACGTTTTCACAACGAAATCAAGAAAGGACTTTCGACGACACACGCACAAAAATGTGTTTAATCGCAAGGTTCTCATTTCCAGTATCTCCTGTAAGAGTGTGCATTTAGTTCACCAAAAACTAAATGAAACCAAATCATTTCTTTATTTCGCCGTGCAAGCTGGACGCTTTTAAATGGAACACCCTGTATTATCCTACAACATGTTTAGTAGTCACATACGGCAGACACACAACATACGAATCAAACAGAAGCATTTTATGTGATGTCAAGAGAGCATTTTTCTTATTTCCAGCTTCAAATGTCGCTGTTGTAAATTATATTACATAATTCATTGGTTCAAAACAAAGGAAACATGAAATTATGCTAGTACAATTATATTCATGTTGCGATTTTCCGCAGAACCGACTACACATTAGCACTTCCAGTTGCCATGACAACCCAGGGCGTATAATGCGTTTGAATTCGTGTTTAATGTAGTTACCAGCACGTAACGGTATACCTCCGACAGAGGAATTTCAGAAACACAGCACCGCATGCCACTAAGGAACGGAGTTGCGCACATCACGGCACGAATCTTCAAAGAAAGATAAAAGGGTACTCGCTTTCTCTCCCCTGAATGCTTCCTGATTGTATACAGAAGCGAGTAATTACAAATTAACTCCATTGTGCAATGCCTTCTTCCAAAAATTTCTGAGACGTTGTGTCAATCAAGGCACTCTTATGCATGTACGAGTATCTCGTCCAGGTGCTGAGGCAAGACCATCACTTCAGAGCCAAATCTGTCGCTATCTTCCATAAACGTACACCTTCTTAACAAATTCTGGGCACTGAACACAGTTACGCTTGACTCGAAAAAATTCTATTCCACTGAAATTACTCCTTAAAAATAAATTCAATTCAATGTATCCTTTAACTGTTTAAAGCCAGGGGGCCTGTGTGTGTTCCAGCCGCCTTAACAATGAAAACCGAACATTTTTTCCATGGATTTTATTCGTTTTGTATTATTCTCAGGAAAACAATATTTAATAAACTAGAATCTTTAAGAAAACTCTCAGTGTTGGCTGTGAGACAGAAATCTTTTGTATTTATAATTTAGAGGAAATAAAAGAAGTGAAATTTTTAATAAAATATGTAAAAAATTAACAAAAGACTGAAAATTTTAATAAAAGAGTGAACATTTAAGAATAATGCCAGAAAGGTTATTATTTTCTCTAATATTATAAAATAAATAGGCAGTAATTTCAAATGAGATATTCAAACTAACATAAATAGGCACTTTAGAAATGTACTTTAATGGAGTACACTTCTCTTCTCATGTGCTTTAGAAGTACATTAGTGTTATGTGGATGTTGAATACACTTTTCTGGCATGCCTCCTAATAAAAAGCCTCTATGGTCCAACGGAGTTCAAAACGCGTATAATTTATAATCCGCTTTGTGACTACTCGAATTCATTCATCTTCCTGGTTGTTCTACAATGGACGTTCCAACCGATACCAGAATATCAACATAACGTACAATTTTTCAGATTCCACAAGATTTGACACTCAAAATAAAAAAAAAATAGCTTCTGTGCGGTTTTTATATGGACACGGACCAGAGATCATGTGACAATTTATCAGATCGTCGCTGACAAGCCTTCCCCTTCATTCCACATGATGACGCAATACCGACGTCTGACATCTTGATAAGTATTATGCAAAATATCTAGACATCGGCGCCAGGGGGACTTAGCATTCACACCGTCTGCAACTGAACCGTGACAACCACGTACCAAGACCTGCAGTCGGTCGGAATCATTTTCACGTTCCAAGTAATTAGTCTGAGAAACGCAAATTTATCCCTGTACGTATAAGGCAGACTTTCTGCTACATTATTTATAGATACGCTCGGAGACGACAGCGTCTCAATTACAAACACCGATCAGTTAATGATATTTAGGGAAATAATCCGTGTTCATTTTGAAAAATATGCGAAACAGAAATAATGTGTTATAGTACATACTGTGTATTAAATATTATATATACAAGCACGCTACACGCTTTTTAATGCGTTCCATGTCCGTGCACTGTATCATAAGAAACATTAATCACCAACAAATGCACAAAGAGAGTTTTATCATCAATCGTAACACACTCCTACATGTTTCGACCCTGCTGGGTCATCTTCAGGGAGAACTATTTGTTACCCTTCCACTAGTGTTGCACTTTACAGTTGAGTGAGAATGTGCTCTTGACTGTGTACTGCGTTGTTTTTGGAGGCATGAACTCTCCGCGGTCCGGGCCTGCACTGCAGTTCAGGCCCGGACCGCGGAGAGTTCACGCTTCCAGTACACAGTACACAGTCAACAGCACGTTCTCACTCAACTNGTGTTACGATTGATGATAAAACTCTCTTTGTGCATTTGTTGGTGATAAGTGTTTTGCACACTGCACACTGTATAAAAATGCAGAGCTTCTCTGTGTTATAGCAGCTGATACGCATTCTTACCACTTGACTTTCAACGGTTAAACATCAAGCGACAGCCTAGGGATGATAGTGAGTAAAAGGTAAAGCTCCACTCATTCTTTATAACTGAAGTTTAACGTCGCTAGATACTTCCAGACAAACGTTGGAAAAGTTCCTTAAAGTAGGCCACGACTACCCTCTTCTTTGTCCTCCACCATCCATCATTTACAATTATCTTCCAAGTTAAAGGCTACGCAGCGTGTAACATACGTGCCAGGCCGTCAGTATGTTACAGTAATAACAGTTACTATTGTGCCACCAGAAAAGCCACGTGATGAGATTTTCCCCTTGCTGTTTGCAGTTCTGCGGGAATTAGAATACATGCAGAATAATCGTACTATAAATCACTAGAAAGGGTCTCATACTAAACATCATGTTTTTCTGAGATGTTACCCATATCGACTTGTACGTGCGTAAATGCAGTTTGGAAAAGCGTAGTGCCACTTTCTTCAGGAATAATTAGTGTTTTACCCTGAAGATGGATGAAAATATGTCTTGCGAAAAGTCAATACAAGAAGATTAAATAGGAAAACAGATACGGGCGCGTCAATTAGAAGACGGAAAGTTGAAGACGGAACAGAAAGGTTTGGTTCCGATATCATAATATAAAGACGAACTACGTACGTACGTAATGAAAATCTTTAAACATGTGACCTTAAACAAGCAAAAAAAATTGTCTATTTCTTCACCTATTAAAATAACCATTTTTACTTCCATGGCGTGACAGGCCCTAGTGTGTCAGAGCCTCCTTGCTGTCCAGGCTTCATGATCACACTCAGACACACCACATATTTCATTAAGACTTCTCTGGACGAGTGATCAGCCCGAAGCAGAGACCTCTAACAGACAACACACAACACTCACAAGACACAGACATCCACGTCCCGGACGGGATTCCAACCCATAATCCCCATAAGCGAACGGCCGCAGACCCACGTCTTAGACAGCGCGGCCACTAGGATATTAAAGCCGCACGGTAAAGGTAAAGCAGTCCCATTACAGGCCTGGACAGACCCTCAGGCTTCCAGGAGGTTGAGGCTCCCAGATTTCTAGACAGTCGGCACATGAAGGTGGTAAGGTTGTCAGCCCTACGCACCAGCCGCCTTTACCCCCCAGGAAATATTCCTGGTACTCATTTCTGTTAGAGGCTAAGTCGACCCCAGGGCCATAGTGCGACCGGAAGGATTATGTCAATGAAAAAATCCACTGACACCATCGAACTCGCGACCTGCCGGTTTGTAGCGCAGTGCCTCAACCAACTGCGCCAACGCGTGCCCCATTAAAGTCTCACGGCACGGATAAATTCCTTTACCTCAGACATAGGCCTGTTCTCCCCGATAGTGCTGGACTCTGTGCGACCGGCAGTGCCAAGGCAGGAATCCACATCTATGATCGAATTAAAGACCGCGGAATTTCCATTTTGCCCCCGATGACAATTACGATGGCCCGGAAGGAACACCAGTACGGTACCGTGCAATATGACCGACAGTGCGAACGTGCTGTACCTTGCTTTGGCTCATTCTGACTCTCTAGAGTATTCTTTTAAGTGCTGAACACAGAACCTCTTTTATCCCTCTTGTACCTGGAGCATTATTTACCATAGTCAAACGTGCAGTACAAAAAGCGCGTTCGTGTACCAGTAGTTACGATTTAGGTCGAGTTAGTCTCCCATCCTTCAGAATCAACAGGCTGTGAGGGGTGTTATACTAAAATTACCTCTTTCTGGAAACATACCTACTCGTCTTCCATCACAAACGCATTCGAACCTGTTTATAACAACATCGGTTTATGTGACATCTCGCCTATAACGTCAGATATTTTGTGGTACCAATTAATTCGGCACTGTTAACCATAAAATTATACTCCTCGGTTATAAAAACACCCGTTTATAACGCCACAAAATATGTAGATCCTTTTACGACATTATAACCGAATTCAATTGCATGTTATTTTTTTTAGACATATCCGGAAAAGTGCAGTCGGTATAGTGACCGGGCAATGGACTGGGGGATCCGAAGTTTGACTCCCGAAAAGGCAAGGGATTTTATTTTTCTCCAAAGCTTAAGAACTGATTCTCGGGCCAAACAAGCGCCCTATTCAATGGGTACGGTTGTTGTTTCCCCGGGAGTAAAGCGGCCGTGAATATGAAGCTGACCCATCACCTCTACACAGTGCCGAGCATAACAAAACTTTGAGCTACGCACCTACTTTCCTGATATGACTTCATGGCGTAGACAGGCAAAACTTTATTTTGAATTTCCGGCTAAATTACCCAAAATTGATAAATCCGATATGATATATTTGTCAAAAATGGCGATATCCCCCTTGAATCGTGTAGAAACAAGATGCAAAAAGCCTACTGCAGTTTGTTACCAAATCCTGATATCATATTTCAAAATTTCAGTGCAGAAAGGCGAACACTGCCAATACTGCGTCTATACCACACTTAAATTTTAATATTCCAGTGTGGACATTGCATACTTCAGGTAACATTTGTGGGGTGTCCCCAACTGACACAGAGATTTTCTTACGTCCAAATAAAATGTATTGGATCTTGTCAGACTTCAGGCTTCCACAACCGTCTAATAGATGATTTGCCACCTTATATATATACATATATATATGTTACGTTCGTTAAGGTAATATGTTTGTAAAACTTGACATAATGCCATAAAAAATAAGCTAAAATTTTCATATACTTTCATTTTGATGTTGACAGCTGAAGGACCACAGCAGCTAGGCGTCTGGAGTTTTAGACGATAAACCTATCCTACACATTACGTGACTCATTCCTGTAACGCAATTATAAAAATGTAAGGTTCACACTAAAACAAGCCACAGAGGGAGTAGAATTATAGCTGTACTCTTTCTTTTACCTCGGCGCTAGATGGGCTGAATGGTTAACACCACACCCCGACCGCATTACCCGGCAAAAGAAGCCCCGTTCCCACTGTGCAGGTAGCTGGG
>BLKM01001835.1:0-12603 GCA_013340265.1 Coptotermes formosanus
CTTTAGGAGGTCCACACTAAATGTCTCCATATGCACCCCTTTCTCCAATTTACTTCTGGCAATCCTGCCTTGTATTTTGGATCCAATCAGATAATGAGCGGAATCCACATTCGCACCTCTAAATACTCTCACATCCAGCAGATTTGATCTGTGTCTGGCATCTATCACTATATGATCTATTTGGTTGATGGTATATTTATTAGGTGTCCTTCAAGTTCCTTTATGGATCTTTTTATATATAAACAGTGTTCCACCAACAGCAAGATTATGTGCGAAGGGAAAATCTACTAAGTGTGATCCGTTATCATTTGTATCATCATGGAGACTGTGTCTTCCAGTATTACATTCACAGACGGAGTCTCTTCCTACTTATGCATTCAAGTCCCCTACTATAAATTTTTGTATCATATGTTGGAGGTTCTTTGTAGGCCTTAGTAGGTGCCTCGTGGAGATCATGTTTTTTTCCATCATCTGCCATCATCAACAGGAGCATGTGCATTAATAATGCTATAATTAAAGAATCTTCGAGCTGTTCGTATTGTATGTAGCCTAGGGTTGATGGGAATAAGTCCAATAACTGAATCTTTCATTCTGTTATTCACAGGGAAGCCCACTCCAAATTCATGTTCTTGTGATGTCCACTATATAAGATTACGTGCTCTCCTTTGTCCATAATTTCAGTGCCTGTCCACCTCACTTCCTGTAGAGCGAGCACATGCACACTATTTTAATGTTTAACTTTGCTCATTTCATCTGTCAGCTTTGCAAGCGATCCGACTTGACATACTGTCCTGACAATCCAGGAATATAATCTACATTTTCATATCTGTTTTTGTTTGCTGGGCCATACATAATATACTTTACAGATCTTTCCGAGGCTACTTCCTGGTTTCATACCAGTAGATTTTTACTGTGTAGTCATACGACAAACCCCGTTCCAGGAGGACTGGGATTTGATTTTGCGGTTTACTCCCCTAGGCTGGTTGGATTTACCACGCCCAAAGAGTCCCCCCTACCCTTCATTATGGACTGCTACTTTGCCTGGGCCCTGCCCTTCGATGTGTCTGGCATGGGTGTCCCCACCAGCAGAAGATGGAGTAGTAGGCTAGTCAAAACTGTTTGTGCTCATTTGCAGCACTGGAGGGTAGGGCCGTGCCATGGCTGAGTCGCTTAGCTGCCGGCCTTCCACCGTGGAGGCCCGCGTTCGATCCTGGGTCAGTCCACGTGGGATTTGTGGTGCAGAGAGTGGCGCTGGGACAGGTTTTTCCATGAGTGCTTCGGTTTTCCCCTGTCAATTTCATTCCACCAGTGCTCCATTACTAGGAAAAGGACAAATAATAATCATCTTCATCTCATCATTGGGTTGCACAAGAAGCCTTAAGGCTGTGGTGCACTTGCAGCAGCTGCTGCAGGGCTCTTCTCCACAAAAAAAACCGCAAGGCATCATATTCCAGAAGAGACTAATCTTCATTTTGCAGGATGACAGCATTATCATGATTTAAATGAAGTGGCATGTGATGATAAGAGTTTTCATCTAAGTATGTGATGCACAGAAGGCACTGCAGCTAGGATAGTGTGGACAGTACAGTGACTAGGTTACAGGCTGGACAACCCAGGCTTTGATTCCTGACAGGGATAGGAGATTTTTTCCTCTCCCCCAAAAAACTTATAAAGGCCCTGGGGCCTACCCAGTTGCCTATTCAATGGGTACTGGTGGCTCCTATATCAGGATTACAGTACCCAGGGCATGAGGCTGACCACTTGTCTCAATACAGTGCCAAGGCTAAGAATGTGCGGATCTGTACCATTATGCCCCTTTGTATGCCTTCATGTTGTGTGGAGGGAATGTTTACATACCTCATTAGAGAAAGCAGGAGAATCAAATTTTGGCATCATGAGCTACAGTACTGGTCAAAACTGCCTCATGTTTTATCACTGGTAGTGAGAAGGAACGGTAAGGTCATCTTCACAACAGCCCAACCAGCTCTCTTTTTTCTTGTTCCCCTCATCCCTCACCCCCTCCATCATACTGTAATTTTGAAGATTTAAGTCTTCTGGGATGTGATGCTGTGTGATTCGGTGAGAAAAGTGTTGGGTACTGTGCGCCCACTTACCACAGTGGCACATCCTAGAAGCCGCAAGTCCTAGTAACACCGCTGTGAGGAGATAAGATCTATGTTTGATATGTGTGTGTGGAATTTTGTACGTTATGTTTGATGTTCAGTGCTTGTTTGTATCATTGTGTTGCGTACAGGTGTTCCAGATTGCCAGCTTGAATTGTGAGTACACAGAAGTGCTCCTACAATCCTCTCAGAAAGTGAGATGCAGGGACAACAATGCAGAAAAGTGAAGAGGGAACACGTCTAGACCAATTAGCATTTCACAAAAATCTGTGCCTGTCATAGATTCTGCTGCAAGTTAGATACAGCCTGGATGGTTACATGTCTGCTTTACTGAGACCAACCTGCTGTCTGTAGAAAGCTTAGAGTTTGGAAGAGCAGCAGATCATCAGATCGGCCCCCAAAGCATAATGGAGATATTTTCCTGGCAGAATGCAGAGTCTTGACAACATTGTGTGCAATTTGCCTGGTCATTATGTGTGTATGTCTCTGTACTGAATTCATATGCTGGCTGTGCGTTATGATAATGGCAGCAATATGTGTGGTTAAGTTACATGCTGAGATTTCGTAATCCCCAGTTATAGGTTTTGAATTATTTTTGTGGGCATTGTTATAGGTGTATTAATTGAGGTTTGTAAGTATGTAAGGTAAGTAAGTATTTAGGGTGATGTTTTACCAGGATATCTACATCTTACGTGTTGACTGATGCATATCGGTAACATACTATTTATTGTGTATATATGACATTGCATTTGAATGTAAGGTATAGTGAACAATAAAATATGTTTAGCATCCCTCCTTCCCTTCCCCCATCCTTGGAAGTTTCCCTTTTAATGTGCATTGTTTTTACATTTGTGTTCCCTCATGAATAATTTATGGAGGAGGGGAGAGCGAGGTGCTCAGTCAGTTGGGAAAACAGGACAGAAAGAGAAAGTTGGGAATTCCAAGGGTGGGAGGCAGGAAAGGTAAGTCAGGTGGGTCCAGAAGGTCATTCAGGTTGGTATGCCAGATGAGACTGGCGGTAAGAAGGAAGGTTAGCAGGGCAGGGGCAGTGTAGGCAGTCACAGCAGGTGCTTCAGTGAGTACAGTGATTGGTGATAGGAGAGGTTATAAGAGTTTAAGGAACCGGTAGACTGTGGTTGGTGTATGCTGTGTGTTTAGTGTCCAGAAGGCGGAAAGGTAATATTGGAAAATATCCTGGAAGAGGAATTTTAACAGATTCAGGAGGTTACAAAGGGATGGATAGGGTTATTCTCTGAGTAATATGAGAAAAGTAAAATTTACCTCTAGGACGGGGAATAGGTCAACAGGCCTCTAAATGGTAGTGACTTAATTCTTTCACTTCAGTACTGGTTGTGTGTAGTTGTTTCCCCGCTCACAGAAAGGCGGTGTTTACCTTGTATAGGAGGCTGGGTTCATAGGGATATTAGGCAATTGCAATTCAATCTTGCAGTCTACAAATCAGCGCGGGGAATTACTCTCGCAAGGTAAGGTTATGCTTTTCACACTGTTCATGTGCTGTTGTACTGTTCTGCTCGCAAGCGGTAGGGATAGCGACGGCGGTAGTAAGAAATATGTTGTCTTGTTTATTCGTGGAAATGCTACGTATGGTGCTCTAGTCAGCTTCCAAATGAACCGATTGAAGGGGTTTTACCGCCAAGAAAATTGAACCCAAGGCGTGTGCTGTCACGATGACGTAGTTCAGTCGTGCCCAGGTAGGGTTCAGTTGAGTTTGATGTGTGCGTTGGTAGCAAGAGTGGTCTGTTAGATGTAAGTTGGTCTTTGATCACTCAGGGTTTAGCATAAGCCCGGTAAGAAGTGGGAATCATGGAATACATTGTGCTACTGTTAATAGTAGAGCGGAAGTTGGCAAGTTAGGCAGTAGGTGTCAACTAATACAATGTCGATTGGCGAGTTTGCAAGCGCTGGCCCGGTTAGCGCTATTCTAAATAAGAATACAAACCCTAGCGCTCATAGACAACGTCGATACCTGCTGTGAATGTGTAAGCAGTGGGATTCGTTCAGGTTTTATGCTTGCTGGTTTGATGTTATGGTGTCAACTGTTCTATGAAAAGCTTCCTCTACATGTGTGATCACATGGTACCGTGCGGTTTCAATGGGCTTCCGTAGTTGGTAGGCAGATTGGTGTCAATGTAAGGGAAGTAACAGAAAATCTCGTCTCCGAGTTTACCGTCGTTTTCGGCGTGAAGGTATAGTTGACCGAAAAGACTCTTTTTCTATCCAAGTAAACTGCTCTTCGTTATGACCAATCGCAACACAACATACATCGGTTTTGTGCATGCGTGGAAACTTAGAGATATACGTTTTCAATAAACTCCGTACGAAGCGGACGAGAGGTACCTTGTTGTGCAACGAAGTTCCCTTCACGGTTTACCGATCGCAGTCGAACTTAGTCTGTAGCGCCTACGTGGATAGTGGCAGTTTCGAAGTTTGAGGAACGTCGCTTTAATGGAACGATGAATCTGCCGAAAGGTACTTTGTTCTCCAAGAAAATGGAAGTTCATTATTGACCGATTTCAACAAAACGCGCATCATTTCTTGCGCGTGCGTGGTAATTTCCTGGTAAGAATTTTCGGGAAAACCCCTCAAAACCAAAGGAAGATACAGACGAAAAGGCACTTGTTCTCCTAGTAGAGCGCCCTTTAATCTCGACAGACGAAACATTTTGTAGCCTATCCGTCCAGTGTATGATGTACGAAGTTTGATGAAAGTCTCTGAAGACCGTATATAACCGAGAATGTACGTACTTCCCCGAGTAAGGCATCCATTTTTGAGCGATAACAACCAAATTTTCATCATGTATAGCGCAGGCTGGGGAACTACCAGGTACGTGTTACCTTTCAGGAAAATTCCTGCAATGCAACTACAGACGTAGCGGAAAAGGTATTTTGTTCTCGAAGTAGAGCATGCATTCAAACGGCCAAATACCGAGTTTCAGGAGAATTCCGGCAATTCAAGCGTAGATACAGCCGAAAACATACTTTGTTGTTCAGTTTATGTGCCGTTTAATTTTTGACCGATTGCAACCAAACTTACATGGTTTCTTCGAGCATGCGTGAAAATTTGGCGATATGAATTTTTAGGAAAGTCCCTTCCAAAAATTTAGTGGTATTTAAGAAACATGTTGTTACAAACGTGGCTCTGAAGACCGCGTGTCAGCGGTATAACTGTAACATCCAGAAGAGAAGATGAGATATTAGTTGATATTTTGGCAAAGAAAGACATACGAATTGCAACTATTACAGGAACAAAACCGAAATCGAAATATTCTAAAGTAACTCGAAAATGTTTTCAGTTTTATAGCGGCGTCGGTCAAAAGTTCGAGCAGAAACGGATGTTGTATCAATGGTACACAAAAAAAATTGAGAAAACAGTTGATAACTGTATCTGCGGGAATAATAGGATAATTCAAATGCGAGTCAAGATTAGTCGAGGAGATTTGCCAGATATTAGTACATATGCCCCAACTGAGACCAAAGAAGGAAATTATGCTTTTTACGAATATCACCAGAGGATTATAAATACCGTTATTAAACCAGACATGTTGCTCTTGATGAGTGACTTCAGTTCCACAATCATGTTGGAAGATTCGATGACACTACGCGAATTACAACAAGGACAGCTGTTTTTTTTCAATAATTATCAGTTATGTAATCAACATGTATTTCTCCACATATTACAAACTCGGTCTTTGGTTTCTGTAGAGATTTTGAAGTTGAATCCGAAAATCTAAAAAAAAAAATGACCCAAGTCCCCAGAAAGAGATCTGTATTTATATATTATAAGGAATCCTTTAATCTCTAGTTGCAGAGCACATGTTTCGCGGTTTTTTCCCCCCCTCACAGTAATAAGTCAAGTCAGTTCTATTACAGCATAAATCTTTTCTAACAAAAACATACACTCCTCCTTCCTGAAAAGTTTGGCGAGAATAACTAGGGCCTAGAGTATAACGAATTAATTTAAAAAGAAGTAAGTCTTGCTCAACCTTATGATGTTCCGAGAAACACAGTACATATGGATCTATCTGAAGCGAATTTGTTATTTCTTCACTTTTATTTCTTATGATTCTAATATTCTGATGTAAATTAACGAGTGAATGACTTAAATCTATATTTCCCACTTTCCTAGGTCCACAAAAATCCATCATTTCTTGTTCTTGGTTTTCTTCTTAATCTCCTTCATGCATTTAGTTCAACCTCCTGTACAGGACGAACTGTTTTCACATTTTTTTGTTGCATATGCCCTTCTTAAATTGCATTACTTTCCCCAACTGTGTAAAATTCATTCCTTCTCTTCTTTAGATTCTTGGTGTTGACTGCACTATTCCTAAAGTAGGAAGTCGTGCCGTTATGAAATAACTGTTTTTTTGTAATTTACGCCATTGGAGGGTAGTTGAGGTTCCTTCTTTGCCAGTTATGCAGCCTACAAAGTAAAAAAAAAAGTATTTTCAGGACGTGAATAGCTGGTGGTTTCCGTACCAACTGCTCGGTCGTCGTGTTAGTGATGTCATGTTAGTTTCAGTTCCGCCAGTGCAGTCGGGGGGGTTGCAAGCGAAGCCTCCGACAGATTGTTTTACTGCCGACTGATCTATCGTCGTGTTTGTCATGTTAGTTGCTCAGTCCAGGAGGAACACAGATGGCGAAAGTGTGGGCATGTTAAATGTGTATGTGGAAGAGAGATGGCAGAAGAAGCGAAGGCACGAATCCCATATTGAAGTGTTGTCACTGATATTCAGACCCTTTTACGTACTCTGTCGTGACTTGTAGCTAGGTAAACGATCCATGCAGACCAAATATGCTGTCCGAATTAGGGTTACTGTATTTGTTGTGGTAATGTTATTCTCCGTTTTTATGGCTTTGACGCCTAAAATTGGTTAGTGGTCTGGGTTATCAGATAGTAGTGGTACTAATAATTGTTGTTGATGATGGTCTATGTACAAAGTTTGGTTTGTTTCTCGTGTCAAATCTGGAGATTTTACGTTTGGTTGAATTCGCACTGAGGTGGGACTTTATTTAATGATGGAAAGTTATTGCTATTTTTATCACCATATTCTAAGTTTGTTAGAAGGCCGGGGAACGGGGAACCTTGTTCCTGTCGAAAAGTGGGAAATTTATAGCTGAGCATTTACGTGGTCACGTCATTGAAACTAGATAATGGCGTGGAATGTGACTTGGCAGTGAATGGTGGCGATTATTTATGAGGGATTGTCAGCGTTGATAACAGCCATGTTGATTATGAAGATAAATATTGAAAATATCCAGAGAGCTGAGGCTGTAACATGTGTTGTGTATATTTGCAACTATAAAGCCTAGAGTTTGTTACTAAATTCGAAATTAGAGCTTAACCTCTGTTGTGTTACTGATTCTGAACCTAAGTAAGTGACCACCTTCAACATCTATGAGCAAAATGTCATTATGTTAATTTATTACAAGTTCTTTTCCTCATCAGAAATACTCGAGCCGTGACATCTGTCAGTGAAGTTGCTGCCAGGTGAATGCTAAATATTGGAATCTGGGCATAAAGGATAATGTGAGAAGTTTGTGGGATGTTACCATGTCATGTTTGTTTTCAGTAAGAACACAGCATACCAGGAGGTTTTAGTGGGCCATGAGCTTTCTCTATGCAGCTTGTAATTACAAATAGTTTTTTATCCAGACCCAGTGGAGTCACTGTACTGTTTTTGTAGGTGTTAGTAATCTCTACCACAGTGTCCTTATTTTGTCTAAAAACTATGATTTACTTTCCACTGCTACTCCAATGTGTGTGTGGGCGCCATTGTATTTGACAAATGTTTGTTCCATCCAAAAATTTTTAGAATGTGGGAGACCAAGTTTCATACCCGTGAACAACAAGAGGGAGGAGTATAGTTCTATATAGTTTATTCGTAGATATCTCAGAGAGAATAGCAAATGGATGTTGATCTCATGCCATGATTTTCATGCCAAGCTTTGTGAAATTGGTATTTGCTTACAAAGGTGTTAGAGGAAGAAACACACAAAGATGGTGACAGATGTACACGTATTTGTGTGTTGGCAGTTACTGTGTGAAGTTAAAAGCTGCTGGTGATGAATTTAATTAATGTTTAATTCCCAGTATTCAGGCATCTAGCACATTACCTGCCCTGCAGAGTAAAGTCATAATTTGCCCCTTTGTGCTGTGCAGTTTTGTTTCATGAGGAAGTATCTTATGCAGTTCAAATTACTTTACTTTAATACCTTAAGATGCCAACCCAGGCTCTGGCTTCTTCCCATTGCAGTCATACACCAAAGTTGATCCTGGGCAACCTTTTGCTTAATTATAAACAAGATAGTGCAATACTTTTTCTGTAAAAATACTTGGACGCAATTTTAACACATGAGCTAGAATAAATTTGACCAGAGTACTAGTAAGGTTAGGTCTGTAGAATATGCTATTTCTGTAGCCCATATTCAATCATCTTCATATATTTCATACAAAATCTCACATTTGAACAAATTCCACAGTCATTCATTCAAGCTGTCATCTTAACAAACTGGTTCTCACACTATGTTTTCCTGTTTAAGTTCAAGATAAAATTCTTGTCTATAATTCAGTCATCTTGTAGAGACTATGGCAGTTACATGATTTAGAGTCCACAAAAGTTAGATAACAAACGATGATGATAAGTGTGAAACTTGTGTGATGCGTTTGGGAATACATGATAGTCGTGAGATGTAGATTGTGTGTGTGTGCTGTGGTATGGTGTCTGTTGCTGGATTTGTGTTTTTTATTCCATTTCTTGAAGTGTAGTTCAGTTGAAGACAGTAATTGGTGATAACGCTCATCAATGTTGAGATAATAAAATGTTGCTAGACTTACACGATGTAGAACATCACACTGTCTGGAATTTAGGTGACCACCATTTCTTCTTAAAACTTTCAGTATCACAATTGATGGAAGTTGATTTGTAGAAGGGGTTTAATACTGCCAACACTGATGTAATTAGATTTAGCACAATTCTTACCATATTGTCACTCTGATCAGTGAATTTAAGTTCTTTGGAAAGTGATTCAGTTCATTGGGCGTTAATAAGTGCCTGTGTCTTTCTTTTTCAGCAGTTTACTTTCGCACGACCTCTGATATTTGTATATTATAGCACTCTTCCACCAGCACTTAACACAGGATTTAATCACTTGGTATACACACAGTTGGTTTTCAAATTTCTACATACGTGAGATGCACTCATTAAGTCCTGTTTCAGTTGGTGAGCCAGTGTTCGTGTATATTAACTCTTTCATCTCACAGATGGATCATTTCTTCCATTGCCTGTCCACAGTTCCCAAATCTTCTATAATGTGCAGAATTTTCGGGCATCACTGAGGAGTCTGCGCAGAAGCAGTTCAGTCCCAGGCCAGTCTCCGTGGGCTTTGTTGTAGACAGAGTGGCACTGTGGCAGGTTTTCCCCGTATCATTCCACAACTGCACCATATTTATTCATTCGTCTGTGAGTAATGGTATGTAATTGTAGCAACTGACAGCCAAACAAACATTGTCCACGTGGCATTACAACTTTGTGTTGTTAGTAGCTCTGATAAATTGTCATAAATAACAGCTTCTTTTAGAAATGTCAACAGACTTTTCTTAGGGAATAAATAAGTAAATAAATGAATATCTGTTGACCACCTGTTCAGATATTATGAAGTAAAATTAACTGTAGAAGTGTTTAGTGACTCTGCACCAAGTAAGTAATGATGTTAGATAGTGGAAACTCAGCAACCAGTGAGTGACAGGTGGTGTTGAAAACGGAATCACGAGTGAAGTCTGACAAAATCGGAAATTGCAGAAGAGCCGCTACGAGGGAATGTCAAAAGTCAAAGTCATGTTGCAAGTTGTCATTACACGTAACTGACTTCTTGGTATAACCTGCTGTCTCTTCCTTCAGGGTTGACATTACTGTGACGAAATATTACTAACCCTTGCCATGGAATACACAGCACTTGTCTTAGTTCCGACATTCTAAATGCACCTTGATCTCTGTGTGTCAAGTACAGTAGTACAATATATTTTCCATAATCAGTTGTCGTACATTGTTTTTATTTTAGTACCTGTGAATGATGAGAGGAGTGGCTACTTACTTGACATGAGAGAGAAGAAATACCTCACATTTTAAATTTTCAAGATAGGAATTAGCAACATGCACAATTTCTGTAAATTCTGGTAACGTGGGGATGGTTAAGGTAACTGATCAAGTTCAGTCCCACCCCTCACCATTGAGTTTGTATGGTTTGTTTCCCTTAAGTTCCAGCTCTGTATGAAAGGGTGTACTAAGTGATGATTGCATATACCTGATGCAAGAGAATGGGAACACAGTTAGGTAAATGAGCCCTGCCAGTGTATAGAGGTGGTGTGAAGATGAAACTCCATGCAGGGATGTGGAAATACATTTGCGCTCCTACCACGGGAAGATTGTAATATTGGCTGGCAGAGCAGTGTTAGACTTGGTGGCTGCATATTTCTGGTATCTGCTGAAGTTACAGTTTGGCACACAGCAAACTTGTTCAAATTTTTCCATGTTGTATGCAAAGACAGACAGTATTGATAATAGTTATGCAGTGGTACAGTGGAAGGATATTAATTTTTTGAATAGTTCTGTGTAAGAGTATTGTGGAAAGATGAACAAGGAGTTCTGTTTGTCTTGACACAATCTGGAGACATTAGAGACGACACAACTAACAGGAGAGCTGAAACAATGAAAATGTAATGGAATTTAAAAGTATGTCAGATGCTGACACACACACGGATCTGCTGTGTGAAGTGGGTGGCTGAGTCGGTGAATTAGTGAAGGTGTGTGGACTGGGTGATTTAGGGTTCAGTTATGAGTGCTGAGTTGGTGTAGCTTGTGCAGAATATGAATAGTTAGGAGTATCATGTCTGTGGTTGGATTATAAGATGTGACTGGATGACTCTTCTTTGATTCCTGATAGAGGAAACTGTTGCGTTTTCCACCATCACTTGATACCAGCTGAGGGCCCTGCGCTTCAATGTGTCGTAGAGCCGTGACACTGAAGTGATGGCATCTGATCTCACCTACAGCATTATGCGTTGCACAAACATAATGCACAATGGGCAAGTGCACACCACATGACACAAAATCAGGTAGTTTGATGATGCATAATCTGGTAGCTCGTTCCTGATAATTTGGAGGGACAGTTACCCCCACATTCAGGGGGCGAATCGAAATGTCCGTGACTACCTACAAGGCTTCAGTCTCCCACCGCAGGAGAATCCCGTCTTCATTGGCAAACCATCGAAAACGTAAATGTCAGATATTATATAATCAACAACTGTAGAAAATATATGATATCAAGTAAAGATTTCATGTACGGAAAAGACTTGTTTTCCAACTAAGCATATTAATGCCATTCATGACAGTCACAAATGGCATATCATGTACATTGCAACAAGTATTGATAATACATGAGATGAGCGTATGGTCTTTTATAAAAAAAATATTATTTAATATTTTACATATCAGCAAGAGTAGAAAGCCACTGTTTACATTGTATAGGTTATATGACAGGGAATTTCCATTACATAACTCTTCTTTACTAAAAATACAGTACTGCCGCAAGTTTCCTAATGTTCCGTACAATACCTATTAATTGCAAGAGAAAACCCAAGCTTTACATTTTGCACGGAATATAATGAAACAAATAACGCCACAGTTCGTGTAGTATCAGACCTACGTACGTCACGGATTGGAGTTTCCGAGATTGTGGTGCTGTAAATGTATGGCAGCCAACTAATGTAGACACCTTGAACTACAATAAATGTAAGAAAACACTTGAAAAGATTTTATGTAAGTGAACTTACATCTATGTTGAATTTTCGGAATCTGAAACGTGTCTACAAATTATTTACTGCCAAGAGTAAAGTATTTTGGGAGCAAGATTCTGTGTTTAAATTAGCGTCAACCAATCAGCGCTAAGGTGATGGCGGTCTGTAGCAAATGGAGAACCATAACGAGAAGGTGGTGGGTGGTAGTAGGAGTTTTGTGCGAGGGAAGCCGGGGTTGGGTTGTGTCGGTGTGTTTGGTTCGTATTTGACGTTTATCAAGTTCATTAGTTGTTCCTTATACAAGTTATGATAGTTATAAGAATTTTGCAAGAAGCCAAGGGCAATCAGTGTGATCTGATTCTTGCATAAAGGATAATAATATATGTGGTGATGAGACAGATCATTAAGTTCCTCGTTATGAAAGTCTTGTATAATTTAATAATCACTGTTAAATATTTAAGAAACGTGGTGCGGTTATCTATAGGATGTTATGTGATTGCGACCTAGATGAGAATTTTTGATATTCTATATGTAAGTGTTCCAATTTTACTTAAATTAATTCTGTCAGTATTGGCTAAATGACAAAAAGACTTTTTCGATTGTAGAATTTTTCTGCGGTTTTCAGAGTCCAAGCTGGGGCAAACTTGGACGTCTCAGGGCTAAGGTG
>BLKM01001839.1:0-132914 GCA_013340265.1 Coptotermes formosanus
ACCTTGCCACCCTGCACTGTAATATCTCTTTATGGGGAATTACCACCTTCATTTCATACCTTTATTGGTCCTTGAAGGATGTTTGTGTTGGTTCGTATTTTCTGACATTGGGAATCTCATAAACGGAATCTGAAAACAGAGGTAACATCGGATTGTTTAAAAGGACTTACAGTCAGGGTACATATGTCTACTGTTTTTCAGTATAATCGTGTTGCCCATTATGACCCTCTACGCAGTGAGATTATCCACATCCTTGCAGCAGCAGTCGAGGTCCAACCAATCAAACAACTTAACACTGAACACTGCGCCTTTGTTGAAGTGCCTCGTATAGTAGTGATCTAACCCTTGTCTTAGGCCTAACACCCTGAGAAGACATCTTCACATAATGGGGCTGATGGATAGTCCCCTGTGTAGGAAATGTGGGGCTGGGGAGGAAACCTCAGCCCATGTGCTGTGTGAGTGTGAAGTCTTGGCGACACTCAGGCATATCTATCTGGGATCCTTCTTCTTGGACCCTGAGAACGTTAGAAGTCTGAGTCTAAGGGCAGTCTGTAACTGCTTTAGAAGGACAGGGCTGTTGTGACTTGGACCCAGTGAGGGGGCACAAAAGACCTGTCAAGGCCTACGTGCAGTGGGACCATGAGGGCTCGACCCACACTTACCCATTACTCAACCCTTGTGTCAAATAAATGCAGCTGATCTACATGTGATGTCAGTCATGAGTGTGTTCATGGAGGTTGAATTAAACATGTGGCAGCAAACAGTTATGTGGCATGGATGCTGGCATATAGTACAAGTGGAAAACATGAGCCCTCTAAAATATATTGACTTTTAAAAAGCTTTATTATATATTTTTTGCTTAAATTCAAGAAGACCTTTCATTTTTAACTATAAATGTAACCAACTCGTAATTTTGTAATGAGTATAATACATGCCAGAATTTCTGTTCTGAATTTCAGGAAATAAATATGGGACAACGCTGCTCTGACACAAGAGGTATCACTTTTGAAGATGTTCGTGTCCCGAAGGAAAATCTTCTCCTTGGTGAAGGAGCAGGCTTCAAAATCGCAATGGGAGCTTTCGACAAAACACGGCCACCCGTAAATAACAGAACAGCCACTTTATTTATAACATGTTATTCAACTCTTGGAAAGCAATAGGTTTTGCCTGGTGTGTGTGTCTTCTTTATGCCTTGTGACGAGTTCAGAACTTTTTCATTCTATATGTCAATTTTGTGCTGCAGGTTGCTGCAGGAGCAACGGGTCTAGCACAGCGGGCCCTGGATGAAGCAACAAAATACTCTTTGGAAAGGAAGACGTTTGGTGTTCCAATTGCAGATCACCAGGTAGGTTTGAGAGATTCTGATAGTGCGCTGGTTGTGCCGTGGCTGAGGTGGTTAGTCACTGGCCTCTCAAGGTGCACTCCTGCGGTCGGTATTGGTCAGTCCACTTCGGTTTTATGGTGGACAAAGTGACACTGGGACATGTTTTGTTCAACTACTTCAGTTTTCCCATTAGCATCATTCCACCAGTGTTCCAACCTCATTCATTCCCCTGTCATCAACACAGTATGGTCTTAGCAATTGATAGCATTATTTAGTAACATTTAAAATACAGTGTACTGGTTAATCACACCTCTTGTACAAACTGGGTTACACAGACTGAAGTCTTGGCAGATCTATGACAGGAGAAAACAGATTTAGTAAACCTACATGAATCAAAGTCACAACGTGCATTACTGGATCTTAGTTTATACTGTAACTGAAACCAAATGGTAGGAACGTTTTTAGAAGACTTGATATACTGTTACGTATTCCAGCAGCAAATTTCAGAACATGCCTGATGAAAATTGATGACAAATTAATTCTTTCGGCAGGCTGTAGCATTCATGTTGGCTGACATGGCAATAAACATTGAGACCGCACGTCTGGCATGGAGGATGTCAGCTTGGCAGACAGACAATGGCATAAGGAATACATACTTCTCTTCTATTGCAAAGGCACATGCAGGCGATATTGCTAACAAGTGTGTGTCGGATGCTGTACAGGTAAGAAGGGCGATACAAGATAAACTACACATGGAGCAGTCTGTACCAAAATTGTTTACAGAAGGCATTTTATATTGTAACTAGGCTTTTGGAGACCGGAGGAAGTAGCCAACAACACTATCTTATTTATGCTCACAGCCAGTCATCTGCTAGCAGAATGTGCTGTATAACACAGTTGTACCCTCATAATGGTAGCATAGATATTATGTCGGCAATGTTGGGAACTCCAATTCTTCCTCCTTTCTCCTTGCTGCCTATCCTCCATTCTTACCTTTGCCTGATTCAGTTTGTCCTGTTTCGTAAAAATGTGTGTCAAATTTCGAGGGGCTCTGACATTTTGAATTTGTCATTTGGCCATTTACATCTTTTCTGGGTGACCAGTCATATCAATTCAGAGCAGATGTGCAGTGTTTCAGAGAACTTGTCTGTTGCCATCTTCAGGAAATAATGAGGTATCTGCTCATAACTGACACGGATGGTCACCCACAAAGATGTTACAACCTGCAGCTGTCATTAAAGCTTCGTATTACTTGATAGATATTTGGAGGTGCTGGATTCAACACGGAATATCCTGTGGAGAAACTGATGAGAGATGCCAAGATATTTCAGATTTATGAAGGAACGTCACAGATCCAGCGACTTGTAATATCACGACAGCTTATAGAAACTTTCAAACAGAGGGCTTGAATGGTGAAAGTTTCTTGATCATATGTTTTTATATTCATCGGTGCTTGGGCCACATATTTTAATGATGAATTTGGATTCCATGAAATAATGGGACACTTACAAAATTATAAGCCTGAAGGTGGTTTTGAGTCAGAAAATTCGGCTTGTTAACATCAAAAGGTGTTGTGTAACGGAGGTCAAACTTTGCAATGTCTGTAGTAACAGATGGCACAGCAAACTGTTCAGTAGCAGAAATTTACAATGTTTCGGTGTTAAATGCGTCCAATGCGAAGTTGCAGCAAGTCCACACGAGGTGAAAGTTGCAATTTGTTACTTGGCATCCACATGTGAAAATGTTGTGCTTCAGCTGGGAATGAAGACACATGGGTCCCAATGCTGGCTGTGCTATATCTAGAGCACAGCTAAGGATTGGACCTTGAGGTGTGGTATGTACTGGTCCAATAATGTGTATAATTGGCAATAAAGAATATTTTCCTTACCGATTCTAAGGCCTATTTTAGAAGGAAGAAGTGTCATTGTGCACTTCAGCCACTCCCATTGAAGAGGCAGTATTGAAGTGGGTAACATAGGATTGTAGCAAGCATACTACACTCACAGACATGTCATTGTCATTATCTTTCTTGTCTGTGATCCTTTCCACTCTTTTTTAACTCCCTCATCTCTTTATTTTGTTATTGTACCTGTCATCATCGTGTCTTTCCAGCTCTTCTCCTACCTGTGAGTGCTGCCATTATTTTGTTCCTTTGAAAAATGTGGCTCTCCTTTTCTTCTTCGCTTCCTTCATCAGTCTCATTCACTCAGTTTCCTTATTTCTGATCTTTAAATTTTCACATTTCATACTCTTTTTCTATTCTCTCTTTCGTCATTCAAAGCAGTGGAAGGCAAGGCAAGATAGACACAAAAAAGTGTTTCGTCCTCTACAGTAAAGTGCCCTTTGCTACTGACAGATTTCGACCAAACTTGGACTGTATTTAGAGGACGTGGTAGGAGTGCATGGTATGCTGTGTCAATCTCCCCGCTGGAAGGGGAGGTGAGATAGGAAAACCGTTTCGTCCTCAGGAGTAAAGTGTCCTTTGTTACAGACTGATGTCGACCAAACTTCCACTGCTTTTAGAGGACGAGGTAGGAGTGCAATGTGTGCTGTGTCAGTATGTCCGATGGAAGGCAAGGCGAGACGAAAAAGTGTTTGGTCCTCAAGAGTAAAGTGCCCTTTGTTTCCGACCGATTTTGACCAAACTTGCACTGTTTGTAGAGGATGAGGTAGGAGTGCATGTTGTGCGGTGTCAGCCTCACCGCTTGAAGACAAGGCAAGATAGGGAGGAAAACCCGTTTCCTCTTCAAGAGTAAAGTGCCCTTTGTTACTGACCAATTTTGACCAAACTTGCACTGTTTGTAGAGGACGAGGTAGGAGTGCAAGATGTGCTGTGTCATTCTCCCCGATGAAAGGCAAGGCGAGATAGGGAGTAAAACCGTTTCATCCTCTAGAGTAAAGTGCCATTTGTTACTGACCAATCTCGAACAAACTTGCATTGCTTGTATGGCATGCACAGGGAGTTCCATGTGGTAATACTCGGTGACCAGACTGCAATCATAGGGGATATACGGACTAAACACTGTTTCAGCATCAACAGTAAAGTGCCCTTCATTACTGACCAAATTCAATCTAACTTGCACTGCTTGTAGCGCATACACAGGGAGTACCATGTATAATTACTCAGTGACCACACTGCAGTGCTAGGGGAGATACTGACAAAAAACTCTTTCGACCTCAAGGGTAAAGTACCCTCCATTACTGACCGCTTTCAACCTAACTTGCACTGCTTGTAGCGCATGCGCAGGGAGTACCACGCGGCGTTACTCAGTGTCCTTACTGCAATATTAGGGGAGATATGGACGAAAAACTATCTCGACCTCAAGAGTAAATTGCCCTTCATTACTGACTGACTTCAACCTAACTTGCACTGCTTGTAGTGCATGCACAGGCGATACCATGTGGCATTAATCAGTGACCCCACTTCAATCTTAGGGGATATATGGACGAAAAACTGTTTAGTCTTCAAAAGTAAAGTGCTCTTCACTACAGACCCACTTCAGCCTATCTTGCACTGTTTGTAGTGCATTCGAAGACAGTACCATATAGTATTACTCAGTGTCCCCACTGCAATCCTAGGGGACATACAGACAAAAATGTGTTTCGGCCCCAAAGAAAAGTGTCCTTTATTAGTTAGCGACTTCCGCCTCACTTGCACTGTTTGTAGCTCATCCGCAGGGAGTACCATGTCGTATTAGTCAGTGACCCCACTGCAATCCTATGGAAGATATGGGTGAAAAACTGTTTCGGCCTGAAGAATAAAGTTCCCTTCATTACGGACCGACTTCAACCTAACTTGCACTGCTTGTAGCGCATGCGCAGGGAGTACCATGTGGTATTACTCAGTGACTCCACTGCAATCCCAGTGAAAAACTGTTTCTGCCTCTATGGTAAAGTGCCCTTCATTACTGACCAACTTCAACCTCGCTTGCATTGCTTATAGTGCATAAATAGGGATTACGATGTGGTATTACTCAGTGAGTCCACTGCTATCCTAGGGCAGACACGGACAAAAAACTCTTTTGACCTCAAGAGTAATGTGTCCTTCAGTACTGACCGACTTCAACCTAACTGGCACTGCTTGTAGTGCATGCGCAGGGAGTACCATATGGTATTGCACATTGACCCCACTGCAATCCTACGGGAGATAGGATGAAAAACTGTTTCGACCTCAAGAGTAAAGTTCCCTTCATTACTGACCGACTTCAACGTAACTTGCACTGCTTGTAGCACATGCGCAGGGAGTACCATATGGTATTGCACATTGACCCCACTGCAAACCTACGGGAGGTACGGATGAAAAACCATTTCAGGCTCTAGAGTAAAGTACCCTTCATTACTGACCGACTTCACCCTAACTTGCACTGGATTTAGAGGAGGAGGTAGGAGTGCACGATATGCTGTGTCAGTCACTCCCTTGGAATGCAACGCCAGATTTTGCAGAAGAACCTTTTCGTCCTTAAGAGTAAAGTGCACTTTGATACTGATCGATTAAAACCAAACTTGCCCTGCTTGTAGAGGGCGCAGTAGGAGTGCGTGTGTTACTGTGTCATTCACTCCGATGGATGGCAAGGGGAGACGGAGGAAAAAGCGTTCCGTCCTCGAGAGTAATGTGCACGTTGTGTCAGACACCCCGCTGCAATGAGAGGCGATATAAGGAGGAATAACTCATTCCCGTTCAAGAATAAAGTGACCCTTTGTGCTCCCCCATTTCGACCAAACATTCCGTGCTTTAAATCTTGAGTAGGGATTTGGAAGTAGGATTGGCCTGTAACGCCTCTACAATGAGAACGCATATAGGGACGAAAAACTGTTTGGGCCTCTAGAGTAAAGTGCCCTCTGTTACTGGCCGATTTGGGGCAAACTTGTACAACCTATAGAACGCTGGCATAGAGTGCATCTTTTGCTTGCTCAGCGGTCCCCCTGGAATTCGAGGCGAAATATCGAGAGATTAAACTCTTTCTTCCTCAAGAGTAAAGTGCCCTTTATTACTGACCGATTTCGACCAAACTGGCACTGCATTTAGAGGATGATGTAGGAGTGCACGGTGTGCTGGGTCAGTCACTCCGCTGGAACGCACGGCCCGATAGGGAGGAAAACCCGTTTCGTCCTCAAGAGTAAAGTGTCCTTCATTACTAACCGATTTCAATCAAAGTTGCACGGTTTGTAGAAGACGAGGTAGGAGTGCACGATGTGCTGTGTCAGTCACTCCGCTGGAAGGCAAGCGAGATAGGGTGGAACAAGCGTCTCGTCTTCAAGAGTAAAATGCCCTTCGTTACTGCCGGATTTCAACCAAACTTGGAGAGCCTTTAGAACGCTGGCAGGGATTGCAAGGTTTGCAATCTCAGTTATCCCCCTGGTATTTGATGCGGTATATCGAGAAGAAACTGTTTCGTCGTCAGCAGTAAAGTGCCCTTTGTGACGCACCGATTTCGATCAAACTTGTACTTCTTGTAGAGGCCGAGGCAGGAGTGCACGGTGTGCAGTGTCAGTGACTCAGCTGGAATGCAAAGGGAGATACGAAAAACTGTTTCGCCCTCAAGAGTAAAGTGCCCTTTATTACTGACCGATTTCGACCAAACTTGCACTGCTTGTAGAAGGCGATGTAGGAGAGCACGGTGTGCTGTGACATTCACTTCGCTGGAACGCAAGGCGAGATACGGAGGAAAAACTGTTTCGTCTTCAAGAGTGAAGTGCCCTTTGTTACTGACCGATTTCGACCAATCTTGCACTGCTCGTAGAGGACGAGTTAGGAGGGCACGGTGTGGTGTGTCAGTCACTCCGCTGGAATGCAAGGCGAGATAGGAAAGACCGTTTCGTCCTCTAGAGTAAAGTGCTCTTTGTTACTGACCGATTTCGGCCAAACTTGCAGTACTTGTAGATGACGAGGCAGGAGTGCATGTTATGCTGTGTCAGTCACCCCACTACAATGCGAGGCGAGATGAGAAACCGTTTCGGCCTCAAGAGTAAAGTGGCCTTCGTTACTGACCGATTTCGACCAAACATAGAGTGCTAGTAGAACATTAGTAGGGAGTTCCAAGTATGATGTGTGTCGCCCCTTTGTAATGCGAGGGTCGAAAACATTTTTCGGCATCAAGAGTAAAAGTGCCCTTTTTTACTGACCGATTTCGACTAAACTTGCAGAGTCTGTAGATCACAAGCATTGAGTGCATGGCATGCTGTCTCAGTCACCCATCTACAATGTGAGGCGAGATATGGAGGGAAGACTCTTTCGGCCAAACTTACAGTGTATGTAGGCAATGAGTATGGAGTTACAAGGGTGATGTTTCCTTCACGCCGCTACAATGCGAGGGGAGACAGGGCCGAAAAACTGTTTCGGCCTCAAGAGTAAAGTAGCCTTCGTTAGTGACCGATTTAGACCAAACATACACTGCCTGTGGCCAAGGTTCATTGAGTACAGCGCTTGATATTTCGGTCAGCCAGCTGCAATGCGGGGCGAAATAAGTTGAAAAAACTATTTCTGCCTCAAGAGTAAAGTGGCCTTCGTTAGTGACCGATTTCGAGCAAATTTCCAGTGCTTGTCGACCATGATTAGGGAGTTCCAAGTGTGATGTGTCCATCACCCTGCAACAGTTCGAGGAGAGATACGGACGAAAAACTGTTTCGGCCTCATGCCCTTCCTTACTGACCGATTACGACCAAACATGCACTGCCTAACGCGTATGGGGAGTGAGTGCCATGTTTGATGTTTCAGTCACCCCGCTGCAATGGGAGGCGAGACAGGGACAAAAAACTGTTTTGGTCTCAAAAGTTATGTGCCCTTCAGTACTGACCGACTTCCACCAAACTTGCACTGCTTGTATAGCCTGGGCAAGGAGTGCGCGTTTCGCTGTGTCAGGCACCATGCTGCAATGCAAGGCGACACAGGGAGGAAAAAGTGTTTTGGCTTCAAGAGTAAAGTGACCTCCATTACAAACCGATTTCAACGAAACTTACACTGCTTGTAGACCATGAGTATGGAGTTCCAAGTGTGATGTTTTACTCACCCTGCTGCAATGCGAGGGGGAGGCAGGGACAAAGAACTGTTTTGTTCCCAGGAGAAAACCCATTTTCATGTCACAGAACATGTTTAGTATGCAGAAAGTAATGTCTCGTGTACCGCTGTACTTGAGGGAAGAGTCACTAACTCCATTCCAGAAAGTTCTGAGACAATAAGATTTGTCACTTATGAAAAGTTCCCCCCCCCCCCTCATATTTCAATATATATACACTTCCAAACACTGTTTTGTAACAAACGTACCATACATTCTGGCAGTTCAGAAATGTATTACATTATTTGGATGGGTTACTGAACATAATCTTTGCTAAAATGTCAGTTAATGACTTTTTCCATAACGTTATGTTAAAAAGAGCTACTAAAATGTATCTGGGGCCAGTCTTGGTATTCAGCGCTGGTTGTATCGTGTGGAATTTTATTACCTTTCCTGTTAGCACAAAGTATATTGTGTCCATATGAGAAAAACAGCACCTTAACAATCAGATCTTTGGAGTCAAAATTAAAAATAACCAAACATATTACCTTTTACTTCCCCTTTGATAAGGGAAAAAGTCTATACTTACAAGACGCAGCCTGCCAGACAGCAACCTGCAAACACACTGTATTAGTATATACACATCAGTACACATTAAAATACTCATTCTGAAGACAGCAGTTTTTAAGTAACATTTTTAACTCAAATATTATTATTATAATATGTTGTCATGAGGCCAAACAATAACTGGTAGGATTCGACACATAAATCTTTTTACATACTTCTGTAACTCGGCATTTGTGATATTTTACTTATGTTCACCATTTCCATGATATTACTCAATAAGACGCTGATTTTAGAGTAAAACATTAAACAAATAGACCCAGGTACAAATTTATTACTGTTTCCAAGTCTCTATGATGTTCTTTCTATACATGAAAGTTACACACTCATGTGACACTGGAGGTTGTGAAGGCCGTGGCTATAAAATCTACTGTGTTCTGGAACTTGACACAGTGCAGTCTCATAGAAAGGTACCGACAAGTTGCTGGAACCTGTTACCTTCATCTTCAGTGGGGAGGACCCTAAGATGCAGGCAGCCAGTTCACCCAAAATGTAGGTACCTCTCTACTGGATTAGGCCCTGAAAATAATAGCAGCATACCGCACCGAAACACTGGTATCTTACTATAAGACTACACGGTGTGACATCCCAGGCAACAGCAATCTCCATATCCTCATTAACCTTGAACATTCTATTTAAATCTGCATAAATGTTTTTCAGTCGCTGGAAGTTAACAATGTGAACACAAAATCTGCCTTCCCATGCCACATTCATGCTTTCTGTTAATGAAACTCTGATAGGTTAGTTAGCATATAACAGCAGAATCATAAACTGTGATACATCCACTCATACCTTTGTTTAATCATTACTGGATAACCTTTGTTTCAATTAAAAAAAAAAAGACTCTGAAATATGGCAATATTCAGACACTTCTTTAGAAAATACAGTATCTAGTTTTATACATACTACAATACAAACATACCTTTCAGATTTGAACTTACTTTTACTTAGCAAATCCAGCCACAGTGTTTATTGCTGAAAGAGCCAATCACTGCCACTGAAAATATGTTATAAGAGTTAACCAGTCTTTTTGATATTATTTACACTTAAAAACTCCTGAGGCAGTGTAACCATTATTCCACAAATTCTGCATCAGTTATAAAACATCCATCTGAAAAATCTGTCTTCTTCTACAAATCTGTAACATCACATGCACGTCAAATGCAGCACTGTGAGAGAACTGTTGTGATTGTCTATTGTCTCACAAGACTGCTCAAATCAGGACAAAAGGCTCTCAAATCCATGCTGTGAACCACCTTAAGGTAAGTAATAAAAATATAAACCTAAAGCCCTGATCAACAACAATACATGTATTTGTGTGATCAGCAGATCAGTATACTCTCGATTATTCATGGGTGGATTCTTGAATTTGTAGTGTATGCACTTATTTAGTTATACTTACAAAGGCACTAATCACCAACAAATGCACAAAGAGAGTTTTATGATCAATCGTAACACACTCCTACATGTTTCGACCCTGCTGGGTCATCTTCAGGGACAACTTTTTTGTTATTGTTACACTAAGGTTGCACTTTATAGTTGAGCGAGAATGTGCTGTTGACTGTGTACTGTGTACTGGAGGTGTGAACTCTGCGGTCCCAGCTTGCAGACTGGGACTGCAGAGAGTTCATGCCTCCAGCACACAGTCAACAGCAAATTCTCACTCAACTATAAAGTGCAACCTTAGTGTAACGATAACAAAAAAGTTCTCCCTGAAGATGACCCAGCAGGGTTGAAACATGTAGGAGGGTGTTACAATCGATCATAAAACTCTCTTTGTGCATTTGTTGGTGATTAGTGTTTTTGTATAATAAAGTGCACGGACATGGAACACATTAAATTTATTTATACTTAATTTAATAAAGTCTGTAGCTCAGATTACATAGTGTTGAATGGAGGATAAGAATAATATAATCATACAGTTATTTGAGGTGCTATCAGATTATCCCTTGTAATTCAACACAACAAAAAGCTATGTTTTTTTTAGCACATCTCCTGGCTGAGATTTAAACCCATGACCTCCTCAATGAGAATCTGAGGTCATATTGACTCAAACATATTTATTCAGTTCCACAGATCATAAAAAGCTTTTCAGTAGTGAACAATAATAAATGCAACAATTTTGAGATGTCATCTTGAGTAACTGACTTGTAGTATACTACACCCTGTTACAAAATTGTGTACAGCCTGATAACGGATTAATTAAAAGCCAAAATATGTAGCTGTTTTTAGGTCTTCTATATCAAACACATTTTGTGTCTGTCGGATCCTTATTTGTTCTTTATACATTAGCACAACAGGATGGGTCACAATTAAGTCCACACATATATTTATCAGATCTCTACTTGTCCATGAACAGTTCCTTGTTTAATTTCCACTGATCATTAACGTCTTCTGGATGATTATAAAACTTTGCATGATTATTCAAACACACTTATGAACCAGATTTTTAGAATGTTCAAAGATGTTCTGAAATTCATGCTCAGCACTCCCTTACTGCAACACTACACTCTGCAGCTACTCACACCCATGGAAGCTATAATAATGGCCGAACGTCTCGGTTCAAAATAATGTATGCACTACCAATTCTGGATTATTCATACTTTCATTAGCCTGAATAATACAGAGTATACTGTAATTCTTTGATCTTGTTAGAAAGCAAAGATTAATTGATCAGTGCAACCCAAAAATAGTCTATGTCATGTTTTCTTAACTTTACTATAATAAACTGCCTATAATATCAGCAGGAGTGCTTCTGTACGTGTACACATGATCACAGGACCTATGCTGTTCATCAGTCAGTCATGAATGAAAATATTAGAACATGGATTGATCTTGAGATCTGCGATCTTCTGGGGTATAACACAGTGTCAAGTGGTAATCCTTTAAAGGATTACGTTGAGTGGTAATCCTTAAGGATTACCACTCGATGCTGCGTTATACCCCAGAACAGCGCAGATCTCATCAGCATCGTGGCAGAAGCCTGAAATCATGGACTGATTTTGGGTATTAACACTTTACAGTTTTCTTTTAGAACAGTGCCTTACAAACTGTACAAAGTAGTTCATCCACAAGTGTTGAATTTAGAAATATGTAATCACTGTACAATACTAGCTTGCCTGATGCTGTGTACTCCTAGTGGATGGTTTGTTAAATAAATAACAAACACCCACAATTTGTGAATTTCTATAAATATTACTATGTACAGGGTCACAGTCAATTTACAATTCCTGTGAAAATTGTTAAACTTGGGTCATGCCATGGCTCAAGCTGTTACTTGTACTCACCAGCATCTGACCATGGAGGCCCTAGTTCAAAGCCTGGCCAGTCCACATTGCATTTGTGGTGGACAAAATGATACTGGGACAGATTTTGCTCTGAGAACCTCAATTTCCCCTGTCAGTATCCCACCAATGCTCCGTGCTCAGATATTATATCCTTCTGACACCATATAATCTTTGCAACTGGCAGCATAATTAAATAATACACTTAAAAAATTAAATTGAATATGACCCTATAAATAAAAGTGCTTATACATGATCACGAACTATGGGAGTGTGTTATGTGATCATCTGATCACACGGAACAAGTTAATGAGACAGCTCAGTCAGTATAGTGACTGGCTATGGGGACTGACATTCAGGGTTACATTCTCAGCAGAGGCAAAAGACTTTCTGTTTTATTGGACTGGCTTTGAGATCCATCTATCTTCCTATACAATGGGTATGGGGGCTCTGACCACAACGAGAAAAATGGTTGAGGTGTGAAGCTGACCACTCACCTATATTTAGCACCAGGCTTCAGAATGTATGGAGCAATACCTCTATTCCCACATACATCATCATGGAATGATAAAAAATTAAACACACTAATGACTTGATCTTACTATAATAATTAAACTGTGAATATTACTATGCTGGTAGGGAATCCTAATCGGGAGGTAATGTCTGACAGAACACTACAATGCTGCATTGCGTACCCAATAACTGGTCCACTCTTAATGCATTACAGCTCTTGAATAATGCTATGAAGGGCTGTGCTTTTGTGCTGGCAGTCAGTCACCGGCCTCACACTGTAGAGGTCCAGGTTCCATTCCAGGTCAGTCCGCGTGGGATGCGTGGTGGGCAAAGTGGCAATAGGACGGGTTCTTCTCAAGGTACTTTGGTATTGCTGTCAATGTCACTTCACCACTGCCGCATACTGATTGCTTTATCTGTTGCAAATGGTAGAGAATCTTAGCAATTGACAGTGTCATTCAATAACATGCCTGTGCCAAATTAATGTCACACAAAGTAATGTGCAACTCTTGTGTTTGTCTTTAAATTTATCCCATACACTTGTCTTATGTAAAGAAAGATAATATCTTTTGCGTTAAAGTAAAATTAAGTAATGACGTCCCTGCACCTAAGCGTCATGCCTCAGTACTAGATGAATGTGGGCAGCCAGCTTCACTGCAGCCAGTTTATTTCCACATAAAGAGCCTTATAAATTCATTAATTGTTGGGGGGGGGGCCATGTAAGGTCTTCATAAAGAGGAGCAACGTGTGATGACCTGTGAGTGTATATCAGACCAAGTCCACATCACTGGTTTTTAGTCCCTTCAGATAAGGTCTGTTTGACCTTCCTGGCCTCTGTCCACCCATGCAAGCATGCTAAAGCCATTTCTCAGGTGAGGCCACATACAGAACAGATTCTACTACCCCAGTAATAAGATGATCATAATGAAAATGGTGAGGAGTGGAGCCCTACAGCTTCACGTGTGCTCCTAACCATGGAATGGGGGCAGTACTTTTCATATTCCCACAGTTGTACATTTGTTAGAGGTTAAGGGTTCAGTCTGTGTCCAAAAAAATTTTTACACAGCTCTAACGAGGGAAAACACCCTATCTGTCACTCCTTCAGGGTCCAGTAGCATATTCCCATAAAGGGTACGCAAGATTTACAATATTAATTGCTGTGTATTCTCTCCTTTATGGTTTTTGTTTATGTTCAGAATATAATATGTATTCCTGACATGCAAGAATAAATATTATATACATCATTGTACTTTATGTGACTAGCACAGAAGAAGAAAGCCGGTCTTTAAATTACGTGTGGGTAAGAAGTCAAACACATCTGTCAGCATGCGTAAAATATAAACTCACTTAAGAGGGTGCTGTAAGAAACATTAGATCAAAATGTAACAACATGTAACTATTTGTACTTACACACTGCTGCCAACATACATTATGATTCAGTGTTGCTTACAACATTCTGATTTACTGTTACAATATGTGTTATGTGAGATGATGTACCACATTTGCTCATGTAATGAGTATAATTAATTTTAGTAAACTTTGCTTTCAGAAGTACACCTACTCCCCGACATATGAACAGGATATGTTCTGACCACCTGGTCGGTCATAAGTCAAATTGGTTATAAGTTAAAAATACAAAATGAAGTGGAATATACACCCTCCAGCAAGTTGAAGGTGACTCAGATATGTAGTCTTTCTGTTGCAAAGTAACAGGAACAGAGTTTCTTCAACAAAATATAAAAAGGTTAATCCGACTGTTGTTAAATACAATGAAATGAAATTGTAATGACTCTTTATAGTAGTTTGAACTGAAATATTCTTAAAGAAATGCTGGTTGTACCTTTCTCTGATCATAAGTTGGGGAGTGACTACCCAGCAGTCTGTCATAATATAGTATAAGAACTGCAACGCTTTTGCTGTTTCTGAAACGAGATCTTGCACACACCTTACTGCTTTAATACAGTTTATTTAATGACACTGTCAGCAGCTCAGCTTACACAGTGCCAAATTGTAGGAAGTTTGATGAATTTAAGTGGATGTAGAAGAATGTGGTCATGGTCTAATTTGAGGGACCAGCATGGCATTTGCCTGGAAGACTGAGGAAAACCACAAAAAACTTCAGTTGAGATAGTCAAGTGTCCCAGTCAAGACTGAAACCAAGCACCTACCCAACGTAAATCCGGAGCGTTATTGCTTGAACCCACTCCCTCAGTTTGTCCAGGTTGAATGAGTTACCTAACCAAGGAGTAACATACTGCATTCATTTCTGCATATTTCTTGAACTGCAATGTACAGCTACCCAAGCACATCCTATCCAGATTGTCATAAAACTATGCTGGAACTTTACATTCATCATGTTTGTTACGTTGCTTGGTTTTTGTTTTATGACAAACAAGAAACAAAATGTCAGATGTAAAAGAGTCTGAATGATACTGGTTTTGTCTGTTTGATGAAAGAACGGACAGTCTTTCTGCTGCATAGTCACACAGGGTTAAAACACTGTAAATCTATATGTTTCATGACGTTAAAGCTTACAATTCCAATGGAATCAGCTATGCTGTTTAATAAAATCAGATACGAAATCTACATACAACACAGCTAAACCTTACTGTATCTTTCCTGACCTTTCAAAACACAATAAATATGACCGACAAGCTTCAGTCATTCACAGTGGATGTACACTCGCAAAAACCCGGTGTTATCAGTCACATAGAAAGCAACATACCTGAAACTCAACCAACTGATTTGATCTCTATCCTTCCTGGTCAGATTATGTATTACTACAGACACTGTCATTCAATCCTTCAACCAGTCAGATGATCCTTGACTGTAAACCTTAAGTCACAATGATTCAGATCAGTTGCAGCAGGCTCTATGAAGCCACAGTATCCATGATATAAAACACAGGTCTTGTGTTAACACTATACTGACTTGCTTTGTATCCTAAGCAAGAAATTCTTGGGAAATATAATTACAGACAGTCACATGTCCTGATTTTTCGAAGGGCCCTGGGAACCATCTGCTTTGGAAGTAATATGGATATTTAATATATCAAACATTTTGATCACAAACTAGGTACAGGCATTACTTGAGCAAATACAGTATCTAATGGTCCTTATTTGCCACCCACCTCATCATATTTTGTATGTACTTATTAATTCTATTAGGGAACTTCTTATTCCTGAACTTATCTTGGGCTGCATTCTTGAAAGGCCCTACTTAGAATGTTTCTCTGTAGCAGCATATTGGTGGGATGGCTGGTGTGAGGGTGCATCTAGAATGGCCCCCACTATCAGCCACACACCTGTGCCTTCTCTCTCAGAAATTCTGTTGACGTTTACGTTTCTGGTCCATGGCATCAAGGATAGGTTGGCGTTTGGTTTGATATCGTCGCCGTAACTCGTCGATCTCACGTTCCATCTCTGCATCTAGATTTGCCATCCTCTGCTGCAGATCTTCATAGCTTAGGAACTTTAACTGTAACACATTTGTTACAATTCCAATATAAGTTTCAGTAACTAGCTCATACTAGACAGTTCTTCAAATTTGTCATGAACAATGCACCAGCTACATGACTGCACTTAATAATATGAGGTGTATTTGGAAATGATTTGGACTCACCTCATATGCAGAAATTTTATTACCTTTACGCTAAATACCAAACAATTGATATCTCAACATATTCCTCTCCTAGGTTATATACATCACTGCTGTCTACCTGGAAGCTTCTGGGTGGTATCACAGAACCATTCTTTAGGGATGTTGCAATACTACTCATGGACAGCCATCAATGCAGTTTTGTTGCCAGTGTTGAAGCTCTGTACCCAGTCGAACACAGTCCTGCATGCAGGTACCTTCTCTCCACAAACTGCAGATAACTGTTGATGAATACCTGATGGTTTCACACCTCCTTTTTGCAGAAGCCACGTGATCCATCTCTGCCCATGATAAACCCCCTTCCACGTTGAAAATCATGTCCATGTGCTTCGACCACTAGACTTGGTAATGATGCAGCAGTTTTTTCAGAGGCATGCACGACTAGGGCCATCTGGTGGCAGACTGCCGTACTAAGACTTCACTAGCTGATGATAATTCACGTGATCTTACAGCTTGTTATTTAGCAAAAGAGTAGTCCCTGTCCAAATCATTTCTGAACACCCTTTGTATATCATCAGAGCAGACAAACATGTAGGTGTACTGTAATGATACTTAGGTACTGCAATTCTATCTCACTTAGCAAGTTTGATCTTGTTTGTGAGGAATCTGGTATGAAGCGTGGCAAGCAGCTGTTTAGCCTGAAGATTTGAGTCTCCTGGGATGTTACGCCATCTCAGTTGGTCAACACTCATAGTGACCTCAAAACACCGGAAAGTATTCACCGGTTTATACAGTGTAACAACCCAGAAGACTTGAATTTTCTGTGGCACCACTGTGAGAACCTAAAGTCTTGCTAATGGCTATACTTTTCCTCATTCTGTATTTTGCTAAGTTTTAGTGACCTTTGTTAGGTTTATGGCATCATCACAGCCACCTTTGCCATTCAGCCCATGTCTTTCAATCCCCTTATAACTTTTGAACCAGAACATGGAATGTCAGATTTCCTGACCAAAATTCTGCAGGTATTTCTCATCTTGCAACACATGTTACATGCCGCCTTATTTCATCCACATCCATTTCAGCCTTCTTTTCCATTTTCTGAACTCTGCAGACGACTGAGTAAACTTTCCTGGCCCCACTGACCACCACATTCACTACACCTAATTATTTGTGTAAGTTTCCTACAGTTCCTAGTTGGATACATATTTTTTTTAGCCATTTTCTGATACTTTGTACATGTTTCTGTCTGTTCAACTAAATCAACAACTGCAGTATGGTACTGCTAAAACAGAGCACTGGCTGAAAATGTAAAGGATGGTCAGGTATGGTCCACAACACGCCACGTTCGACAGAAATTTCCACAGACCACCCACAAAATGTTCGTGGACCTCTAGCTGTACACAGACCACATGCTAGAAAATGCTAATTTAATCAACCAAATAAAAAGAGGTGAAAAGTAAAAATTATGAAGTTTCATTCTGCAATTTTATGTAACCTTGTGAAAATGCTGAAAAATAACACTTACAAACTCAAAGTCACCATCAACAAACGGTCTCTGAAATTTGGCCTGGTTCTCATGATGGTGCCTCGCTTGGAAAGGCTCTGCAGTGGGGGGGTGGCGGAGTGGGCCCCCTCCCCCTGCACCTGAGATCTGGTTCAACTGTCGCTGCAGATGGTTCTGGAATCTCTGCCTCTCCTCTGCTGACAGTTGTGGCTGCTGTGGTGATGGCACCATTGCTTTGTGCTGCGGATGCACAGAATTAGCACTGTTTTGTGATGGTGACACGTTGGCACTTGGCGATACATTGGAATGGGCATTAGTGAGTACATCTGCACCTGACAGTCTTTGAGATGGGGAGACATGAGGCTGGCCATTGCCCTGATCAAAGGAGAAAAATTGCATAAATTTCCTTAATTTCTTATTTCAGGCTCATCACACTCTGGATACACCCTTCAGGGGATCAGGATTGTACTGATTTCTTGTTACACTGTAACATCCAGGTACCTGATTCCCCACTATAAGAATGTGCAGGTACCTCTCTGTTATGATATCATAGCTGAGACTGGCTTCTGGGACGTGACATTGTGTAACTTGGTAAATAGGCACCCATGTTTCAGAGGAATCTAGCACCCATTTTCAGGGTGGAAGATGAAGGCAGCAGGTTCCTCCAAAACACTGGTACCTATCCACAAACCCACGTGGTGTCACATACTTGTTCACCATTGTGAAACATGAAATCTCACTTTTCAGCATTAATTTATATACCTCCCCACCCCCCAAATAATAAACAGGGATGGGGTGGGGGAAGAAGAAACAGAGACAAGGCAAAGGTACAGTTGTCACTGTGCTTAATTAAGTCCCAGATCATGAAGGCATACGGTGGAGTGGTGGTATGGCTCCATATATATTCTCAATCTTTTAATTAAGTGCCAGGGAGGTACGGGACCATACAGTCTCAGCATTAGCACCAGACGAATATGAGTGGTCAGCTTCTTACACAGCTACCGTACTTGGGGAAGGAGCGCCCAGTACCTATTGGACAGGAGGCTGGATGGGCCCTAGGGATGGTCTGGATGCTTTCCAGAAGAGAAATAGTTCTTGATACTGCCAGAAATCAAACCCTTATTCCTTAGTCATGGAGAAACAGGATGACAGAAATTAAAAAAGGAAAAGGAATTGTGTTATCAATATGTCTAAATTGTTTTAACCCTTTGACAGCAAATCTTGTTTATAAAGTCAAAGATTGGCATCATGTAATGAGCTGCCATGTGGTAAAAAGTTAGCAGACTGGGTGACAAAAATGGCAGCATATCTAAACTGGAATGTATTCTGCGTCTGGGGGCGGAAAGGTAGCACTTTGCTAACCTACTGCCCATAAAGGATTAGGAAAACACTTTCTAAAACTCCACATGTTCTAGGTCTGAAATGATTAAATCACAAATGCACAAAGAATAAATGTTTCTGTTCAACACCATACTTGCCCAAGGAATGACTTATGTCATTGTCTCATTCATTACATTTAGTATGCAATTTGAAATGGAGTCAACAGAACAAATTACCATACATTTTTGTAATCCTTCCTACACATGAATTTACAGTGGTTATGATGTTCATTGCCCATTACCAAAGCATATTAATATATCTGACACTACGTAATTAAGCTGCTTACTTTAATATTCTCAGCCTCTTTCTTGTCGAAGTGATCAAGAAACAATGGACGATATTTCTTCCCAGATTCCTCAGGACCTGTGTCATGCCCTGAAAATAAACAATGGCAGTAACCATGTGTTTTAGGGATAACTGTTATGTTATGAGACAAGCAACAGACACAAATTAATACATCACAATCAGTGATCCATTTCTATGAACAATTCTCACTGGTACATACTATGTCCAGGACATTAAGCTTGTCAGACATAACCTTAACGTTTCACATCAATGCCACGTTTGTAACTGCTGATATGTAGAAATGTTTCATACCTGTTTGTCACTAGTGAAGGTTGTCACTACCAACATACTTGTGAATGGAACTGACGGATGGCTGGAAAGGAATAATGGGAAACATGCTCGAAAGGAAAGCAAAACAGAAGAATCAGGCCTTCTAGGATGTGACACTGCACCACTGGGATGGTATTTCAAGACATTTCAAAGGAATGTTGTGCCTTCATCTTTAACCTTCAAGGAGCCCAAGCCAGACAGTAGCAGCTTATGGGCAAAGCAGAGGTTCAATCAATGGGACTTGTTTCTACGCATCAACTTACTCTTCATCGTGGGCTCTTCTTCAGTGTCACTGTTAATCACCATGGTGCCAAGGTCACTCTGAAGCTCCAGCATAGTACCAGCTTCACTGTTGGCCACCAAAGTACCAGTATCATTTGTCAGTACCGTACCATCAACAAGATCTCGTGATGGTACCAATGTCCCTGAGTCTTGAGGATACTGCACCATAGTTTTATTGTTTAGGATGTCATCATCATCATCCTAGAATATACAACACCATTTTCTAGTATTAATGCATCCACATCCACATGAAACACAAGACACTGTGGTACACCCCAACTTCACAATCCACGGAATACTTCTGACATCATGACGCTTTATCCATTTTACAAACATCTTATGTTTCATTCTTGGGTTACTTAATAAAAAATTTTCATGCAAAATTTCACATTTGCACCAGCAGTGAATCATTAGATATTGCCATACAATAAAACGCCAGTACAAATTTCAGGATACTGCAGAGCTGCTCTGCATTCTATAAAAGTTACATATCTTTCAAAGCTCAGTTACCAAACCAAATTTCATGACTCTAACATGCTAAGCACCACTAGTGTTCCTTCCACCTCTGAAGTCCTCACATCTGACATGCTGGTAGTTGGTATTATGGACAAAATGCAATTAAAAAGTATGAAGCTGTAAATATGTTGCACCACTTCAACACAAAACTTCACTAATTTCCATCTACTGGTTCGATGGTTATCAGGGCAGCAGAGACAGATACACAGAAACACATTATGGACATGACTGTACAATAAACATAACCTTCCTCAGAAAGGAAAATAAATTATGAGGTATGGCCATAATGAGAAAGTTTTGCTATGTGCAACATAAAGAGAAAGACATTATGTTTTTCTACTTCCAAAAAGCAAAAACTACAAACGATGGATAAATATGTATTATAATCAACTACCAAAATAATGGAACATATAAAAAGTATATGTTTAATCAATGACCAAAATATGCAGACTTTAAAAGAACATGCATGACTCTACACAACTGACACTAACCTCACACAGCCTATTCCACGGCCTCCTCTGCAAAGAATCAACATGAGTATTATGAACCTTGATAAAAATTCAAGCACTACTACAGTAACATAAATCTTTGGCAAATAAGTGCGACTTCATGAACTTATTAACTGATCAAGACAACACAGACTTACACTCAGGAATGACTATAACGTTTTGTTACACGAAACTTGCTACTTGGCTGCAGAGTTTAGCTGAGGGAATGCAGCAGGCTCTTAATGTTCATGACTAATTGGTTTGACAAAGCCAAGGGTGTACAAATTTTCTAAAAATCTAGAAGCCACCTCAAAATTCTAGGCCCCAGAAGGGCGACATGAAGCAAGTTCCATACTAAGGGCCCACAGAAATTAGGCACCAAACGGCAAACTGGTGCCCGGGATTTGTGCACCCCTGGAAAAAGCCATCACAACCACTGGAATCACGAATGTTGGAATCCACTTTCAATGTAAAATACCTACTTGGTTCCAAGTACTTATGAAATGCCCGTATTAAATGTACAAAACAACCTCAAAAAGCAAGAAAGACATGAAAGTTTACTTTCAGTAAAACACAAAAACTTTTTGGAAGCATATTATACACGAAATGGCTGCAGTGTCTCATTCCATAAAGCATGACAGCACTCATCCTCATTTAATGAAAGACAGAGCTTGACTGAACTGAGAGTGATCTGCTTAATAGCAGGACACTGTGGAACACAGCTCACTAGCTATGTGGTTTCACCCAAATTTGCTGGACCCAGTCTCAGACGGTCGAAAAAACGATATTAAAATGGGCTATCATGCAAAGTGGGAATCCCAAACAAGTAATGGGGTTCATGAACTTTGAGACTCTTCTGTATCAACATGGTGCACTATCCGGCTTCTGGACTTGTGTCCACCATAGTGTTTGAAAAAGCCAAAAAAGTAACACATTTTGTCAACTGGATGTTTCTGTCCTCAGGTTCAAAAGGGGGAGGCATCTATTAAAGTTGGGACTGTTAGGAGCTAACCTCAGTCACTGGGTCACGACAGAGATTTAAAGATGATAAACGTGACCAGTGAGAAACAGTTATCTACTCTTGAGCACACAAAATTTTTAAGACTCCACAAGAAGTGCTGTTTGTATCACTGACCTGACAAGTTTGCATGGCTGACATGTGGGTATCATTAGAGATAAGAAAGCAGAAAGTAACATAATGTTCATACCAAGTTTAATAAATAATTTCTACTGATTCAAATGCTATTGTGGGGACAGGCATATGTATTCAATATGATTTTTAAGGCTGCATTTCATTATTACACTGGGAATGTCAGCTAACAGTGCTCACAACAGTTTGGTCTGAATGAAATGCTTTTAAATACATCTTGATCTGACATAATCCTCCAAAAATTATACAATACCAGACTAACTAATTCTAAGGAGAAGAGTCCTTTTTGCAAACTAAATATTCATCAACTAGTCAAAAAATTCAGTGCAATTTATGGAACCTGAAGGTTCATTACCATGTTCACAACAGCCTGCCAGACATTTAGGGGGGAGGATGATGAAAACAGTTTAGTAAATTCAAGTATGTAAGACCAACTCCAACACAATGTATAGATGGTTATTACAATATTAGAGGCATCATTTATAATCCAACACGTTTTGGTGAGTTCTTCTAATATCGTAATAGCCATCTATACATTGCGTTGGAGTTGGTCTTATATACTTGAAATTGAACGACAATCACGGTATGGAAAATATAAAAATTACTGTTTAGTAAAATTTGTTAAGTATCACGTGATTCCGATTCTATTTAGCTTTAAGCAAGTTTCACTCACTGATTCATCGGCATGATTCTGCTTGGCACCTGCCGCTGCTGAGGTGGCAGCACTATTACGATAACTTTGGTTTTCTCGGATCTCACGTGCTTCAGCTATCATCTGCCCCAGGATGTTTGGCTGCTTTGCATTACCTGCACAGTTGAGAAAAATCATGACAATGCTCTCCAATGAAACTCATACAATGTGTCAGCATAAGCACCTTACACCAGACGTTATGAAAATGAGATTACTCTTCCAGTATCTGTGTGTACTAATGCGGTACATGATTCGTGGTTGTGTCAGGCAGTACATGACAAATTGAACTATGCCACTGTGTTGTAGTCCAGTAGCCAATACCAACGTTTTCAGATGGAAACAGTGCTTCAGTCTTCAGGACTGCAGTTGAGTTGGAGCAGTGGCACATAAATACAGGGGTGTATGAAAGAAATGGGTCATACAGGATGTCAGTGGGCAAACACACCCTGCAATTTGCAAGGGAAGAACAGATCTTTGAATACATGAAAAGCATGTTAAGTTGCTTCCTCACAGCTAAATAACAAGCTAAGTCCATGGAGCAGAGTCCCTCTTCAGTTTCTCAGATAGTCACAAAATTTCCTGCATTTTATGAAACCCAAAGGTTCATTCCTGTGTTCATGAGACCAGGGCTGTGGAGTCGCTACACAAAACCTCAGACTCCGACTCTGATTCCTCAGTTTTTAGAACTCCGACTCCGACTCCTTCATGAAAGCTCAATATGTATTAAAAACGGTAAACCTATAAGACATTTCATCAACACTAGGTAAATCATCTGGCTACTTTTTAGAAGTACAACCTATACTGAAGTATAGTCTAATGGTTACTGTAGCTAGCAGGGCTCTGGGGCTGGAGTATCTAGATAAGATTTTAGATCGATGTCAGAGTCGGAGTCAGTACATTTTTACCGACTCTGAGTCTGACTCCACCTAAAATTCCTTCTGACTCCGACTCCGACTCCACAGCCCTGCACGAGATCCTGCCACCTCTCCCTGTGCTAAGTCACAATAATCCAATTCATGCCCTCCTATTCTATTTCTTTCAGATCCATTTTAATATTATCATCCCATCTATGACTACTCTTCCAAGTGGTCTCTTTCCTTCAGGTTTCCCCACAGAATCCCATACACATTTCTCTTCTCCCACATACATGCCATATGTCCAGTCCATCTAATCCTCCTTGATATGACCACCCGCCCCTAACCATTGAGGAATACAAATTGTGAAGCTTCTCATTATGCAGTTCTCTTGAGTATCCTGTTCCTTCCTACCAAATATCTTCCTCAGCACCATATTCTCAAAGACCCTCAGCCTATGTTCTTCCCTTAATGTGAAGGATCAAGTTTCACCCCCCATAGCTCCTCACAAATGTTGCAATGATTAATACTGATGTTTACGTCTTCCCCTTTCCCCATTTGTGGTTCTGTTATCACTCATAGCCTATATGCCCCTTTTTTTTCAAACCACTTCTATACAGTCAGCCACTTCCCAAATTTGCCCACCTTTACCCTGTAGATGGAGGCAGTATGTTCATCTAAAACGTTGGTACTGACATACCATATTATACAATGGTGTAATTCAGAAGGTGGTAAGAGCAATTTATGCTGCTGTGAAAACATCTTCAAATATGTGACACCTTAAACCATGGGTGTCCAACCTGCATCCTGCTGGCCACATCATGTTATGAGGCCCCTGGCCACATTCGTCAATTATATATATATACTATAAAAACTGCACAATAATTTAGGTGGTTTAGTATACCACTTACTGTGATTTTTACATGTGCAGCCTGCAGACCAGCCTGCAACAGTGGTTGTAGTGCTTTTCCAACAAAGGCTGCACACCCATGCCTTAACCCATACTGAAGTTTCAAATAGCTCACCTATAAATTCATGATGAAGGAGTTCGCTAGCTGTTGCTCTCTCCTCAGGATTTTTGACTAAACATCGACTAACAAAGTCGATGAATTCAGACGACCATTGATCGGGCTCTCGAAATGAAGGTGGAGGTTTCGTGGGGATCATGAAAATGGCCCTCATTGGATGGATATCACCATACGGCGGTTTGCCTTCAGCCATTTCTAGAGCTGTAATGCCAAGGCTCCAGATGTCTGCAACACAGTCATAACCAATCTCCTGGATAACTTCTGGTGCCATCCAGAATGGCGTTCCAATGACTGTGTTCCTCTTGGCCATCGTATCCTACAACACAGACACTTCCAATTCTTTATGTGTGCCACATGCTGACAAATTGCTGAAGATGACAATAACCAGCCTATCCCTCCTGGTGTTCATAGCCACAACAAGTTTACAACATATCAGTAATTTCCTACTAAAAATGTTTACTATTTTTCTACTGTAACTACAGACTTCAAATTCAGTGTTACCACTCCACTGAGTAATAATATCAGTTCTTTGCAACAAACTAAATGAGTGGGAACCTTAATACCTGATGACAGAAACAGATCCAACTTTCCAAAACATTGTCTTTGGAGACATTAAATATGATGGACAATGGTGAAACTATTCACATTCAATGCTATTAATATCACAGACTTGTCCTCCTCCTTCCTGCATGCTGAATATTTGTGAAGGCAGGAAGGTAAATATGCAGTGAAAAAAAACAGTTACACTTAAAACACACACTAAATGCATTTCCTCCCACACACCTTCCAATACATTACTCACTGTTATCCTAACAATTGATGCTATGCACTCTGCCCTGCTGACAGTATTCTTAAATAACTCATACACAAACGACAACAACAACAGCAGCAGCAGCAACGAAGAACAAAAACAAATAATTTCATTTTACATGTTTGCATTTTAAACTCTGCAGTCACAGGGCAGCGTGGGACACACAACACTTGGCATTTTACGACTTACAAATCAGTGTATTTTTACTTACATGGACGTACATCAAAGTCAGACATGGAAAGAGGGCTGGATTCAAGGTGATCTACAAGGTTCATAGCATGGGAATTGTGAACTTGCAGACATACTGTAAAATAATGCATCTGGTTGCTAACACAGAGACCAGGGGGTCAAATTATAATAATCCACCAACAAATGTCCAATCTTTTTATTTACACAGCTATATTACAGTAAAGCATTAAAAACTCCTACACGTTTTGACCCTTGTGAGATCACTGTCCGGGAGTTTGTACATCAAATGATCTTGTATAAAACATTGAATAACTAATTTACAAGTTGTTAGTTCTTGATATTTTGTATGTCATGTAAAAGAATTGAGAAATAAACTGTGGGTTGCTCTGCGTGGATCAGATGCACGTTAAAGAATATGGTACTTCCATACACAGTATTTCGGGTCAGCACGTCTGTATGATAAAAGCTGTTTTAATGCAATATAACTGTAAACACAAAGATTGTGCATTTGTTGGTAAATTATTATAAATCACTCATTATCAATGCACGGAATGAGTAACACAAAATAGACCAGGGGTTCACCAGTAGCATCATTTATTGCCACAAGCAATGAGTGACTGGAATGTTTACCACAACCAGAAGCATTAAATCCTCACGTCAGTAAACTGTTAACTAAATACAAATTAACAGGGATAACATACAACCACATTCCACAGGGTCAACTGCACACATGCACAATTATCAGTACAATGCTATGAGAAATGAGTGGTTGCATTCCACGTACTGTGAGCTGCCCAGCAACACCGAAGTCTGCCAGCTTTGCATGGCCCTCTGTGTTGAGCAGGATGTTGCCAGCCTTGATGTCCCTGTGTATCTTCCTCCGCAGGTGCAGGTACTCAAGTCCCTTGAGCGTATCGCACAGTATTGTGGCAATCTCGTCCTCTGTGAGCGTCTTCTTCCGCAGTCTCATGATGTCAGACACTGAGCCCGCACCACAGTACTCCATAACAATCTGCAATATCCCATTCAAGTTGAATGGTGGATGTTTCATAATTAACTTTGCCCAAGCACTCAAAACATACGTACTTTACTTGCTTAGCTCTCAGTTCAGGCAACTGCCAGGTCAGTTTATTTACTTATTGTTTATTTAGCAATGCTATCAATACTCAGAATATACAATGTCAAATGCTACCGCAGCCAGTAAATGATAAATGTTAAAGCACTTGGGAAGCTCAACTCATGGCAGACATGGGTTTTCTACATGATAAAGCTGCCACGCCTGGTGTGGCACTAAAAGAAGGGCCCCATATAATGCCTACTGCTTGGAATGATTCAGTAAAACTAAGAAAACCTCAGTCAGGTTAAGTAATAAACAGATATACAAATAAATAAATACATAAGTGAAGTGGGTTGAGTGAGTTAAATGAAGTAAACAAGTTAAGGAATTAAACAAATACATAAAACATTTAAATGAATAAATAACCCAACCTACCATAACTAACATAAGATAACATAACCTAACTAAAGAAAATGCACTGTTTTCTTTGACGGGGCATTATGAAGGAGGGGGTAATATGTAAAACTGCCAATGGTTTTTAACATTATTATTGAGATATGATTTGCAGATATTGGTTTGAGTCTCGGTGCATGGTAACGCAGATGACGATTTAGTCACGTATGAACTGGCAGTTTATAGCAGCAACTGAATGGTGCAAAAGCCCCCACGTCTCATATACACATGTTACACTGAGTGCCAAGAAAAGACAGTTTAAAGTTCACTAATAACCATGCCATACTGGTGAAGGTGTAACTAATGTGAATATAAATGGCACTAAAGGTTCCCGAGTGATTTTTGTGCTCTCTGGCTGATGGTCACATATTAATTTTTATTGGAAACAGCTTCACAGTACAGTTCCATGAGGCTGTCACCAATGAATATGATTTAATTACATGTGAAAATGATATGAGTGTTACGAAGACTCAACTACATCTCATAACACAAAATGTTAAGTCATATTATTATTATTAAATTATTTGAACTAATTACCTACACAATACACTAGGCAAATTATAATCTCACACATCAATATTGCAGATACAATTTACAACCATAAATACACATGGAGTGCACAACCAGAACTTCACATGCATCTACACATATCGGTCACTATGCAAAGTGATTGAGAATCCACAGTGCCAATACACTTTCCAATTTTAATCTCCAAGTAACTGACAATGTTTAATTTTCAATTAATTTGATGGTTTTGATAAACAGACATACAGCTACATTAACCCACTGTCTTAACAAATAAACAAATGTACATATAGACACTTTAATGCATGGTGAATATGAAGTTGTAACTGGTGGTGTTCACACTTCATTTTACCACACATTAATTTTATACATGCTGTACACTATCTCTTAATTTGCTGTGCAGCCTGATAATGGCTTGGACATAGCAAAAACATGTAGCTGTGCTTTTCGTAAAAAATGAAACAAATATTAGTTGCGCTCTACTGAATTTGTTGTCATTGTTCAAGTGTGAAAAACGCCACAGGATGAGTAACATAAAGATGAGAACAAGAATGGAAGTGGTGTCAGAAAATAGGTGTCTATTCATAACAAAGGAAGACTTTTAGAAACAATGTATATCTCTTAGGATGCAAGGCAGACTGTTAGAAGAAATGAAATGTACCATGAAGGAACAAACATGTGAAGAATGTTGTGCAAATTGGTCACACTGTGTGGAGTCTGTGAGGGTGCATTCTACACGCAGGTGACAAACATCACACAACAGATGCCTATCCCTGCAGGACAAATGGATATTAAAAGGCAGAGGGACTCCATGTGTGGGGTACAAGTTGTGGCTGAGTGACAGATGGGGTGGTGTTACAGGAAAAAAGGTGATACTAAGGCACTACTGTGACAAAATTCTTTAAATATACTAAGCAGGGGTGTATAAATTCCAGGTGCCAGGTTGCCTGGGCAACTCAATTTTGTACTATGGCCGCTAATTACTGCAATTCCTTTCCTTCCCTCAAGCAAAAAGCACCAGACAACAGTAAGGTTCAAAGGTCACTCCAGAAAAGTAGGTCCTCAGGATGTAACTTGCATCATGTCACCATTACGGCAACTAGAATTTGGAGACGGCTCCTGAAGTTTTGGAAAATTTGTGTACCTCTGTATTAGAAGCATGAAAATAATATTTTTACAACAGATTATGTATCAGATATACTGGAGATGTATATATGGTCATGTGCAGAATCAACATACTCTGAAATATATGTATCACTTCAGGTCAGAACTGAAACTGTATCAGCCTATTAATGTAATGTTTGATCATCAGGTGTTAATATGCAAGGTAATTTGGGGGGGGGGGGCCGCGCAATGTGTCTTATGAGACAGGAAATACAGTAAGTTAGGACCATGGCATGAAGATGTATCGGGAAGTGGAAATATAGTTCCATTCTTTCTTTTAACCTTTGGCACTAGACGGAGATCAGTGGATCCCAGACCTGGTGAGAGAAAAAAACCTCTTCTCTGCCCAGAAAACGAACCCCAATTCCCTGGTCATCCAGTCTGCAGACTGGTCACTATACTGAGTGAACTGGGTTTGTATACAATTCAATTCACACATTTGTTGAGGGAGGAAATAATTATGTACAGTTATTTCATTTTCATTACTTGATGTTTGTTGTATTGGACAGAAAGGTCACGTATGTGCTCTACACTACTTCTACACTAGCTACAGCACTAAGAGGATTAATGACAAACATTTGAGGCTCTCACAGTGAAGTTGCTAAAGTTTCAAGTCTTCTGTTAAGCTGCGTTGTTCGGTAAACGTTCCTAGCATTTCAAGGGACGATAGTTAGTACCTGTGACACTTAACTTGGAAGATTAAGGCACTAGAATCCTTCGAAACGTCGGAAAATATTTACCCAGTAAACATGTAACATCCAAGAAGACTTAGACTTCATTATCGTGATGTTCCTCATCTCTTGCTGTCTCAACTTACCCAGAGGTCGGTGTTCTTGAAGTAACTGCCATAATATTTGACTACCCAGGGACTGTCACACTGCTGCATGATGGAAATCTCCTTTATGATTTCCTGGAGATCTGTGTCCACAGGCACCTGTTTGATGGCCAGCACCTGCCCAGATTCTTTATGCAGTGCCTTGTATACACTGCCATAGGACCTGCATCAAAACAGAAAGTCCGTTATCATTCTTTGCCTGTGTTCCTTTCAAAAGCGCGTTCAAAAAACTGCAAAAAGCTATTAACTTCGTCATGTCTGTCCGCATGGAACAATTAGGCTCCCACTGGATGGATTTTCATGAAATTTGATATTTCAGTATTTTTCCAAAAAAAATCTGTCGGGAAAATTCAACTTTGATTAAAATCCGACAAGAATAACGGCGTGATTTACATAACGACCTACGAACATTTAAAATTTTTCGCTGAATTCTTCGTAGAATGAGAAATGTTTCAAGACAGAAGTTGTGAAGGAAATCAAAACACACATTTTACGTCCACAACTTTCTCCCCAAAATTGTGCCGTTTATGAGATAATGTGAGAAAATATGACAGAACCCGACAGGCCGCAGATGACAATATAATACAACGCATGCGCTTTGCATGCTGGATAACTAATGCTACAGACACACACTCAGAATATGTAATACTTATTGCTTTTACACGGCAACAGTGGTTACGCGAACGCGCCACAATGTTACGTTACACGTGCACTGCCCGTCTTCTTTCCAATATAACCACGCCCATGTGCCGGAGTATCCGTACCGCTAATAATATATAAACTGATGGGTGTGTTATTTAACCCTTTAAAGCCTAGCGGTAACTTTACGTACGACGAGGTTTAACATTAAAAAATTCTACGTGGTGCCCACATTGCGTTTATGTGTTTTGTACGGATCTCAGAACAAACAGCAACTTTTGCCTTATAAAACATTAAGAGACTGGTTTTTATAACCGAAGTGGAGGGTGTTTACAGCGCGGTACGCACTGAGTTCTTATATAAAACAGATGCGCTTCGTCTTTAAAGGGTTAATTACACATTCCATCGATAAGGTTACACAGCACTGGTAACGAATGAATGAGTATGGGGCATTGGTGTAATGATAGTGACCGAAGCACGCGGAATAAAACCTGTCTCAGAGCCACTCTGTCTACCACAAATCCTACATGGATTAGCCTGTGATCGAACCCAGGCCTCTACTGTACGAGACCGGCAATTAATCACATGAACCTCGGCATGACCAATACCCTGATGAGTTCTCATAAAGCTTGAATGAAGGTTAAGCCACCCACAAGACGTCACCCCACTTCCTGCCATCAATAATAGTGTTGAAACTCTAAGCTCAGAGCTACAGTGATGCCACTAAGTGTGCAAGCTACCAGAATTCAAATGTGAATCAGGGATCATAACAGATGGGCACCAATGTTCTGAAGAAACATACTGCCGACATCTTCACTCTGAAGATTTAGAATAAGGGTACAGAGTAAGGAATTCCAATTAGTTTTATGGAAACAGGTCACTGAGACGACCAGGTGCTAGAAGACAACAAAAACAAACGAACAAGCTATAGCAAAAAAAACTGAAAATAAAGACCGTCGGAAGGCACAAGACGCTGTAGTCTCTCTGCTCTTCGATGTGTGTAAAACAGGAAAGATGCCAGAAGAAAAGACGCGTGAAAACAGCGGGTCAAGACTTACTGTGGCTGCGTGGTTTAGTGTATGAACCGATAGTTCATATCACAACAAGAGCACAACGAACTAACCCACAAGTGGTCGAGAACAGCTTCAGCAGCAAGCAATCAGCTGGAATTCGTTTTAATTCGTTGAGAATACGACACATGAACATTGCCTGCCAGTCGTCGGTTAGAACAGCACACAGTCACAAAGTGCCAAACAGTTACTCAACCGACGTGTTCCGATACACTAGACACACTTGACTTGATACCTGGGATGTCCCACACACTAACCTTGGAATTACATCAACTAGGGACGCCAGGCCCAAAAAAAAAACAGCACCATAGCAGCAATACAAGAACTGTGCAACAAACATTTTATAGAAGATTCTAACGTTTTAAAAGTTTTAATATTTTATAGACACATTCATGCACATCTTGTGTAATTTTGATATAGCCCCCTTGATAATGACATAGTTACTTGCCGAAACATGTCGGGGACAAGTTAAACAAAAAGATAAAAAAAATAATAGTGTGCATAAGTTGGATCTATTCTGTTACACTGATCCTATGCACGGAAATGAATAACATAAAAAAGTATAAATATTAATTAACACACATCTAACATCTGTTTCACAGTGCCATGTCTGGTTACTGCTGTTGACAGACTTAAACTCTGGCTTCGTATTTGGAAGGTGTTGGGTTTGACTGTCAGTCCAATCTCAGCCATTTAAGTTGCTACGTTCCAACAGGTGTTATCCCCACCTCAACCACACGTCTGGTAACTCAACAAGAGAGGCACTGTACGTACAACGTAATTAGGAGGCGCGTTCGCGTAACCATTGCTGCTGTGGAAAAGCCATAAGTATTAAATATTACAAGTGTGTGTATACAGCCTTATTTATCCAGTATGAAAAGCGCATGCGCCGTATTATGTTGTCATCTGTGGCCTATCTGGCTATACCAAATTTTTCCACGTTATCTCATAACGGTACGACTTCCGGGGAAAAAAGTTATTGAATACAAAATGTGTTTTTTTTCTCTACAACTTTTATCCAAAATATTTCTCATTCTAATTCAGCGAGCTATTATCATATATGTACACAGGTCTTCATGCAAAGTACCCGTTATACTCGTCAGGTTTTTATCACAGTTGAATTTTCTCGACAGGTTTTCGAAAAAACACTCAAATACCAAATTTCATGAAAATCCTTCCAGTTGGAGCCGAGTTATTCTATGAGGACAGATGGACGGACAGGTATGACGAAGCTACTAGTAGGTTTTCGCAATTTTGCGAACGCATCCAAAAAACCTCACGATTTACCGCTACGTGACCTGCAAAAACCTCCATACTCCTCGCCGTACAAAACTCTAAACCCCACCCTTCTTAGGTCCTAGTATTTCCCTCTGCATTTTTTCAAACATTTCCACTAACATAACTAATTTTAAGCTGTCAAGCAGATTACTTGTTAATGTTGATCCTACTTTTGGGGCTTTGCATTGCATGGGAGTGGGCACTGTTCTTATTGGCCCAGACTGGACAACAGATCCTTTGTCTTGTCCGATCGGACCAAGAGAACACTGGCCTACATAATTTAAACACTTTCCTCTCCTAATTCCGACCTTGAAGACGGAGACAGCACATCCTCCAAAACGCCAACAACACAACCCACTGCCGCACAATGCAAAAAACCAAAAACAGAATCAACATTAATTGCCAATACGCACAAGTGACCACAACAAAGGGGTATGTGCTCAGTTTTCAAAAGGTATATAAAGAAAACAGCCGAACCCAGTGGCTGTGCGGTCTAAGGCGTGGGTCTGCGGCCGCTCGCTTGCTGGGATCGTGGATTCGAAACATGCCGAGGGCATGGATGTCTGTCTGTTGTGAGTGTTGTGTGTTGTCAGATACAGGTCTCTGTGTCGGGCTGATCACTCGTCCAGAGGGGTCCTACCGATGATCTGTGCTACCCAGTGTGGTGTGTCTGAGTGTGATCGTGGAGCCTTCATATTGAGGAGGCCCTGGGCCATTAGGGGCTGTTGCGCCATTGAAAAAAAATATATATACACACATAAAGAAACAAGGAAAGAAAAATAAAGAAGTGTACGACGAATTACGGTGTGTAAAAATGGTGGTGGATATGAAAATACTGTGAAATAAAATAAAATAAAATAAAATAAAATAAAATAAAATAAAATAAAATAAAACGTAAAATACACTTTGAACTGATAAACACAGGGGACAAGAGGTTTTCACGGTAGCGACCAGTAAGTTTGCAGTCTTCTCGCACGTGACGGCGAGCAGTCTAGTGAAAAATTCACCGACGTTTCGGAGTGTTCCAACATTCTGTATGTTCCTCCGAAACGAAGGCAGAATTTATACCACGCCACATGGCGTCATATCAAACAACATGGCAGTCTTTAATCCAAAGCAGTCATTCAACTAACAGGGCACTGCACAGCATCACCAGTATCATCATCCTCAACCTTGTCTTATTTCTCCTCTTTCCGTTCCTCCTAACAGCTGTTTCCTCTTCCTCCCCGCAACACAGTTTTTCTTATCACTCCTATCTCACTCACATCCTCTCTTCTCCACTCAAAACTTCTTGCCGGCTGTAATTTGCCAAACACTGTACTGGGAACTACCCATTTGTCCTTTATAGTGAAAGACTTCTACCCAATGCCCACCGATCTCCGAAACAGCTTCGCCCTCTTGTCCTTTTGGTAACAGCAACATGCAACCCTTTAAGGGCCAAGTTTCACCTCAATTACTCAGTCCGTACCGCGCAGTAAACACACTCCGTCTCGGTTATAAAAACCAGCCAGTTAATGCTGTATAGGGAAATAATCGCTGTTTGTTCTGAGATCCACACAAAACACATAAATACACTGTGTGGGCAGAACGTGGCATTTGTGAATGCTGAACCTGGTGGCACAAGTAGGTGTAGTAACCACTGGGCTTTGAAGGGTTAATTTCGTCATATTCATTCATCAGTCCGTATGCAAATAACTGCACCAAAACTGGCCGATCCATTTCGACCGAACTGTATATGACAAGCCTACTTTACACTTCTTGCAGTCAATCAACCGGACCGATGTTCTTGTGATTTTACTCAGTCCGCACACACAAACACTGTGATGGTGTCTCAAGTAGGCCACGACCGCTTCCATACACACCATTTTCAATTAAAAAAAAGACGTATGAGTCACAAAATATAACAGTGAATTAAACTGGGGGCCCAGATTTAAAATGAGTTAAAACATTTGCACTATTAGTGCGGTATTCTAGGATATGAGACACTGTGTAGTCTGGTACGTGGCTATAAACGTTCGTTAGTTGAAGGTAACGGCAGTGTGTTCTTCCACAGTGTTGGTACTCACCACAATATATTGCCATAAGTGTTGTCATCACTATAGTAACCCAACTGGGCTTTATCTACCACTCGAACAAAAGTATCACTCTAAGAAGACGGCGTTTCTGAGACTAGACATGCCTCCATCCTCGTAAAAATCGGAGAATTGAGGCTACTCGATCATAATAATTAACCAGGGGCGTAGTTGGGAGGCAGGAGGCGAGTGGTGGGACCACCCAAGGACAGTAGGGTCCAAGGGGCAGAAAAATAAACATTTAAACGAAAAAGAAAATTGATTTTCTTCTCTCAACAAATTTTAAATCATTAAGCCAAATTAACCTCTATAAATAAGTGCGATTGCTTAAAAGCTTGTGATTTCTGTTACAGGCAGACACTGCGATTACTCGCCCCGGTCGCCACCAAAAACACCTAGCCACGGCACTGTACAAACAACTAAAATTTGCATGCAAAAGGACATTTTGCACGGTTATAAGAAACTCACCCTTCTCCCAGTTTACAGATGATATCAAACACCTCCTCGGGCTGCCGAGTCAAACTCTCCTCCGAGAGTTTCTTCAGCTCGCTGTAACAGAAACATGACATATCAGTAGGCATTACATGACGACTCAGTCAAAGGGACCAATGTCTGGTTTCACGCTTACATCACGTTGCGTCTCCGGATGCCTCCTGCCATTCGGTCCACAATCTTTCATATTCCCGTTTGCTGTCTAGCAATATAAAACAATAAAATACACCCTACAAAACCAAACTTTTGCCTTTTGATTTATAGGGGTATGAAACACGGTCTCTCACACTGACAGAAGGACACAAGCTGAGGGTGTTCGAGAATAGTCTGTTGAAGAAGATATTTGGCCCTACGATGGAGGAAGCAACGGAAGGACGGACAAAACTGCAAAGAGGAGCTTCATGATCAGTACTGCCCACCAAATATTATCCGAGTAATCATATCATGAAGGACGAGATGGGCGGGGCATGCAGCAGGTATGGGGATGAAGAGAGATGCGTACAAGGTATTGGTGAGAAAATCTGACGGAAAGAGCTACTTGGAAGACCCAGGCACAGATGGAGGATAATATTACAATGCGCCTTAAAGAAATAGGACGGGAGGGCATGAAACGCATTAATTTGGCTCATGACAGGTATAAGTGACACTTTGGGTTCCCTAAAATGCAGGCATTTCTTGACTAGCTAAAGACTGCTGGGTTTAAGAGAACTATGCTCCATGGGGCTGGTTAGTTAGCTAGTCAGTCAGTCAGTCAGTAGTGTACTTTCAGGCTGAGAAACCGGTGTTGCAAAGGGGAGATCCTAACCTGGTGCTGTATATTGTCCATAAAGTACCTGTCTGTTTTATCAGGCGTAAGTTACAAAAACAGCATTAAGAATGCCGCGAAATGAGTTCCACTATAAAGTTTAAAAATTCTGCGCTGACGGTGTTTCTGCAGAATCCAATGCATAGCATAAGTCACTCCAACTGCATTATATGACTTCAACTGCTATGACTTCAACACAGCACACCGAATGCGATCTTCACGGACATCACAGAAAAACCACATGTGCAAAGGAACTCCTGTATTTTTCACGTCTTCCCGCTGATCTGAACAGCTCATCAATAAAGTGAATATCTATAGGATGGGTGCCACAGGGTCGGTTCCCAGCAGGGTCAGCCGTTTTTTGCTTTGTTTTCACCAGCCCATTATATCCAGATTGGTTTTGGGAACTGGGCAGCCCCCTGTCCGTTCGGTGTGGCTAGTCCCTTCCATTTTACCAGTATCTAACTTAATAATGAGTGCAGCCTTATCTACACACCTCCTATACGCCTTCAGGGTCTGGTACACATACATGGGCAACATTCTGGTGTTGCCGAGTTCAACACATACGTCAACGAGTACCTCCAATTAGGGCGCACTCAGATTGAATCCCAAGATGAGAATGGTGTTCCGAGGGGGGGAGGGGGGGAGGAAGGGGGCGAGCAGCAAACCCTTGGCACAGTCCAGTACAGTACAGCTGGTTAGAGAACTTTACTACTGCCAGAGGCTCTAAAAATATAGAAGTATCAATACTGGCTACAGACAGACAATTTTTATTCACTTCATCCTTGAGAAGCTACTGCTCTCTAGTGGCGAGTTCTGAAATTTTCATCCGCGTTATAGACAATGCAGACCCGAAAAACACAAATTCTGGACGCCACTTCGTGCGGGTGACCAATATTTTAATTTTAGTTATGGGTCTTCAGTATGGAACTTGACTGCTTGTTTAATTAGATACTCGGCCTTACTCCGTCCACGCGCACGCGTGCCTGTACACAAAAATGTACTTAATGTAATTATGTGTACACTGTACACAAACAAGGCACGCAGTTATTTCAGATAACGGCTGCATGAAAACAAACACCCAAACATACAAAGCAAACTGCGTGACCGTAAAAGTTTAACCTACTAATTAACTAAAACTCTGATAACTGAGCCAGATGTACCGCACTGCTAATAACAGTGCGTCATACTGGATGTGATGCTAGGCCAGTTGCATGAGCCTTTCAAGAAACCTCCAAAGGTTTATTACCGTATCCTGCGCCAGACGAATTCAGTCCAAACCCTCACACATTATGTCATTTTAAATCCATTTTAATATTATTCTGTCACTAAGCGTAAAAGTAAAAAATAAATGCTTTATGTGGAAGCCACGTCTGGATATACGTACTTTTTTAATTTCTGTACAGAACACTTTCACTCAAAAATGGTCACACAACCCCGATTTTCAGATATACTGACCCACAAGAAAGTCTAAAGCCAATCCTCTTAACTGCGGACGTAAGGAACTACAGAGGGATACTCAGTGTGTTGTGTAGAGCGATTCCAATTGGACTTAACTACATTAAGGTACGTCTAACTAGCATCCTTGGTTTTACAGCTGAAAACCATAGCCTTACACATACAAGAATACAGTTAAAATAAGCATACAGACTGATAAAACTGTGTGTTGACTAGAAGTCCCTCTTCATTGGCCAAACGGGACGCTCATGTCCCATTGAGCGTACACACTCACGGCCCAACGGGACAATGCTGTCCCCCCCCCCCCCCAGGTGCAGGAATAGGCATTTAGAACGAAAATAAGTCCAGCTATCAGCGTCTACACTGAGGTTTAAAGGCCGGACGACAAAAGCTGAATGAAAAAAACCTTGTTCTTCACTGGTTCCAAACAATAGATACACGGAACACAATAATTACACATGCATGAATGTGACGAACTTAAGTTGGAATCGTTTCACAAATACCACGTGCATTTTTCACTTAATATAGAAACGGTACCATTTTTACTGGCACCGTACTTACTGTAAGTATCACCTTACTTAATATTAAAGTCATTCTTCCCGTTACTCTGCATTTACCGAGGTAAAGGTAAAGGTAAAGCAGTCCCATTACAGGCCTGGACAGGCCCTGAGAATTCCAGGAGGTTAAGGTTCCCAGATTTCAAGACACTCGGTACATGACGGTGGTAAGGTTGTCAGCCCTACGCACCGGCCGCCTTTACCTGCAGGAAATATTCCTGGTACTCATTTCTGTTTAGAGGCTGAGTCGACCCTTGGGCCATAGTATGGCTGGAAGGATTAAGTGAATGAAAAATTCTAATGACACCACCTGAAATCGAACCCGCGACCTCCCGACCTGTATCGCAGTGCCTCAACCAACTGCGCCACCGCAGTCATGTTTCGTATGATTCTCACAAGAACTACCGATTACTTCCTTAAACAGCAGCAAGTGACAGGTCTTTGTCACAGAGAAAATCAGTACCTGTTGTGAGGTACGAACTCATTTCTCATCGGGCAGTTTGTACCCCACAGGGTTGAAAGGTTACTACTAACTAAATTCGTCTGTTAACTTTCAAGACCCAAAATTTTCGATAAAAAAAAACACAAACCCTTTTTCTTGTTCCTCGTCGTTGACACTCCTTTCGTGACGTCTGTCCTTACACGTCTTGCAATGTATTGTAGGTGCCATGGGGGCAAAGATCCCCCCATTCTTAAACACCAACGTGTCCATATTTTGACAAAATTCACTAAATCCAAAACATATTCACTCACATTTTGAAATCTGTTCAGTTACATTAAGGCAGGGGAACACTTCACACACACACACACACACACACACACACACACACACACACACACACACACACACACACACACACACACACACACACAAATTCACAAATGTCTTCAAACAAACACCAATTTTTCGAACGTCAACTTTGTAGTCGATATGCAGAAAAACAAGCTTCCTCGTTGTAGTTCCAAGATTCTGTAACGAACACGATCACAATAAGCATGCAACACAGCTGCGTAAAGTTGAAGGGTGTTATCAGCGCAGTGTTCAGATTAGAGAACAGAATGATAGACAGTCAGTTGTGTAACCGTTGACAGCAGAATAGCGGTCGGGGCGTGAAAGGGTACTTGCATACTTGCACTTCCCCCCCCCCCCCCGTCTTCATGACGTGCCGCACAGTTAAACACGGGGACCAGTCTTTTTATCACTACACAAAACATGAACGATAACACAATTATAGATTAACCTACTCTTTCATTTTCTACGGAATATATAATATTGTATCACGACCATATGTTGCCTCATATGGCTTCCCCCCACTACAAATAAGTAACTTTAGAATTTGTGCCTATACATTCGTCGTATTTGATAGGTACATAATGACATTTAATACAGCGCCGCACTGTCACTTACTGTTTTCTAGTATTAACCCTTTAAAGACGAAATGTAATCTCATATAAGGACTCAGTGCGTACCGCGCAGTAAACATCACGTCTCGGTAATAAAAACCGATCACTTAATGATGTATAAGGCAAAAGTTGCTGTTTGTTCTGAGATCCGTACAAAACACATAAACGCAATGTGGGCACCACGTAGAATTTTTTAATGTTAAACCTGGTGGTACGTAAAGTTACCGCTAGGCTTTAAAACGTTAAGGGATTTTTCTCTTATCCGCAGTGTCCAGATCGACTGTGGGGCCAACCAACCCTCCTATTAAATGCACAGGGTACTTTCCCCAGGGGTTCAAAGCTAATCATTCATCATCTAGTGCAGTGGTTAAGAATGAGTGGAGCTACACCTCCCCTTCCCGTACGCTTTCATGGTACTGACAGGAACATCTGTCCCTTCACACAGTTCCTTCCGACTACACACCAGAAAAAACTGACTGCTGTGATTATTAACAACACAATCTTCTGCGGCGTGACACCGTGCACATTGGTAGATAAGTATCGATGTTTCGGAGCAACCTGCTCCTTCCATCTCCATATAGAATACCTTTAATTTGGATTCAACAGGTTCATCAGAAACGTCGGTATACCTGTAGATTCAAGTCTTGTGGGATCTTACGCCGTGCCGATATTACGGAGGATCGTACTGTCTCCGAAACTTCGGTAAATATTTACCCGTTGACAAGGCGAAACTTCACAGCAGACAAATCTTCAGCAGAATCAGGAATCTTACGTTGGTGCGTCTATCTATCTCCCGAATTACGCGCTACGCAAATCTTAGCACTGCACGTAGATTTCAATACAGTATGTCTAACAGGCGGATGCACAAACTTTTAAAAAATGCGGCAGCCACCTAAAAATCCTAGGAGCAGGAAACGTGACATGAAACACGGTCCGTACGAACAACCCACAAAATATTAGGTGCCACAGTACAAAATTTAGTGGCCCGAGCGACCACACGCCCGAGATCTGTGCACCCCTGTCCTATTTATGAACTTACAAATTCAAGAGACCTGTAGGCTTATTTCCGCCTAAAACAGGTTTCCGTTGAACGTACGTAGTTATGGTAAATATACTGCATAGTAGATATACGCCCATATTAACCCTTTAAAGACGAAGCGCATGTTTTATATAAGGACTCAGTGCGTACCGCGCTGTAAACACTCTCCACTTCGGTTATAAAAACCAATCTCTTAATGTTTTATAAGGCAAAAGTTGCTGTTTGTTCTGAGATCCGTACAAAACACATAAACGCAATGTGGGCACCACGTAGAATTTTTTAATGTTAAACCGGGTAGTACGTAAAGTTACCGCTAGGCTTTAAAAGGTTAATGGCGGGAACAGTGTGAATAGTTAAATAAGTGTTTCTAAACCACTGTACAAAGGGGCTGAAGAAAACCATGAACAGACCGCCCCCCCCCTCAACATTTTAGTCGGCTATAGGGGAAAAACTTTTCGCTGTCTACGCTACGAAGAGGGACAGTAAGGTATAGCTCCACTCATTCTTAACCTGGGCATTAGATGGGGGTGAATGGTCAATAGGACGCTCTGACCGTTTTGTCCCTAGGACACAACCGCGGTATCCATTGAATATGAGGCTGGCTGTGACTCAGGGCCAATCTAGACGCTTTGGAGACTAGAAAAATATTCTTTCACTATACTGACTGAGCTATCCCTGCTCGTTAGCTGACTTACAGAGCCAAGAACAAAACTCGGGACATTTGGAACACCAGGCGCAGTTGAACCACGGAGTACGTTGAGTCATTATTCCAACGTGGCATTAATGGACAACCCTGATGTGTATAGTGAAGTGTGCACAAATGCCAGAAGCATTCCTAATCTGCGAAGACAGCCTCTCGGATGATGAGTCAACTGTTTACCACCACTTCCCACTTCAGTAAAGCCCGGTCCCCCCCCCTCTCCCATCCCTTGCTAACATCACTTCTGTAACAAGTTCTATGGCCCCACTCTGAATTCTCTACTCCGCGTCTTACACTGCAACCAACAGCAACAAGTGTTTTATATATTAGCGTATAGCTTTGACGTTCGTCGCTTGGCATATGCACTCTCTCTTGTCAACATCGCAATACACAGCCAGCAGGTAAAACTTTACAGGACGACGCACGATAAAGTTAAAATATTGAGGTAGATTCATAACTAGGGGCGCACTCAAGGAAGGAGGCTGCAGCCCGGCAGCCCCTAAAACCCCCCAAAACCGAAATTTAAAAAAACACAGATTTTATAAAGATTGTGATTTCAAAAGTTTTATAAGATTTTCCCCTCAGCCGGAATCAGCCACTGAAATCAGCTGATAACTAGTACATTAGAATTTTGAAAAATAAATTAATAAAATTTAAAAAACAAGAAGACAGGACACTGACTGAGTCATGGAACATGTAGTTATATTCATATGTATATAAATGCAGTTACAGACAGTGTTATGTTGTACTTATAACATGACTTTTATAACATAATTTTTAAAATCAAACATAAATTATATACAGCCTCAGGGTCAGCCCCCGCCCAAGAAAAAATTCGGGGTGCGCGCCTGTTTATACCCTTGCTATTTTTGGCACCCAGGGCGAGTAACAACAATGGCCGCCCATAACATAAATTACAAATTTAAAAAAATAGGAACAAAGAATTTCCTTTTCTTTGCCTCCACAATTTAAGACTTTCTGAGGGCAGAAAGTCTTTTTTTTAATTTAAAATATTCGTTTTACCGCCCATTGGGCTCAACCACCCGTGCGCTCGCACCATTCGCTCCCCGCAGCTAAACCCCTACCTGTAATCAACCCGGCCCGCCCCCCCCCCCCCCAAACAAAAGGCACCCGATAATTCCAGTCGCATCCACAACTCCGGAATGTCGTTGGAGCAGCCAGGGTTATTGTCAATGCCGGCAACAGTGCGGAGTGAAATCCATAATATCTTTGCGTGTTCTCTATTACGCCCGTAGTTGGTTACAGGAACTAGACAGAAACTGAGAAAAGAGGTTATGGGGTTTCCGCTGTCACTAAAATTCCACCATTACTGCAGACTCGCCTTACCAGACGGGTGGACGGGCGAAGCCTGGAATCCTTCAAAGAGAAATCCTCTTTCGGAAATCGGGAAGCATTGGATAGAAAAACACTTTCACTTTTAGAAAACTGTTATAGTCGCCGGTGATCTGGGGTAAGAGCTCAGGGCAGTCAATTTGAGATTTGTGGTGGGCGGAGTGGCACTGGGGAAGATTTCACTCCGGGTGCATCGGTTTTCTCCTGTCAGTATCATTACCTGAATGCTCCACATCTATCTTCATCTTCGTAACTACTCATAAAAAAAAGACAAACGATCGAAAGCTGGGAACCTAACAATACTGACGCTAGTTAGAAAATCGGAATCATCAAGAAAGGAAAGTAAGAATACTTTTATTACTTTTAGAGAAAAGTCAGACTTCTGCAAGGTGACGCCGCAAAATTTTGTTGACAGTTATAAATGTCTCAATAAAAAACGGTTGCTTCCATATTTTGGGTAAACCTGAGGTACACGTTTCCTCCCAACATTCACACCTGTCTGCCAAAGCACACGGCGCCACATCCCTAATGACAGTAATCTCTTAATCGTTTTTGTACAAACCCGTAAACAAACTCCTGACAGGCCGGGGAGGAGAGGGGGGGGGGGTGCGGGAACACAATCGAACCCGGTTATAACGACATCGGTTTATACGATACCTCGCCTATAGCGTCAGATATTCTGTGGTACCAATTAATTCCTCACTGTTAACCGTAACATCATACGCCTCCCCCGTTTATAACNGGGGGGGGGGTGCGGGAACACAATCGAACCCGGTTATAACGACATCGGTTTATACGATACCTCGCCTATAGCGTCAGATATTCTGTGGTACCAATTAATTCCTCACTGTTAACCGTAACATCATACGCCTCCCCCGTTTATAACGACACAGAATATTTAGTCCCTTTCATTACGTTACAACCGAGTTCGACTGTAATTTGGCCACCCTTGCTGTTTCTCTCAGGAATTGCAATCCGGATGACAGATATCAGCCTGGTTGTCAAGTCCCACCACGTACCGCATATATACCACCAATTACAGATCACCCCCCCCCCCCCACCAAAAAAACCGCACATTTTGTATTAACCAACTCCGTCCCCATATACATCAGCATACACTGACGGGAAAAATCGATTTCAATACCGAATTCAAACTTATTGACGAACAATTGGGGGCAGGGGGTGGAGAACTGGCGTGAAGGGGTCGTCACATGAGTCTTGCCAAACATCAAAAGGAGCCACAGTTTGGGAAGTTTATTGTGAAATGAACAGGCTGTAAGGCGTACTCTTTGAAAACTGCACTAACTAACTAACTAACTAACTAACTAACCAACCAACCAACCAACCCACTAACCAACTAACCAACCAACCAACCAACCAACCAACCAAGTAACTAACTAACCAACAACCAACCAACCAACCAACCAACCCACTAACCAACAAACTAACCAACCAACCAACCAACCAACCAACCAACCAACTAACTAACTAACTAACTAACTAACTAACTAACTAACTAACTAAGGTAAGACATCCTGACCGATGGCCCGTCAGTCACAAGTAACTGTATCTTCAGACAATATGTTTACTGTCGAAAAAATGCTACATGTTTCGGCTTTTTAATTAAAACTGAGATCGCATTCCCTCTTTTACTCAGTAATGTTCCCTATACGAAGCGATTGTTTCTTCTTCTGTTTCTATGCCTGCGCCACATGATGGCTCTGTGAAAACGCCAAAACACGTAGCACGTTTTGGACTATAAATGATATAGTCTGAAATACAGTTATGATTGATGATCCATGTCTTTATTTCTCTAAGTATGTAAGTAAGCAAGTAAGTAAGTGACTAACTAACTAACTAACTAACTAACTAACTCGCGGGAACAGTGACCACGCGGTTTACAGGGCATGCTGCCCTCGATCGCGCGAACACAGGGATCGTGTGTTCGAATTCTACTCGCGGCACAGATGTACGCTCGCGCTTTACGTCTGTGCGTGCTTCAATGTGTAGACAGCGTCCTCGCAAAGACCAATCACCTTGCTAAGAAATCCAGCCAAATATTTAAACTGCAAAGCCCTCACGTAACTTTCCATTAGTTAATTCTGAAGTGGAACTGATCAGACGGCCAAATCCTGGAGGGATGAACAACTATCAGCATTAAACAGGGAAACCAACAATCGGGTGGGACATTAAAAAAATCCACCGCCTTTTATGTAACCTGATGTCCATTACCGTGCTCACAAAAGAATATCCTGAGCCACATGAACCCTTCCACACATTCTCACACTCTTTCGTTAATATTCACTTCAATATGAACCCTTTAAAGCCCAGTGGTTACTTTATGTACCACCACTTCTAACACTTAGAGATTCTACGTTCTGCCCACACAGTGTATTTATGTGTTTTGTGTGGATCTCAGAACAAACAGCGATTATTTCCCTATACAGCATTAACTGGCTGCTTTTTATAGCCGAGAGGGAGGGTGTTTACTGCGCGGTATGGACTGGGTCTTTAAATATACGTTCTGCCCACACAGTGTATTTATGTGTTTTGTGTGGATCTCAGAACAAACAGCGATTATTTCCCTACACAGCATTAACTGACTGGTTTTTATAACCGAGAGGGAGTGTTTACTGCGCGGTACGGACTGGGTCTTTAAATATACGTTCTGCCCACACAGTGTATTTATGTGTTTTGTGTGGATCTCAGAACAAACAGCGATTATTTCCCTACACAGCCTTAACTGACTGGTTTTTATAACAGAGACGGAGTGTGTTTACTGTGCGGTACATGCCATATTTTTACATATAATTCAGGTTAGTCGTAGTCTTTAAAGGGCTAAACGATCAACCAATTATGTAGCTATAAAAACCCGGGAGCAGCACTTCCTTTCATGGCCCGACAGCCCCTAGTGGGCCAGGGCCTCCTCACTGTTAAGGTTTCGACATCACACTCAGACACACACCACAGTCGGTAGGACTCCTCTGGACGAGGGATCGGTCCGACGCAGAGACCTCTACCTGACAACACACAAACTCACAAGAGAGACATCCATGCCCCTGGCGGGATTCGAACCCGCAATCCCCGCAAGTGAACGGCCGCAGACCCACGCCTTAGACCGCGCGACCACTGGGATCGGTCAGTAGTACTACAACAAAGTAAAAGTAAAGTTATGAATTTGCTTAATTAAGCTTCGTGAATTTTTAACCTCGGCCCCAGATATAGGTGAGTGGCTAACTTCATGCCGTCGCCGATTTGGAGTAAACAAAAACGTACTCCCTCTGCCGGGAATCGAACCCTGAAACCCGAATTTCCCAGCCAGTATTTTGACCCACCTATCACGGCTATATAACCAAAATCATAAACGACGATTCACATTTCTGTGAAAAAGACGCTTCGATTGCTTTTGGTTGCTTTGTTGCAGCGCTCCCCTTTCGACAGACACTACCTCCCGTATTTGTAGCGTTTTCTGCACTGTATCCTCTGAAGTGGAACTACAGCTTAGCAACTAAGTCCGCCTCGATATGAGGCTCTCTTAACACACGGAGCGTTACAAACACCTTTGTACTGGCAGTTCATCCCTCTTGTCTTTTACAACCTAACCTCACAATATCCTCCAAACGGATCATCCCAAGTTACGTACACTGCTGACGGCAAATGATTGGCGTACACATTTTCCATTCGAAACTTTGCATCCCTTCCTGTTCTATACATAGCAGCTGGGATAGCTCAGTAAGCATAGTTACTAGACTTCGGGTTGCACGATTGAGGAACCCTGGATGGATTCCCGGGAGGGAAAAAAGAGATCTGTCTTCTCCGAAACGTCCAGACCGGCTTTGTGGACCACGCAGCACCCTATACAATGCACACCGCAGAACCTTTCCTCGGGTTAAAGCCGCCGGGGCGTGAAGGTGATCACTCGCCTCCATCTAATGCAAAGGTTAAGAATACGTGGAGCCCAAGCCTCCGTCCTCATACGCCGTCATGGCGCGCATATTTACTGATGTCCGTCTATTATGCATAAAAGTGTTTTAATAGGAAGAACCGGGACAAAAATCTCATCTCAGACACTGACCAACGTGCCTAAGCCCTTTAGTGGTTCCTCGGACTCCCTGGATATATGCCGTAACAGTATGCCTAATAACACCACGACAGACTTTCCTCAAATACTCCAATTGATTATTCACTAATCATCAATTCAATCCACGCTGTCCCCGTATAGACACTGACGACAGCATCTTTAAATAAAATAGGTAAAGTGTAAACTTGTTCATGTCCTCACTACGAAGGCATACAGAGTCAGCAGAAGTATGGGAGGTATGGCTCCATTCATTCTTAACCTCGGCGCTAGATGGAAGTGAGTGGTCAACACCACAACCCGACCACTCTATCCCCGGGAAAGAAACGCGGTACCAATTGAATAAGAAGATAGGTGGGCTCCACAGCCGGAATGGACGTTTCGGAAAAGAGAAAAATTTCTTGCCCCTGCAGGAATTCGAACCCCCAGACCGTGCAGCACCTAACCCAATCACTATACCCACTGAGATACCTCGGCTCCACAATTTTAACTAACTAACTAACTAACTAACTAACTAACTAACTAACTAACTAACTAACTAACTAACTAACTAACTAATTCCATGGAGCAGAGGCCTTCTTAAGAAGCTAACAGTTTCTCAGCTAGGCAAGAAATTCCCCGCATTTTATGAACCCGGAGGTTCATTCCCGCATTCCCAAGAGCCCGCCACCTGTCCCTATCCTGAGCCAGCTCAATCTCCACAATTTTAAACAAATCATAATTAAATTAGTCTGTGCCCAATAAAGCACCACGCAATACAGACGTACGACGCAATGGAGGTGCAGCTCCACAGATTCTTAACCTCGGCACTATGTGGACGTAGACAAGTACCCAGTCTCACGATGAAGCCATGTTACTGCCCCGGCAATAAGCTCTCGGAACCCAACACAGCACGGGCATCCAACCTTTTTATGGTAAAGGGCCACACCCCATACTGTGGGCTGGTGCGCAGGCTGCCCGCGGACAAATGACTGTTACACGTAACCGTCCAAACTGCTGTGTAATTTCTGTAGTATATATACAATTTACAAATGTGGCCGCGGGTTCGAAACCCATGCACTAGAGGCTGAGTGTCTCCCACAGCTGTTCCGAGTCCCGCTCCTAGGTGTCCTCCCACAGCTGTTCCGAGTCCCGCTCCTAGGTGTCCTCCCACAGCTGTTCCGAGTCCCACTTATGGGTGTCCTCCCACAGCTGTTCCGAGTCCCGCTCCTGGGTGTCTCCCACAGCTGTTCCGAGTCCCGCTCCTGGGTGTCTCCCACAGCTGTTCCGAGTCCCGCTCCTGGGTGTCTCCCACAGCTGTTCCGAGCCCGCTCCTGGGTGTCTCCCACAGCTGTTCCGAGTCCCGCTCCTGAGTGTCTCCCACAGCTGTTCCGAGTCCCGCCCAAAAGCCTGATCACTAAAATCACTGAGCCAAACCTGATCTCAGAAACACAAACGAAGTTCAGCTTTCTTGACACAGATTTACCAGTCGTCAAATGAGATTATATGAATGTGTTGGTAAGGACTAGTAAGGAGACGTCGAAGCCTACTACGACATCCTTCTGCATTGAGGATAATCAAGAGGGTACAATTACAGCGGGTAAATCAACCAAGATTCGAACCCAACTATCTCCTACACGCAAATCCACAGCACCACCGCCGTAAAGGCGAACGCAACTGGTATTCACAGTATACTTAGTAGACTACGGGGATGGAAAACCAAGGAATCGTGGTTTGATTCCATCGAGGAATTTCTCCAAAACGTCCACACCCTGTCTTGGGTCAACCAAACCTATCCCATGGATGCTGGGGGCTCTTTCGATGGGGCTAAAGTGGCTGGGGCGTGAAGTTGACCACTCTATCCAACGTCAAGGTTAAAGAATGAATGGAGCCACACCACCCGTTTCCCATCTCCTCATGGCGTGTACAAGAACAAGGTTACTTCGGTAATAGCACTAATAGGAACACAGGCAGACGCAACTTCCAACCGGTAGACATTTTATTTGAATCACTTTAAACATATTAACCCTTTAAAGACGAAGCGTATCTGTTTTATATAAGGACTCAGCGCGTACCGCGCTGTAAACACTCTCCACTTCGGTTATAAAAACCAGTCTCTTAATGTTTTATAAGGCAAAAGTTGCTGTTTGTTCTGAGATCCGTACAAAACACATAAACGCAATGTGGGCACCACGTAGAATTTTTTAATGTTAAACCTGGTGGTACGTAAAGTTACCGCTAGGCTTTAAAAGGCTAATAAGCCTGTTTCTGAATCATATTCACAGCGGCACCTTCGTAACCTATAAAACACCTATAAAGGGACACTGAAAATGTCGGTACTTTGAGAACAGATGAATGTGTTATTATTTTTAACCTCTTAATTGTGACCGATGACACACACAGACACACACTAAACCGCGACACATTCTTCACAAGTTCACCATCACTGCGTTCCACGAATCACTTTAAGTAACACAACCGACGCCGACAAAACATGGCAACAGTCTGTCCGCGGGGGCATAGCACAACGTAATGAATGCTGCTTTAGACAGCCCATCGCGTGCTGCCATAGCAGAGACAAACCGCGATACATAGATAAACGGGCTAAGTCCAGTTTCCTAGGCTACATGCTTAGCTGCCGTACCCAGTAGCCGCGCGGTCAAAGGCGTGGGTCTGTAGGTGCTCGCTTGCTGAGATTGCGGGTTCGAATCCCACCAAGGGCATGGATGTCTGTCTCTTGTGAGTGTTGTGTGTTGTCACGTAGAGGTCTTTGCGTCTGGCTGATCACTCGTCCAGAGGAGTCCTACCCAGTGTGGGGTGTCTGGGTGTGATCGCGAAGTCCCGTAAGGGGAGGCAATGACCCGAATACGGGTCGAAGCGCCACAGGGAAAAGAAATGTGCTTAGCCAACATCTGGAAGAGGGAAGCGGTATCTTTTCCAGTTCTTACAATTAACGTATGGGGGCAGTTGAGTTACAGCTCCATGCATGTTTAGCAAACAAGACGGGTCAAGCTGTGACGCTTCTGACCCGTACTAAAAGGAGTCAAGTTCACATCTCGGTCGGGACACTCCATATCCTTGAGTTCGTCGCTATCCTCAGTCACTCCAGGCATATTACTGACGTACCTTAACATTTTAAAGCCTAGCGGTAACTTTACGTACCACCAGGTTTAACATCAAAAAATTCTACGTGGTGCCCACATTGCGTTTATGTGTTTTGTACGGATCTCAGAACAAACCGCAACTTTGCCTTATAAAACATTAAGAGATTGGTTTTTATAACCGAAGTGGAGAGTGTTTACAGCGCGGTACGCACTGAGTCCTTATATAAAACACATATGCTTCGTCTTTAAAGGGTTAATTTGGCCACCCATAGCCCTTCCAATTCATTATTCAGTAGTCCAGTTAACTCCAACATCCTGAGAAAGATGGCATCGTAAAACAATCAACCAATGCTATCCAAGTGCACTAGTTATTACACTGGGCTACAAGCCGGAGGGTCGCGGGTTCGATTCCCAAAGGTGTCACTGGAATTCTTCATTGACATAATCCTTCCTGCCGCACTACGGTCCTGGGGTCGACTCAGCCTCTAACAGGAATGAGTACCAGGAATATTTCCTGCGGGGTAAAGGCGGCCGGTACGTAGGTTTGACAACCTTACCACCTTCATGTGCCGACTGTCCTGAAATCTGGGAGCCTCAACCTCTTGGAAACCCTACGGGTCTGTCCAGGCCTGTAATGGGACTGCTTTACCTTGACACTCGTGCTTTACCTCGGCACTACATTGGGGTCAGTAGTCAATTTCACGCCCCGGCCGCTTTAATCTCGGGAAATAACCCCGGTACCAACTGCACAGGAGTCTGGGTGGGCCCCAGGGTCGGTCTTGACATTTTGGAGAAGAGAAAAAAGTCTTGCTTTTGCTGAGAATCGAACCGCGAATTCTCAGCCGTCCAGGCTGTGGCCTGGCCAGCGCACTGATCAGGCTATCCTGGGCCTGCATATGATGATACAAAATAACTGTCCTGATCAGCTGATAAGCAGTTGACAAAGAAACAGCCTGATATTATGCAACCTGAAGATTATCAACATAAACCACAAACAGCGCTTCATTTTCGAAACTAATCGAAAGATGAATTAATAAAAGCCAACAAATGCAAACAGTAGATACATATACAACGTGTATTAATAACCCCTATACATGTTTCGACAAATCTTTGTCATCTTCAGGGGGCACATAGCAAAATTATACAAGAACTGACCTTTGCTACGTACGCCACGAAAATGACAAAGATCTGTCGAAACATTTGCAGAGGTTTATAATACACGCTGTATATGTTTTATACTGCTCATCTCCGTGCATTAAAATCAATGTCAGAAATGAAAACCAACTAAATGCACAATTTTTGTACTATTTATGTTTTAATCACTATTTTAAAACACAAATAGTACAAAAATTGCGCATTTAGTTGGTTTTTATTTCTGACACGCTGTATATGTATTTACCATGTGCATTTATTGGCTATTATTAAGTCTACGACAGAATTCACGGTCTATATGACATAAAATTTAAAAAATAATTGAAAGATGATCAACTTCACGCCCCGGCCGCTTTACCCCCTGAGAAAGAACGCCTATTCCCCGGTACCCGCCAAATCGGAGGCTGGGTGGACCACACATCCCGTCTGGGAATTCCTGAGAAGAGAAACATCTCTTACCGCTGTCATGAATTGCATCACAATTCCTCCGCTGTCCAGCCCTTAGCTTAGTCACTATATTCAATGAGCTATACCAACTTCTGGAAATAGGCGTCTACACTAAATGTTGTAATACGAATTTAATAATGATCCACGCCAGTCATACTTCGTATAGATCAGTCAGTATAGTGAATGGCTACGGACTGGGCAACCGGCGATCGACTCCTTGCACATCTGCGCAGCATCCAAAAGAACTCCACCTAAATATACCGACGATAAGAATGACAATTTAAGCTTCTAAAGCACAGTGGTTACTACAGATACCACGCACTGTACCGTCCACCCTGCATAGACGATGTGGTTTAAATTCCAACTACTGCCAAGGGCGCAGGGAATTTATACTACCAATCAACGCATACACTTCCGTACAATGCACCGAGGCCGGTAGTAATTGAGGATTTAAAAGTCCGTACAGTGCACCGAGGTCGGCATTGAAAGATTAAGTCTTCCCTTTTCATCCATATTTATTTATCAGTTTCAGAATAATCAGCAATTGTTTCCCTAAGGAGTATTAACCGGCTGGCCTTTGTAACGCAAACGTAGTGTTTTCTGTGAAGCAAGATTTTTTTTCAAATATAATCGAACTCGGTTATAACGTCATGAAAGGGACTGAATACTTTGTGTCGTTATAAACGAGTGTTGTTATAACCGTGGAGTATAATGTTATGGTTAACAGTGAGGAATTAATTGGTACCACAGAATATCTCCACGTTATAGGCGAGGTGTCGTTATAAACCGATGTCGTTATAACCGGGATCAACTTGACAAACGGCAGGTCTGAAAGGTTCAAAAGGCAAACATTACGCCGCGTCGCGAGAAATATCACCTCCGATATCCAGCAGACATAAGCCACTTATACTCTAAACAAAGGACGACATGCTGTTGGTCTACACGCATGCCATTCGCAGTTATTTCGGCACATGTCTCATGTGTCTGACATTACAATTTGACAAAGTTCGTATCAGTCAGGTGTCGTAACACACACACACACACACACAAACATAACGTAATGTCTCAAACTAAAATTACTGACGTCCATATGTTCACGCGTTATTTAATGCGTGTATCTGTTATACATTCAGCCGTTCCTCAAACATATGATACAGCTGTACTTATGTTCATAAAAATAGACGTAACACGTGTTGAAGTACCTAGACACAAAGCAATGCACGAGTGGGACTGGAGCTCCACACATTCTTAGCTTCGGCAGCCAGAAAGTTGACTCAGCGAGTTGCGCTCAGGGAAGTGCGGGGTTCAAATGTCGGCTGAGACATCAGGTATTTTAGTGGTTTTCCTCAGCCACTCGAGGAAAATGCCGGGGTTAAATTAATCTTTTAAAACCTAGCGGTAACTTTACGTACTACATGGTTTAACATTCAAAAAATCTACATTGTGGTCACATCACATCAATGTGTTTTGTACGGATCTCAGAACAATCAGCGACTTTAGCCTTATACAACATTAACAGATTGTTTTTTATAACCGAGATGCAGAGCGTTTACTGCGCGGTACGCAATGAGTCCTTAACTAAAAAAAGATACTTTCGTCTTTAAAGGGTTAAACCCTGACACGTCCCATCCACACCATTTCCATTTCATTCTTCATTATGATCCAATCACTCAACGTTATGTAATTGATTAAGTACGACAATTTTACCTTACCTGTGTGTTGTCTTTCATTTAACGAGGCTGTCAATTGGTAATGTCACACAGAAATGGCGGTAGCTAAGGAATGAATACTGAACATGGGAAGTGGTAGAAAAACCTGTCCCAGTGTCACTTCAGACAACGCAAATCCCACATGGACTGGCCTGGAATCGATCCGGAGTCCTTGCTTAACTTTTTAAAGCCTTGTAGCTACTACATACACCATCACGTTTAACATTAAAAAATTTTATACTCTGCCCACACAGTGCATTTAAGTTTTTTGTGTGGTTCTTAGAGCACTGGGTGATTTATTTCCACATACAGCATTAATCGACTGGTTTTTAGGCGCTTTTCGCAAAATTGCGAAAAACGCCTATTAGCTTCGTCACGTCTGTCTGCCCGCCCGCATGGAGCAACTCGGTTTCCACCGGACGGATTTTCACGAAATTTGGTATTTGAGCATTTTTCGAAAATTCGTTGCGAAAATTCAAGTTTCATTAAAATCTGACAAGAATAACGGGTACTTTACATGAAGACCTATGCACATATATGATAATATCTCGCCAAATTATTCTTCAAATGAGCAATGTTTCAGACAAAAGTTGTAGAGAAAATCACAACAAATATCTTATGTTCAATAACTCTTTCCGAAAATCGTGCCGTTTATGAGATAATTTGGAAGAATGTGGTACAACCAGACAGGTCACAGAGGACAATATAATACGGCGCATGCGCTTTGCATGTTGGATAACAAAGGCTACAAACACGGACACGGAATGTGTAACACTTATAGCTTTTCCATGGCAACAATGGTTACGCGAACGCGCCTCAACGTTACGTTTATACGTACATTGCCCACCTTGTTATATTATAAATGTGCGTTTCAGAGTTTGTGGTTCAAATTCAACGGGCTGAATTTAACTTCTACCCAACACGCACACCATGCTGAAGCCGTACATACTGTTTCTGCTACTGCCGAGTAAAAAAGAAAACCACAGTGAAATAAAAGAGGTCAGAATGGTGGCATTCAGACAAAATAAATACAATTTACTTCAAAATTTTAACAGAGCCACGTATATTTACGTACTTCTTCGTGTGAATCACTTTTCAGTGTCCGATATTTAACAACGCTGTTTGAACCGAACAGTGTAAGTTGAGCAACCGTCGTTAAAAAAAGAGACTACAACAAAGAGGCATGACATTGGCACTATGCCGGGTGTTATAAAAATTGTTACATCTTCAAAGTTTCGCGTCGTCGCCATGTTATGATCTCCGCACCATACTTAAGTATGTCACATGTAAGTATGTTACATGCAAATACTTAAGTATGTTACACGCAAATACTTAAGTATGTTACACGCAAATACGTATGTTCATGCAAATACTTAGGTATGCTACATGCAAATACTTAAGTAAGCTACATGCGAATATTTAAGTATGTTACAACCAAATACTTAAGTATGTTACATTCAAATACTTAAGTATGTTACATGCAAATACTTTGGTATGTTACACGCAAATACTTACGCACGTTGCATGCAAATACTTAAGTATGTTACACGCAAACACTTAAGTATGTTCATTCAAATACCTAAGTATGTTACATTCAAATCCGCAGAGCTGTGAGACTTTAGCATTTTAGCGCAATTCTGGGTGTGAATTATTTACATCTTGCGAAGCCAAGCAAAAGAGACCTGCTAAGACACAAATTAAACAGAACAGAAACGCAAGGAGTAGATGAACCAACACAGACCAGGTTAGTACAATGTACCTAAGGTTATGTCAGGTTACAACGGACAAACCAAACCGTCCCAAGTCGCAATACTGAAAAGCGGGGCACCTGGAGGAATCAATGATTTGACCAAACTACGCAAGCGCAGACAAAATTAAATTGTATGCAGCGTTTGGGCAATTTACTGCTGAACGGTTCCCTTAATGGATGTTTATGTGATTAAATTTGAAACCATTACTTTGGCTTATGCAACTTATTATAGGGTGGAAGACAAAGTTTGCTCCGGTACAATATTTGGGGTTTTCACAGAGTTAATGTATCATGCTGCTGTCTTCTGACACCATGCAGACTTGTAGGTTGTACGTTTTCTTAATGTGGACTCTGGTTGTAGATATAGTAACCATTGCGTTTGAAAGCCATAAAACTAAGAAAGAAAAAAGAGGATCATTATGTACACTAAGAAAACAGTACTTTGTACAGGAAAACCTGGAAAGTTGGCTGCTCTTGTAACTTGGCCACCTGTCACAATTGGCCACACTTGTACAGAAAGAGAAAAATTTCCATATTACACATGGTCATTACTCCATAACTGCGTTTACTGAACCTTGATCACAGTTTTATATTTACTGCTGCACCTTACGTACAAGTTCAAGCTGCCTATGTTGGCCGACCGAATGTGCTGTGTAATTTTTGTGTCGTAGTGTACATGGCCCAAAATTCTCATTCCTTATCAGGACTACCTTTTGCCCATTCAACCTTCTTCCTTTCTCCACGAGTGGACAACATATTTCAATTCCCTAGTGGCAACTGACCCATTACTGTACTATTAAGTCCCCATTTATTGACAGGGTTATGTACGTCCTTTCCGACTGGACCACCTGTCTCTGCGCTCTGAACTGTACATCTACACAACTGATCGTTGCAAAGTTCGATTTTCACAGTGTCACGTTGTGTCCGTAATTTGGCCACCTGTACAATTTGGGCGGTTTGGAATGGAACCAAATGTGGCCAACATAAGCAGACTTCACTGTATCAGGTACAGGTCGAAAGCAGACTGAATTAGACTCAAAATAACAAGTATCAATTTTCATAGCGTCACGTCGTGTCCAGAACTTGGCCACCTGTATAATTCGGGCGGTTTTCAATGAAACCAAATGTGGCCAACATAAACAGGCTTCACTGTATCAGGTACAGGTCGAAAGCAGACTGAATTAGACTCAAAATACTAAGTATGAATTTTCATAGCGTCACGTCGTGTCCGTAAGTTGGCCACCTGTACAGTTCGCGCGGTTTTCAATGAAACCAAAGGTGGCCAACATAAACAGGCTTCACTGTATCAGGTACAGGTCAAAAGCAGACTGAATTAGACTCAAAATATTAAGTATCACGTGACGTAATGGACATGACTCATAAACCAGTCAGGGCAGTAAATGTCATAAAAACAGGACCGGGTTGAATGTACAGAGGCCTAATGAAGAACAGGAGGCGAGACATCGAAACTGAAGCAGGGCTACGTCCTTACATGTTAGGACGGACGTACCAGTATACAGTCCCGTTGAATATGAATAGTAAAACTCCGCGATTCTCACCGGCAGCTCTCTTATCTTCCCTGAAGAGCATTAACAGCTGATGAAGATTCAAGTCACTTATCATCCGATGCGGCGAAACATTTCAGCAGGCTGCAGTCCCCAACACTACCACCGTGAGAACCTCGAATCACGCATTAACCGTTCAGCTTTGTAAGGCACACAAGGTGTGTCAATTTTATCACTGAAATTCTTCTTTCTTGAACACTGGCGAACAGTGAATAAACAAGTGAAAGAGAAAGGACAAGCGGAAAGCAAATAAAATTTCCTGTGCTCAGTTGATTTTACCCAGGATTTATCATCAAACATTAAAACGTAAGGACGCAAGATCAGTCCAAATTTTTTAAGATGACTCTCTAATAAGTCTTACAGCCTCAATATTGACACTACAGACGAGAGGGTGTTACCATTAGTCTTCTTCTTCTTCTTCTTCCTCTCCTTCTTCTTCTTCTTCTTCTTCTTCTTCTTCTTCTTCTTCAGGCGCTACAACTTCATATATTGAAAGTCTTGGTCTTCTCAACTGTTCTTTTCCATCTGTTTCTATCCTCGATGCAAATTCTCCAATCATTTAACCTTTTAAAGCCTAGCGGTAACTTTACATACCACCCGGTTTAACATTAAAAAATTCTACGTGATGCCCACATTGCGTTTATGTGTTTTGTACGGATCTCAGAACAAACAGCAACTTTTGCCTTATAAAACATTAAGAGACTGGTTTTTATAACCGAAGTGGAGAGTGTTTACAGCGCGGTACGCACTGAGTCCTTATATAAAACAGATACGCTTCGTCTTTAAAGGGTTAAAGGGTTAATTTAATTTCTTTTAGATCATTCTTTATGTCATTTTCCCATCTAAGTTTTGGTCTGCCTTGTGGTCTCGTGGATGCTGGTTTCCACTCATATACTTTTTTGACCGTCCTGTCACTACACATCATTCAAGATGCATTATTAAAAAAAATGTAGGTATTATTTACAACACGGCCCGCACAAATTTCTTTTTATTTGACCCTCGTGCCCAAAACGTTGCTCACCACGGATCTAGACAGCTGATGATTCGTCTGAGAGTAAAAATGGGTATGCCTACCTCCCAAATATGAAACCGTCAGCGTTACCGCTACATAAACTTCAATATGTGGACATTAGTACGTCTGCACATTCTGTACATGTGTGCTGCGACATGTCGCACTGTGCACGGAACAAAATCTCTCTTTGTTTGAGATGCAATCACATTAGAACGGAAACAGGACGGGAAATTAAACCAAGCATGTCTATCTACTGCGTAGAAGCAGGTTGGGATAATTCATCTACGCGAATCATTATGACTCAGTTTGTTTTAAGCGAAGGATAAATACCGAAATAGGGAAAATTCTTGCCGAGTACAACATTCGTTGGCACGTGAAGAACATGACAGCTTATGGCAACACAGTTGTCTCCTGTTTCATGTCACACTTTCAAAGTTGGAGGCTAAAAATGATGAGTTATTATTCATAAACGCCATTATATTAACTTCCGAAGATGGGTGCTCGGTTTGATCGGGGTCAGGCAATGTGACACCCGCCAGGAGGGGGAAATCCCTGGGAAATGACTATTAACCCCTTAAAGACGAAGAGTGTCTGTTTTATATAAGGAGTCAGTCCGTACCGCGCTGTAAACACTCTCCATTTCGGTTATAAAAACCAGTCCCTTCATGTTTTATACGGCAAAAGTTGCTGTTTGTTCTGAGATCCGTACAAAACACATAAACGCAATGTGGGCACCACGTAGAATTTTTTAATGTTAAACCTGGTCGTATGTAAAGTTACCGCTAGGCTTTAAAAGGTTAACGCTTTAAAGACGAAGCGTATCTGTTTGATATAAGGACTCAGTGCGTACCGCGCTGTAAACACTCTCCACTTCGGTTATAAAAACCAATCTCTTAATGTTTTATAAGGCAAAAGTTGCTGTTTGTTCTGAGATCCGTACAAAACACATAAACGCAATGTGGGCACCACGTAGAATTTTTTAATGTTAAAGCTGGTGGTACGTAACGTTACCGCTAGGCTTTAAAAGGTTAATATCGCTTCGTTGTCGTCCGTCCATACGAAACAACTTGACAGCGGCCAAACGGATTTTAAGGAAATATGAGATGGGACAGTTTTTTGTCAATATACGCCAATTTTGGTTCAAATTGCACCAAACTGATTGAAACTATATGAGAAAACTTACATGCGGTTGGCGCGCAACTCGCGTTTAATCCCTTACACATTTATCAACGTCTGCTCCGTACTGATGATTTCAACTTATCAGGTGAACACAAAGACGACAAAGCAAAGCGAACTCCAGGAGACGTCAGACGGGGCGATGATCTAAACGCACCTTCATGCAAAGCTGACCAGGTAAGGGCCTACAGTCATACCGTGTTATTGGCATGCAGAGACGAATAACAGTACAAAGGCAGTTAATATATCATGTTAAAACGTGGCAAAGTCCAAACATTTTTACAACATAGTAATAGATCAAAATTACATTCAGGAAGGAGATAAGGGCAGCTTATATTCGAGGAATTTTTTCTATCATCCAGTTCAGAATCCTGTATTTATCTAAAGCCTTAAAGATTAAAACAAACAAGACGACAATGTGTGGGTGTAAAACCTGGTTTCTCAACCACAGACGCATTAATAGGGCAATCAAATTGAGGAGATAAGAATGTTGAAACACGCAAGATGCATAAGAGAGATGAGCACTGTACACCCCGCCATTGTTTTACGCCCCAGTTGCGTTTCTGAAAAAGTGGACGTTTATCAAAAAGGCGTAAATAAAAAAATTATATTCTCATCCGAAGTAACGGAATAGCGTAACAGAAAACTGCTAGCCAAAGGGCGTTCAACCGAAAATGAGAGAGTGCAAATTTAAATTGGCGAGGCGTGTTCAAGCAAAACGGCGTAAAACAAACGGGCGTAAAACAAGGGCAGGGTGTACATAAAATGCGTTTCTCCAAGGGCTTATTGGGACAACCTTTCATCTAGCAGTCAATATCATTCTGTCTTCGACGTTGCACAGTCTGAGCCAATGATACGTCTTTCAATACACCGTAAGCAAAACGAATAAATAAATAAATAAATAAACAAACAAAGATCTACGATATCATGTCTGCGTCGTGTCCACATAGTAACTGCCGAACCCAATGAACGATATTTTATAAACCTGATGTAAGTTTTAATCAGTATAGGCCAGTCATACATGCGTCGATTGTAATTTATCACCATCGATGATATCAACATGGCGATGACAGTAACTTGTTGAATGAAACCCATTTAATGCAGATCCTGAATTGTGACACGACAATCAATTACAAGGCAGGCAGCGTACGTATAAATGTAACAATGAAGCGCGTTCGCGTAACCATTCTGGCCGAGGAAAAGCAATAAGTATTATATATTTTGAGTGTGTGTGTCTGTAGCCTTGGGTATGTAGCACCAAATGCGCATGCATCGTATTATATTGTCATATGTGGCCTGTCTGGCTCTACCATATTTTCCCACATTATCTCATAAACGGCACGATTTTTGGAAAAAAGTTACTGAACATAAAATGTGTGTTTTGATTTTCTCTACAGCTCTTGTCTGAAACATTTCTCATTCTGAGAAGAATTCAGCGAGATATTATCATAAATGTACATAGGTCTTCATGTAAAGTACCCGTTATTTTTGCCAGATTTTAATGAAACTTGAAGTTTCTCGACAGACTCTCAAAGAATACTCAAATATGAAATTTCATGAAAATCCGTCCAGTGGGAGCCAAGTTGTTCCATGCGGATGGACGGACGGAGACAGACACATGAAAAAGCTAATAGCCCCTTTTTCTCAATGTTGCGAACGCGCCTAAAAAATATGTAACTTATATTCTGGTTATTTTTGTGCTGCACGTAACACGTTTATGCCACCACGGCGATCTCACAAATTCTATCGTTGTTTGGCAGCTACGAGATTTTCAAATTATGACGCTGCGAAGATGCCTGTAAAAGTAAGAAGGCCTAGACAAGTTCAGTGGTTACGCGTGGCTTAAGCAGCCCCTAGACGGTCAATATTATTGCTCAATATTATTGTCTTGAATTAATATTGCGTTATATGTTTCTCCCTAGACGACACAATATGATTGTGCAATATTTAATTTCTCCTGTGGGTTACAACGAGCAAACATGTTAAGTGCTGCTGCTACTTGTGTGACAATTGGTTTGCCGTGTGTTAAAAAAGGGGGGGGGGGGCAATCGCCCCTGAATTACAGAGTGGTACAAATGAAGACCACAACACACACACACGAAAACCTCGTGACAGATTTAATGCTGACTGAGCCAAACGAGTAAAAAATATTTTGTTTTTGCGCTGCGACAGTCCATCATATGATGCGTTACCCAAGGCTGTTACCCCCAAAATCACTAAAAAAAAATACTGACATGCGAGAAGCAGTCAGTCAGTCAGTCAGTCAGTCAGCGTTTATCCATTACGCTATTCGGCCACTGGAAATAATTTTGAAGATCTGAAATTCATACGGGGTTACGTCTCAATCAACTCGAATTATTACGCTGGAGACGTGTTTACTGCTCGGTACACAGACGGTGACTGAATCAATATTGCTCAATACTGTTCACATACTATTCAATATACTGCGCAATATATTGTGTCACTCAAACTTCATTTGATTGTGCAGCCCTTCAATATTACAAATAGACGGTCAATAATAGTGTGCAATAATTAGTACTACACAATATTATTGACCGTCTTGGGGTACCTTTACGCAATGTCATGTAATGAACACCCTGTATACAGCACGAACTAAATGTGTAGCATCCTGTAATATCCGAACTAATACACAGATAACGTTCTAATTTGTACGTTATTGTGTCTGCCACCCTTACATATGTTAAACATATGAAGGGACGAAGACATCAGAAAACCATCCGTATATTCTGGGTTTTAAGGTTATCGCAGCGGTGTACAGGATTCCGTTCTTTCTGGAATATAATGCTACGTGCGGGGTAATAAGACTCCTTCTAAACGTCTAGATCCGATTACCCCTGACACAGTATTATATCCTAGAAAGAACGGAACCCCTTAATCCGCATGCTGTTAATCTCACTAACTAAGGCATGAAAGATCTAGAATGCTATGCTATTTGTTGAAGCATACTGTCTGTACATAGAGGCGACAGCAGTATTACTGTCAAAGACACACAGGACAAGGACTGCAATATCAACTGGTCGGTATTGAAGCACTCTCCTTGCCTAACAGTAAAAGCGCCTAACACCGCGATAACCGGCATTAGCTACTACACTGGTAAAAAACAGCCCGTTTTAAATAAGGTGAAGGGCGGAGATAGCAAAGGGGGTAAAGCAAAGACAGAAGAAAGAGCACGTTGAGAGGATAATAAAAGGCATTTAAGGATGACATGAATTTGCTAAAAAGGGAAAGCGTGCCACCTATTGAGCAGAATCTGAACCACTTCTACACCCGCTGGCATGATGCTGTAAGGAAGTTCTGTATACAGACCGTGCTATTTAAAGGAGTCAGGGGTAATTAGCCTCTTAGCATTACACGAGTATACATGAAGGCGATGTTACGCACTTGCTTTTTATACTATACAAGGTGCACTTCACCAGCTGCGTGGGTGGAACTCCTGCTTTGTAAAACGGGGGGGGGGGGCGCAGGGGCGGGGGGCCCGGGTTCAAATTCCTGCCTGGAGACAGGATATCCCGAGGTTTTTCGTGGTACTCGTCAGTCCCTCAAGATAAAATACCGTCACCGTACCTCAAATGACGCCACTACTACAATTTCGTTCCACAGACATTACAATCCATCATTACTAAAGCACACTATTTGACACTATGTGTTTGGGCTACAGTATATGTCAACAAACCAATCAACTAACAAACTCTATAAAGCAGACTGCTTGTTATGAACCTAACAGTTCCTCAGCTGTCAGGAAATTCCCCGCATTTTATGGAGCCCCTGGATTCATTATTGTGTTCCTACGAGCCTGACACTTGTCCCCATTCTGAGTCAGATCAATCCAACTAACTCCATCCCAATTTCTTTAACCTTTTAAAGCCTAGCGGTAACTTTACGTACCACCAGGTTTAACATTAAAAAATTCTACGTGGTGCCCACATTGCGTTTATGTGTTTTGTACGGATCTCAGAACAAACAGCAACTTTTGCCTTATAAAACATTAAGAGATCGGTTTTTATAACCGAAGTGGACAGTGTTTACAGCGCGGTACGCACTGAGTCCTTATACAAAACAGATACGCTTCGTCTTTAAAGGGTTAATATTCTTTTAATACTACACTGCCATTTACGCCTGTGTCTTCCAAATGGTTTCCTTCCCCTCAGGTTTCCCCAGCGAGACCCTGCTTGCACCTCTCCTCTTCTCCATACGTGCCACATGTTCCACCCATCTCATTCTTCTTGATTTGATCGCCCCCATAATATTTGGTATAAGTGCAAATGATGAAGCCCCTCACTATGAAGTTTCCTGCAGCCTCTGTTGCAGTGTAATGACAGTTGTTTATTATTATCAAACTATTATTAAAATTACCAGCATGAACTCTATGCACCTACAATAGCATAGTCAGTACCGTGACTATGCTGCAGGTTGGACAACCTGGCACAAAGCATCCCTGAAACATGAACTCTCAATATCTTGTATTTTAATCAGACAATGGACAAAGTCCAATCTGAATGTCAAAAAGCAATAAAAACAGTTGCGTTAATATCCAATAATATCGCAACATTGCTCTCCTAGACATTCCAGCATACCTTGATACAGAAGCACACCAGTGTGTGCATGGCTTAAAAGAGGGCAGTGAACGAACCCCATCAGAGCGCAAATCATAAATACAATTCACTCCCGATCCACTTCACATTCTCACAACCTTGAGCCCCCAAAATCCTTTGAACAGCTAGCTGTGCAAGTTCACTGCTCATTATCACATACACAGAGTCCAACAAACCCACTTGTCTGCTAATCTATTACAAGTGGGAAATCAAGGCTGATATGTGGAAAAAAATGTTTGATTTCTTCAATATTTTTGTTACCTCTTTTTCATATCTTCACAGATATTGTGCCACAAATTTGTAACAGATCACATCTTGTATAAATATTATCCCGTATGCACAAATCCCCGGTGGTCACCCAAGTAACTAATTTTGCATAGCAGCGTCTAGTATTTGCAGTATCATTATCACAATTTCTTTCTGTGCATACAAAAATGTATATCGATTCACATGACCCGAACAGTGAGGTTCACAGGTCACTCCAGCATTATGGGTCCTCAATATGGAACTTGACTGATGTCACCCTTAGATGGATCCTAGATTTTTGGGAAATTTGTGAACCCCCACATGTTATAAAACATTACAACCAGTATGCTAAAATTCGATGAACCCTGATAAGGACAACAAGATAATGTGTACATGTCTAGCAAAGATGTAAAGGGTAACACAGCTGTTGGTGGAGATTCTGTACAAATAATAAAAATTTTGATTTTGAAAAAATGAAAGCCATCCACTGATACATCATCCGAGAAACCATAGCAACTAGAAAGTACCCATAAAACATTAGCAGAGATAAGAAAAAGAAATGCAGTAATACATTAATCCAACTGCTTAATTCAAGCCTAAAAACCCCTGACTTCGCACTCTGTGGGTCAGAGCACTACATGATCATAATCCACTCCCATCTCCTCCACCTCTTACACTTTTATAGACATATTCCAACCCAATAATGATTACAGGTAAGTGTAATTTTCACACCAGAACAAAGAAGGCAATTAAACAAACACTGCAGATAATATCCAAGGAACCACTCTATGTTTTGCACCTCAACTGCAAATTTCTTTATTCCAAGAATTACCAATTATAGGCTTTATGAACAGATGACTTTCGTGGGGAACCGAGAGTTTAACGTACACTCCAAATCACAATGAAAGTCTAGCATATGACATATTCATTTTTTGTTTTGACCAGTGTGAAAGAAGCACGGGAAGAAATATTCGCACACATAATTATCATATGATAATAAATCATAAAAAATTAAATGCTTCCTTACAGCCAAAATCAGCAGGCCATGTTTTCTACAGTGTGGAAAATAGTCCCTGGAAGCATGAATAATAATCGTGTCAGTGAAAAGTATGAAGTATTCATAATAATAAAAGAAAACACTGGTGGCTCAGTAACAATTCAAATTCACTTACAATGCCTTCACATGAATGTAAACATTGGTCATTTAGGAATTCAGGACTGTTAAGTTGACATATGCATCTACAAAACACAGTGATTTAATTTTATATCAGTCATATTACTGCGTGAATTATACGTACATATCTGCCATTATGGACAACTTAATAATCTCAGAGCTTAAGAAATTACTAGCAAATAACAAAACAATACCTAAAACACATAAATATTCCCTCATCCAACATGCACCATACTATGACAGCACACCTTCTGCCAACATAGTATGTTTCAGACCTAAAAAATGAAACTGCAGCATGTCAGCAAACGGACTTGATATTTGAAAATGTGATGAAACACACACATACTCAAAAACTACAGTATTCCGATAGCACAGTAACGTATTTACAAAAATGTCTTTGGCTTACACATCTACAAAAATCTGCATTCTCTAAGGACCAGTTTCCCCACTTAAGCGTTGAACAAATAATTCAAAGGCAGCCCCGTGCCGAATATCGTCAAAAATAAATATGTTAAAAACAACACAGCAAAGCAAAGCAACTGCATTGCCGATGATCAAACGGACAAAACCTGAAATTATAACCTCGTATGTCACCTTTAATACAGCTTTACGATCACCCATTTATGTGTGTCACATATAAATAATGTTTTAAACTGCAACTACGAACCGAACAATAATTTAAACAATGCAACAACAGTACAAAGAAGCCGATTCAGTCTCACTTGTTACAAACATCTTAAACCCAAATATGAACATGATGATCGAGAAAATGTTTATAACAAACCAGTACTGACCTTTTGGAAGACATGTCGGGGTTGTTAATCCTGATTTTCGTCGAAATAGGATATAGCTAAATTATGTTTTCATCCTGTAATAAGTTAAAATACACAAAATATAAACTACATTGGACTACGTTACGTCCAAACCTCCATGATTGAATAACAATACTACCAACTGTAACTAGTTAAAACACGCTGAGGTCCCACAGCCATGTTCTAGTTCCAGTCTCGTAACCAGAGATGATTGCTCGCACATGGTGTAGAACGGCAATGGGTTGATTTTGTTTTGTGCGATTGACTTGGGTTACAAATCTGTCCCTGAACACTGTGAAGATAAAGTAAAGTCCACAACATCATTTCAGCCTCCTTAAAAACTTCATATTGGTTCCCAGTAGCTGTTGTTATTGTCATCATTATCACATCCTTTATGCAGGGTATTCACACTTATATACCTGAAACAAACCATGTTTCTAGTGTATACAGTGTCGCAGCTATTCTGCACGTACTGTTAATGGTGCATATAACGCTGTCTTTAATATTAAACTCTTTTGTGCTTCAACATTAGCACTTTCTGAAGTATGTGTGCTGTGCCCAGTATAGCTGTTTTCTGTTGTTCCTTGATATTGTGCTTTCCTGGTATGCTGCTCAAGTATTTTCTAAAGCATTTTGAAATGGTTCCAGTTGCTCCTATTATTACTGGCATCACCTTTGTTTTTACATTCCACATGCGCTGTATTTCTATTATAAGGTCTTTATATTTTAGAATCTTCTTGGTTTCTTTCTTTACCACATTTCTGTCTCCTGGGATTGCTACATCAATTAGCATACATGCTCCTTTTTCATTATCCCGAATTATGATGTCTGGTTTATTGTTGGGGATGGTTCTACCAATTTGCACTTGTTGATTCCGTAATATGGTTACTTTGCCCACTTGACTTTTTTCTGCTGATTTTGGTACATGTCCATACCAGAGTTCGCTATCTAATTTCACCCCAAGTTCCCTTCATATATTAAAGTGTAGTTGAGCACACACTCTCGCATGTCGTTTTATTATTATTATTATTATTATTATTATTATTATTATTATTTACCAGAGTGTGTACTCATAATTCAGTACATGAGTACATTGTTTTCTGACTCAGAAATGGGAATTTCTTAGTGCTCTTCCTCATTCCTCTAAATGCTGAGATAGCCCATGGTCTTTTCTTGCTATATCATAATTCATAATTATCCCCCCCCATTAGATATGATACAACATAGGCAGCAAGAAACCAAAGAAGATATATGAGAGTGAAGACCTTTTATCCAGTGACATATATAAAACAGAAATTATGCTATATGAATAATATAGTTTTCCTCATTCATAAAAAGCAAATTATAGAACACCAAGTGAAAATGGATGATGACTTCAGCATTGTCACACACACACACATACACCATTCATAATTATCTTCGTACCTGACTGTAGATAAACTATAGCTCACAAAGTTATTAAATAAAGAATAAAATTATATTTTAATAAACAATCTCATGTTTTACTTTAAAAACTCCATCTCATGACTGAGAGGAAAAGGTTAAGGAATATGGAGAACAGATTTCTGTAACATACAATTTTTGGAATAATGCTTTTATTTTTATTGCTAAACCATATTTTTTTTCGGAATGAACATATACATTTGGTTACTTTTTACATTATTATTATAATAATTATTATACTCATATACATGTAGTGTCTGTGCATTTATCTTTTTCGTACAAAACTGTACAAAACACTATGTTACGCAACTTGAAAGATAACAATTCATTTGGTTATCAACCAGTGACAATATAACAAACACCTACAAAACTGATTGACATTCATTCGTAACAAATACACCTGCACACTTACACCTACAAACATGCCGCAGAAGTGCAAATGGCACTGAATTTACTTTTAAGAGTACTGAAACAAATGTATTATTTAGGATCTCTATGTAAACATAAAACGACTCCATACATTTGTATGCTTTGGGTCCCTTAAGGAACTGGCTGGTGATATAAGAAGGAGGTTTACATATCCAAACACCTTTCTTATTAAACTTTATTTTCAGAACTATTATACCATACTAATAAAACATTTAGGACATTACCAACTGATTCACCAACACAGTTATACATGGTAAAGCGTGATGAACGCATTTTCAGACTCCAAAATTGTACTGGTAAGAAACAGTTGCCTACATAAAAAAGTGACCTTTGTAGAAACTTCATTAGAAAAGTCTCCGTCTTATTTTATGGGCATCATATGTGGTCTCTTACTTTGATGGACAAACACAAATTGTAAGCTTTTAAAGCTGAAATGCCATACAAAATATTTGGCCCCACAAAGAATAACGTAATTTAGGTTGTTACATAATAAGGAACTTTGTGGTTACACAGGTCACCAAGTATTGTTTAGATAATAAGATGTAGGAGGGTACAGTGGGATGGTAAATCTTGGGGTTGAATTACCAGAGTTGTGTACAATGTGAGAGAACCCTAAACGGTATGCTAAGAACATCTTATGAGATAACATCCTAGGATCAAATGGATTGATGTAATGCCCATGCTCTACATTTGTTTCCAGAAGACGCCTCATTTGAATCTTGGCCAGTCATTAGCTATCCATGCTGATGTTTATGTGGTTGTCCTAGCCACACTAAACAAATTGCAGGCTAGTACCTTGATCAGGATGTGACCCCTTCCTTCCTCATCCTTTCCAGTCCACCATTCACCAGTCATGCTACCACTCAATGCTATATATTCTACATCATTGAAAGAATTATAACAGAAAATCACAAGTAAAAAATCAGTACAGACTATACACAAACTTAGGTATACATTAACAGGAGCACCTCCTCTACTTTCAGTTTATAATCCTAAACTTCTGAAATCCCTAATAGAAATAAGCAAGTAGAGTGAATTGTGGTAAGACTGCTGGTTAGCATATTGACCAGGTATTAGCTTTTAAAAGACCTGCATTCACATAGGCGAATGCATGAAAAAAACCCTAAAACTCATTTTATACATTTAGGCAACAGGGAAATTTAGTGCATTTGAACACATTCTGCATCATTTGTTTTATTTTCCAAAAAATGACATTTATTTCATAACATTATCTTTTTCTATTTCAAACAATGTGTTTCTCATGATCCATACACTAAAGTCTAAATACCAACTCGGCCAGACAAAGGTTAACAGGTTTCAGATTTGATCCTAACAACCACCACCAATAATCTTCACAAAACAGACAAAAAATAATGAAAATTTGTCGGCATACTGACAAGTCATCTGAACATAAAAGGACAGTCACTAACAAAGCGATGTGTATATCACACACATCTCAAAGAATGGACAATATCCACCACAATAATGGTATAATTCATTGATGATGTTATGAATAGTAGGCATACTGTGCTAAACATTATGCACAAACAACAAAATTATAATATAGCAACAGTTATTCTGCTGACTATTGTAGCATTTTGGGTTTTAAAAGTAACCTCCCTCTTCAGCCAGAAAAGAAGTTAAGAAATAAGTAACAAAGGATTACAGCATGAGCATTACATAGCACATCCAATTTTCTTAAACAGACAGTAACCAGTATCCCTGCTTAAGTGTGTTGCTAATTTGATATCTTAAATAGTCCTGAACTATGAAAGATCTTATAATACATTAATAACTCCGATACTAACCCTATGTCATGTATAAAATAATAATTACAGTTATTCATCTTAGGTTAATTTACACATAAAATGTGTCATCTTAAGTATACCAATTAGCTACGTGACAGCAACAGAAGTATACAAATTATATATAACTTCACACTAATTTTTGAACAACTTAAAATATGTATAAAGAAATGGAACCCCTTTAATCAGAAATGCCTCCTTTATCTCCTAACATACTTAAACTACATGTAATTAAAATGTAATAAAGTATATTTTTCCTTTGTGCCTAAAACTCCACATTATTGAGGCATATACAGAGTGTGCAAGTAAAGTTCCATGCAATCTAAACCTTGGTACTACATGGAGTTGAACAGTCAGGTTCAACCTTAAGGACACAGCCTCCAGTACCTGCTGGTTGGAGCCCAGAAGTGCCTGCATATACTAGAATATCAGTGCTCCATCGAGTTACTTTGTTGTGAGCAATGATGTCATTGACTGAAGAAGGTCTGGGATATATTACCATGAAATCGATTTAGAGCAGGTATATCTGTACATTTTCTGGGATATATTACCATGAGACTGACTGATTTAGTGTATAGTAGTTAACGTTTCATGACCAGACTGGCTGATATTCCTGTTGTTTTATGTATTTACTTAATTTATGGTCTAATTAATTATGCTGTTAGTAACTCAGAATATATGGTATCAAGTGATAGGATGACTTGCACATAGTGAACAGGACAGGATGAGAAAGTGGTCGTGGCCAACTTTGAGGTACTGTCCTGGCATTTGCCTTTGAGGCACTGAGGAAAACCACAAAAACCTTAGCCATGACAGGTGCTAGTCTGGCAGAGATTGAAATCAGGCACGTCTAGAATGAAAGTGTCACTGCTACAGCCACCTTGCTCAAGCAGCCAACACAAATAGAAAATGTTCTTTATATACACACAGTTTACTCTTATCCATTCATTAACTTTATGTGTTACTTGGACGAAGGGCATAAAATTAATTCACAATGCATAAGTTCTGCCTGCCCATGTGTGTCTCTGTCCACATCCTCCTTCTCCAAAAATTACTGAACAAAGATGACATTTCAGGCTCCCATGACAGAGAATAATAAGGTCACAGTCTTCTGGAATGCAACACCACGCAGTCTGGCAGTTTGCAATGACACTTTAGAGGATTCATCTACCTTGATGATGGAAGCAACAGGTTCCCCTCAAAGACTAACACAAACTACTAGATCACATGGCATCAATATCCCAGGAGATGGTAATATTTACAGCACAGATAGTTAAATCTGGAAGTGGGGTATATTTATTAAAAGTTTGGTCTGTATCTGTATTAAATAAATTCCGCTTTATACAAAGATAAAACTAGACTTCATTAATTTTCTGAATAATGTCGGTTTATAATATAAAACAATTAAACATATGGCCACTAAGATCTATACCTTTGTTTCTTTTTGATATGACATACACTTAATTAACCTGTATCACACTGTATGAATATCTAATGCTCATCTGTAACACATAAATTTAGCAAGAGCTGGATAAGATGAAACAAAGAAACTGATATCTACAAATAATAGCAGAAAACCACAAAGGAATGCAAACTCACAAATAAAGCATTTGCATGTTATGAGTTAAAAGAGTCACTCAAATTAATCAGGGATTCAAGTAATTCTCCCCTGTTTAACTTATTTTTCCTCAATTAATATACAGTTCAAGAGTATCTCACCCAGTATTAATAATACAACATGCTGTTTGCATTGTACACAAATATTTAAGCTGCCATTGGCTCATTAACAATACAAGTTCTAGAATCAAACGCAAATTATAAACCATTGGAACAGATCAAAGATATGTCAGCAGGAAGCAAAAGAATGATTCATTTATGGTCCCAATTTTTAGATTATCATTACCAACAATGAAACGTTCCAGCCTAATGACAAACCCAGTTTAAAATACCTGAAAAGAGATTTTCATGGTCCACAGCACATCACATCTCAATTCTTGAGAATGTCTAGTGACATTTAAAGCAATATTTCAACATCTGCTGGAAGAATTTAGGTGAACCATAAAACGCTTCAGTAAAGACAGCCAGTGTCCCAGCCAATACATCAGCCAAGCACTTCCTGAAAGTCTGAACGTCTACAGTGTGAGCCACCTGATTTGTGCCAAAATATGAGTCCAGTGGGTTATATAAGTTCAAAGCATGAAGACTGTCGGCGTATGTTATGTTGACGTAAAGCCATGTCTTCCAAGGGGTTTCGTTATACTTTATGACTAGAGGTTACTGAAAACTTATTTTATACTTCTTAAAACAGTTTGAAAATGAAAACAACATTGTATATTTCCAAAATCAAAGGCAAAAATGACAATGTTCTGAGGCATAACTTCTCTCAAATTTCAAAATTTTAGGGGGAAATTACATGCTGAGAATTGAAAGTCCTGTACTGTATATATGTGCTATGCTTCATATACCACTGTTAAGTTTTGATGGACAATTATGAAGTGCCATTTTGTTTATAAAACTGGGTTTATTATTGTAAATAAAACAAATTTAGAGATGACAACTGAGAATAAACTAACCAATAAGAAGACTTTGTTTTCAGTAGAAGTGTTTTTAGAAATATCACCCTCTCTCTCTCACGCGCGCGTGCACACACACACACACGCGCGTGCGCATTAGAACAGATTCCCTCATAAAACTGTAACATAGGAATAACAATTGTTATCTGACAGTCATACAGGGTACTTGTTAAATTTCATCATCACCTTATATTTCAATTTCACTGTTCCTGCCCCCCCTCCCACAGAAACTGACATTTTTTCTGCTGGGTGTCTATTACTTCATCTATAAACACAAGGTGAGTGAACTGCACAAGTTAATTTTGCTAACTACACATAAACCTTTCCATATGACAATGTATTACCTCCTACTTACATAATAAATAATGTAACACAATTGTACATATAATGCACCTTCTCGTTAAGCATTAATAATAAAATAAAAAAAATCAAATACATGCTGGACTAATAAACATGTCAGTTTTAAATTACACTCTTGCTCCAAATGAAATTATCAAATTTTCTCTTCATGTTTATTCTGCAATGGCACAGTAAACTGTCACATTCGCTAACAGATCATACAAGGACATTTTCAACTCATACCATAACTTCTGAGGGAGGTGTCCAAAATATTATGGGAGTTTATGACACTTTCATTACTAGTAATTAGAAACTGACCATGATTTCTGCTCCTCAAAGAAATGTAAAATATTTAACCTGTGACAACTGATGTTCTCATGATGGTGCGTATCAGGATATGGTCTTTTGGGTTAGCAAAACCGGGTGGTAAATACTGTCTGGGGAAGTAATCACTCATTGGGTGAAATTTCAATTTTGCTACTAAGGATTAAGATGATTAGACACAGCAGACCTGCCAGTTAATGTGAGATCTGAACCATAGCTGAGACCCAGTATATGCTACACCGTATTCATGAAAATTTGGATGTCACAGGTGAAATATGCGGCAAAATCTGCACTGGATCTGACAATCCTCGAACCTGGCGACTTCTGTATAGAATGACAGTACTTCGTGGAGGAGTCACAGGGTCTCCTAGTTTAAAAACGTCGAAGATGCTCAAAAAATAGGCCCTACATTAAAATTTTCAGTTATCAGATCTGGACAAAACTTTATAGTCCATACCTATCACTGATAAGCATTTCCCTTATCCACAAGACAACTAAATCTTTTTAGGTGTTTAAAGTCGCTGTATGATCTGGTGATTAGCCGGTTAATTAAGGACTTTAAGTAAAAGAACAAACACATAAGGAGACACTAACTGGTAGTCATATTTCAGTCAGCATGGTATATTTTCAGTCCATTAATTTTATATCTTAATTTGGTTAAAACATGAACTGGTAAATGGTGTAATTCATCTTAGTCCCTGAGGCATAAAACAAAGTGAAAATTATTCACATACAAAGTCAAACATAACCTGTCTAGATGTGGTTTCACCTTTGAACAATGCCAGCACATTGTGTTGACTTAAATTGCCTGTGTTTCTGAGGAACTATCAGTCTTCGTGATTTAAACTGACTTTGGACCAGATCATAGAAACTGTACCTTCAAGTGGCTTTGCCCTAATGATGAAGACTGCATCTTCAGGTAACTATGCACTGATGATGGAAACTGCATTCTTAAGTGACTTCGCCTGGTGATTGAGACTGCATCTTCAAGCAACTTTTCCCTGATGATGAAAAATGCAACTTCAAGTAAGGCTTAATGATGGATATTGTGTTTAAAGTGACTTTCCACTGATGATGAAGACTGCACCTTGAAGTAAATTCTACCTGATGATGAAAACTGAATCTTCAAGTGACTTCAGCCAAATGATTGAGACAGAAGAATCTCAAGTGACTTTTCACTGACGATGGACATGGTACCTTCAGATTACTCTTCATTGATGATGGGGACTGCATCAAGTAACCTTTCCATGATGATGCTTACTGCACCTTCAAGATTCATTTTCACTGATGATGGAGACTGCATCTGCAAATTACTTTTCACTGACAATGAAGATTACCTTCAAATGACTTTTCCCTGATGATGGAGAGTACACCTTCAGATTCCTTTTCACTAATGATAGAGACTGCATCTTCAACTTACTTTTCACTGATGATGGAGACTGTATCTTCAAGTGACTTTTCCTTGATGATGGGGACTGCATCATCAAGTGACACAGTCCTGGTGCCAGGGGCTGCTAACTTCTCCTAAACATTAGCAAACAGGCTCATCATAACAAAATGTTATCAGAAGAATATAGAGAAAGTACTCTCAACTATTATAACTGTTCTGCTTCATTTTAAAAAGCAGTATTGTGCCCTTATACCTCCGAAATCATGGCAGCCCCAACATTCCAAGCTTCTCACGCAGGTCATTTCTGGGGTTCCAACAACAGTGATCTGGGAAATTTACCTCTTACATTATCATATATTTGGTGTCCCTCACAACTAGACAGTTATCTTCTAGAAATAAAAAGAACCACATTCTGATAACATACTCTTTCACAGTGAATGCTGTAATGGGCCATCCATGTCAGCATATGAAAAATAAATTACAGGCAGGAGAAAGTGTTACCTAATTTCATCCAAGGGTTAGGATTTCTTGCTTTGTAGGTTACAGTCATGAGTCTAGACAAAACCACCATGAAGAAGTCAAAATTATGGGATACAGAACAGTGAAACTGGTTAACTTGCTTTAAAATAAATCGCAAACCACACAAGTGGAAATAACATGGCTACCTGCCCAAGTCATATAGTAAGTATAAATTTCAACACAGAAAATATGATCATGTGCTTCCACACCAAACAACTATAATAAATAAAACAGACAATATGAATCCATCACACATATCTGATCATTCATGCAAATATTACTAAGATCGAGTCTAATGTTCCATTGGAAACAAATTCTCTCATTTAAAATTTTAAATTAAAGTGATAAAAATTGATTATTCTGGCACCATAAACTTGATTTCATATTCACAAATGTAAACATTAATTTAAATAGAAAACATATAATTTCTTCTCTTCACTTAAGAAACCCATTAATCCATCCAACACTACATACAAAATAGCCTACCTCACATATTATAGCTACACATGATAATAGTAGATATGGCCTCATGAATATGGACTTGGCAGTGGACAGAAATTTTAGCTGCCTGTTACATTTTTGATAACTTACGGTCCTTTGCTTTCACACCTTTCAAATTTCATAACAGTAACATGTTTATTGTGCAAATGATAGTCTACAAGCCATTGTTGTATGCACAAATATTCACTATGTCACAACACACAGTTTGACGTTTCTAATCAGTGTTTTTGTCTCTTGCATTCTTTGCAAAGTTATTTAAATAACTGCATACTGGGGCAGTAATATCCACCCAAATTTTGTTTCCAAATCTACAGGACACACATTCACCAAAATGAAACTTACCGGGAACTCACACCAAAACTTGTCATTAGGGAAATTAATTTCAGCACAGATGGTCAATTGAAGTCCCCACTTTATGATAAGCTCAAATTTAACTTACCTGAAAAATTAAAAAATGTCTCACCATCAATGAAATTAATGTGTGAACTAACATATACATGTCATTAGGATTTAAGGCTTTCATTTGAAAAATATTTCTATCTGATGCACGCTTAATTAAATACATGAGACATTTCTAGCTTTGGGTAGTCATGCCATGTAGTTCGGCAGATAGGAACCTGCTGCTTACATCTTCCGTCCACCCAGACGATGAAGGCAGTAGGTTCCTTGAAAATGCTGGTACCCATTTACAAAATTTCACAAGTGTCATACCCAAGAATAATGCAGTCTTCAAGCTTGCTTTATTTAGCACAGTGTTTTAAGAGAATTAAATCACTTTACTGGCATGCATAAATTCCTTCTGGATCTTACAAGTCATCATTTTCCGGCCACTGAGAGAAATTTTCTCAGCAGAAACATGGTCCTGGAAACATAGAACATTACCTCCACATCTTCTTCACTCTTTAACTCATTACTTTATTTGAATATTAGACATAACAAGCATTTGCACATACAACATCCCAACGTTTAGCATGTTACAACAGGAACCAAGGGCTATATAACCTAAGAAATCAACTTGCTACATACAGTACTAAGAATGCAGTAGCAATTTGAGCTACACCCCATGAAAATAGGAAGACATAAGTTCTTTGTGATATGGTATCACATTTCTGTGAATCCAGGCCAGATTTTGGTATTCACTACTGTGCAACCACATCTCTATGAGCAACAGCCTGGACAACTGCTTTGTTTCACAAACATAAAAATATAAAATATCTCAGTGATCAGTGACTTTATGTAATAACAGACAAAGCATGGCCTGCAGGCCACACCTGTGGCCCCTCCCCCACCACCATTCCTCAGAGTTACACATACATTAATTTCATAAATGAAAGTTTAAAATATTAATATTTAAAAATACCAAGATGCTGAGAAAGTGGTGGGGAGGAAATGATGCCATGCTTCTTACTAACTACATTTAATTATTGCAAGTGTCCACCTACATTCTATCACAATATTTTTTTATAACTTCTCTTGCAGACATGTTTTGACTCAGCCATGTTCAGACCTTCACATGGGTGAAAAAGCTGAAATGAATCTACAAGGGAAATTATAAGAGGTGATACAGTGTATATGGTCAAGCGCAAGATATCATCTTCATAACACATGCAGCAAGATCTTCCCATTACTATTATTACACAAATAAGATTAAATACATAAATCATAAGTAAATCAATTATAATAATTTCTCTCTTCAATAATGGAATGACACAATTTCCATTTGATTCACATAAATACAATAATTCCCATCTTATAAAAATTTGACTTCATTATCATTAACGAATCAAAGATGCTAGATAAAAACAACAACACTTACAGCCACAAACTGAAACCAGCTGCCACAGACAATACAGATAATTGTGTCACAACTATCACTGGAGAACTATATTTAACACTTCTTTAACAGAAGAAAGATTCTTTGTAACATATATCTTTATATAATTTTGTACACTACATGTCAAGTAAGAAGTAGAGTTGAACTTGGTTTTAACAACATCGGTTTATGTAACATCTCATCTACAGTATCAAATATTTTGTGGTATGAATTAATTTAATGCATTTTTATTGTAAACCTGTATTACAAATTTACAATTATAACATAGTAACTTCTGTTCTTCAAAATGTTAATTGTAATTTAAACTTAAAATAAATCACAGCACACAATCTTAAGTAACATGCTTACAGGCCTGTATTTTGTCTTCAGATAATTTTCCTTCCGTGTTACCATACTCATCAGTTAGAACAACACAAGTTTACACTGACAGATATTATTCAGTCCCTTTGGTGATGTTATAACCGAGTTCAACTGTACTTTTATATAATTTTGTGAAACTTATGCCAAGTAGTATATACCACTACACAATTGAAAAATTTTCTATTCTCTTGGTTGTTCTGGTAGGTGCTGCTTTTAAGTAAATGAATATTTACACTGACAATGGTTGTGCCTAAGTTTGATTCACATACATTAGGAATGCTGCACATTGCACTTGTACATAATGCATTTGTGTATGGTCTTTGACAATCCCAGCATTTGCCTCATTAGGAAGGAAGCAGGTATGAGGGTATATCTTTTGAATGGGAATGCACATACATTGAGAAAGAACATAAATATTTAAGAGCAGATAAAATACTACGTCAGACATTACTGGCATCTCACAGTCGTGACCATTGCAGAATACCGATTTCTGGGGTGTGATACCACCACCTTCAGAGTACAATATCTAGGCAACAAGTTGCTCTGATAGACTTTGTATATTTATAACAGATTATATAGCATCATATCCCAGAAGACAGCATTCTCAAGCAAAAAAATAGTTTCTAGCTGCTGGAGTTGAATGCCAACCAAATGGATCTAATAATGAGTCTTAGCAGGTGATCAGACATGTCAATGTCCTATCAAATACTGACATTCCACAGACCATTTCTGTCTAATTATCAGGGACTCGTATAAGAGTGTCACATCTACAGTAACAATGTTCCAAGTTTGCAATGCAGCGTTTGCTACATGACAGTAAGACGGCTGGTCAGGCTATGACATGAATCAACCACTAAAGTCACGCTACGTCAAGAAAAATGTGCTAGGGTGACAATGTAGTCACCTCCTGAACTCAAGCCAGGAACATCACGGGTCAGTTGATGCCTAATGTGAAAGGTATGTCACAACAAGACTTAAGAATACAGTGTTCTGGAATGTGATGCTGCGCAGCCTTGTGGATGGGTACCGAAGTTGCAGGAGAATCATCTGCCTCTATCTTTAGCACAGAAGAGTGGTACATGTGTACCAAAGTGCATGGTGAACATCCTAGAGGACTGTAACCATAAAATTTTTTTAGCAGATTTTATTTTTGAAGTCAAAGATCATCACCTCCTAAATTCTAAAAAGGTGCCATCTTGTGTATCCAAAGTGTACTGCTGGCAGTAGAACACACACTAGTGACATCTGGGAGAAACTTCATAAGTTAGAGAGAAATAAAAAGTGGTGAAACTGAACTGAAATACAGTCCATGTTACGGGCACTTTACAGACATACTTGCACATCTCCCTGCGCCCTCTCTCTTTAAATCTCATACCAAAACAAACTACAAGTACAATAATGTGTACCCTAAGCCCATCTGTCCTAATGTCTGAGGTACCTCTTGGGTGAGCCACCCCATGGTTTTTGATTTATTGAAACTTTCCAGGTTGCCTCAGGTCTTAGGACTTCCATATATTCAAGTCCAATTGTGAGTGAAAAGGGCAGTGTAGCATTAATACTCTAGCCTTGTGTTCAGGAGTTTCTTAGTTTGAATCATGGCCAAGTCACCTGACATCATGACTGTGGTTGTGTGTGATTTCCCTCAGCACCTACAGACAAATGCCATAATAGCACCGTCAATAGACCATGCCTACTTTGTTCCACACCATTTCCAATTCTTCACTCACCAGTTGTCCTACCATTCAATGCTACCCAGTCTGAGCTATTCACAGTATCACTAAGAAAATGGAGAATACCAAAATAAAAACCAAAAAGTACAGTTGTTCAACCATGCAGTGTCCCACTTAAACCTTCGCCATTAGAAATAAAATACCTTGTGTACAATTTTAATGTTAATGTTTACGGAGAATTGTTCTGTGATGGTATAAGTACAGAGTCTGCAATCTATCAACAGTCTGTTAAACTGTGTCATACAGTAATCATGTGTCACATGTAAAAACTGCAAGTAAAAGAACTAACTGCATGAATTTAATGTCAACTGAAAAACAGTATAGGAAATTTAAACAGAGTGATATTTGGGGGTTATGATACAGACAGTTTTTCTTATTTTGATGCAAAGCCAGTAGTTTTGATAACCACAATTTCCAGAACCTCAAATCTCATAAGGTTATATGATGAATCAAACTTTTCATTTTACATGTAAATCTTCAGTGATTTAATTTCATCTAGGCTGGCATATAAAAAGGCATTGAAATAGACCATTATTTATAATGTCATTACACTTACATGAATTAGTAGAACCAGAATACAGTACAGCCCTGAATATCCAACCTTTGGTTACCTAACATTCCACCTTATCTGACATAGCCATATGACATGCATTTAAAATTGTGAAGCCTATAGTAATGCTATTGGTAACCATAAACAAAAACTTGCACTCACTGGAAAGGCCAGGAAACTATGAGCTTTAACAAACCTCACTCCTACTGCTCTATCAGTTTTTATTAAGGCCAGAAGGATGCATGGCTGCATTCATAAGTTTTCCAAGGCTGGTTCTTCAATGAATTTATGCATTATCCTACACACTCATTAATGCAGCCACTTACTGGCTGAGTTTAGGTCAGATAATCAGGATTCTACTGTAATGATATTTACACAAGGTTCTGCAGTGCTCGATGTGTACACAGTATTCTGTACAGAACTATGCAAACTAAGATACAGTGAAAATGGTCTCATGTTATCAGTAAACCTATACGTAACAAGCTTGGCAGTAAGTGTCCATTTGTTGTGTGAAACCAACTCCAACTCATGAACGCTGTGCAGAGTTTTCATTATAAAAAATAAACCAATCATACTTATGCATAAAAAACATATTAACCCCACACATGCTAACTGCTAAATGTCAACCCTTCCACTGTCAGTGGAAAAAAATATCACTCAACTGAGAGGATTAAAAATAATCATGTTTACTTGCTTCCATGGACATCAGTACACTCTTTCATGCTCCCTACTACATGTTTTGGCACAAAATGAATGCAGTTACCAAGATGACTGCATAAAGTGAAACTGAAAATTGTATCTTACTATAAACCAATAACAGTGCCTAACCTTTACCCCTAAGTGGTTGATTTTCTTATCAAAATCAAAATTACCTCATAGAAGATAAAACACTGTAACTTTATTAAAATATATTTATGTAATTTAAACAGGAATTTCCATGTAATATAGAAATTACACGAAATGTAATTACATTCATATAACTAAAAATGAAAGTGAAGAATATCATGAACTTACTACAATAACTAGATGCTGCCTTAACCATTTAAAACAGTTGTTACTACATGCATCTGCTTAAACCCTTCAATGCCAGCTTCAGTTCTCTGATGACAAGAATGGAGATCGTTCTCAAAGCGTTGGTGTACTTGCCCTTCAGCCACCTGATGCAGCTACTAGCTCAAGAAAGTTTTATTGAACAGTTTAATGTGGTTTAATAAAATTTCAGAACATGTACTAAGGGTATAGGGAGTGTATTGATATTGATGGAAATAAGTACAGATCATAAAGATCGCTGTCTTCTGGGATGTTACAACGTTTAGTCTGGTATTTACCAACGTTTCAGGGAAAACTGTTGCCTCCATCATCAGGGCAGACAAATAATGAAAATGGAGGCAGCAAGCATCAGTGCTGACTGGATTTTTGCAAGCTGGTGCACATTACATACATGTAAAGTGACCAGATTTTTATATAAAATAACAACTATGTAAATCATCCTTAGACTAAAACTGTGGGAACTGCATGAAATTCTGATTTGATTTTGTAGAATTTTTATTTCATTTATAAATTATTGAATATAAGAAAGTAAATGAGATAAAAATCCCCAAGGTCATGCAAGATCACCACCTTGCACCTTGCTTCTGATGCCCCTGGCAGCAGGTTTTTTACAAAAACATTGATAAATTTATACCAAGGACCATAAGATGCACCAAGGTTTATAGAAGGCAAAATTTGGGAAAAGACTTTATAGTATACACTTGAAGCACACATTCACAGGTGGTTACTAAATAAAATATCAGTGTAGAATGAGGCTTTAACTCCTCATCTCTACAGTTAGACTTTCACCTTTCCCACAGACTGTCACCTTCAGTACTATCAAGGGCATTTCTGATTGCACATTTCTTGAAACATTTGACAGCTCTCTCATGTTTCACTAATTGTTCACCCATGTGCACGTCTACAATATGGTTACTTCATTCGTCCTGTTGTTATCAAATCATAATACGATGCCTCCAACTGGTGGGGCCACTCCTCACACACCAACCCTCTTAAGAGTTTCTTAACTGATATGTTTAATCCACAACTGTACATTTTTTGCCTGTTATGTGTAATCTGAACTGGTCACAAGCTAAAAGTGCTGCCTTTTGTCAGTACAAAGCCAGACTAACAAAGTAACAGTGGATTTAAAAATTTTAAAATTAAAATAACACATGCTTAACCAAGGGTAATATGTTACAAAGTAGTTAAAACAAATACACCCTGATGGGTTAAAAATCATATGGCATACCATGAAAGGTGAATGGCACAAGAAATTACACTAAAAACAATAATATTTCGAAAACAAAGACATTTTAAAAGACTGGCATGGTTACACAAAAAGTATCACTAAAATAATAAATTAACACTAAAAGACAGAAATAAAATGTTACTATAAAGGGGTTTTCAGCAACATTTTCCAATTCTTCACACCAGTATAAATTAAAATTGATACAAGCCATAATTACTATATACTGAATTCAGAATTGGAAAATTTAAAGATGCACTGTGTTCTGTGATTAATTAATTAAGCACAACCCCAGGAATGGTGTACAGATGAGTGGAGGTATAACCCCAGTCTGTCTAAATCTTCAGCACTAGATGTACATGTGTCATTAGGTGCACGCCCAGAATCATGGGGAAAAGATTCTGCAGTAAGCCACTGAAAAAGAACAAATGGCAGGACAAAAAGCTTACCTGGACACAGTGGCAAACTGAAACACCTCTGCCCCTGCCAGAAGTCAAACAATTCTCTGGTTGTCTCAGACTGCAGCCTAGTCACTATACCAACTAAGCTACATGGCTCACTGAGTTCAGAATGGAGGAACATAAATTTTACATATATGCTACTATTCCCACAATACAGCATGAACTTAGTGGTTCTGCACAGGGTTCATGTGGCCTCAGAACAATGTCATATATCACGCTGCCTGTACTAGCTGCCAACAAGCTCTATCTGTCTGTATTTCTTTCTCAAGTTGGATACAGGATCTTTGAAAAGTACAGGGTCCAAGCGCATGTTAGACCGGAGGAGGGGCATGTAACCAAACACAGCAGCAAATGTATTGAGACATGTCTGACGCTGGATGAAGTGGTCTGGATCATTCCACGGAGACCTGAGGTAAGAGAAAAAAAACAGACATTATGTGCTGGAAATCTGTTTACAGATAAACTACAATAATGATTGTAAAGAGTACATACACAGTTAAAGATCCCAGTCTTCTGGGATGTTACATTTTGTCAACTGCTCAAGACGTACTGATATTTTTAAGCAGTACACTACCAAACGTCTTGCAGAGTTTGACCCTAAAGATGAAGGCACTACATTACTTCATAATATTCCATAAGACTTGAATTTGCAATGTGAGAACTTCAAACCCCACACAATGTGAACTTACTGTAACTCCATGGATCAGATTCCTCTCAGCAACTACTAGTCACTAATTATGCCTATTTGGGCGCACAACTGCATAAAGACAGAGTGGATTTCTAATGCTTCTGAAACACTAGAAAACCATTTTCTTAGCATCGTGGACTATTGGACGAAAATTTCAGTGTTGTAACAACAGCACAGATCCACCCTGGAATTAACCAAGACTCAACTTGCTTTACATAAAAAGTTCCAAAAATATATGTAAGCTGTGTGCAGAAATTTACATTCGTATTTCCTTCTTACTCCTAATGTGCTAAGGTATACATGGGTAGACCCTAATGCAACAACCGCCTTCCTTGCAAAGTATCTATGTCCTAAAGAGTCTTCATCTCTTCTTCTTTGTGCGCAGCTTAAATTTATCTTAAAAATCATGCAACTTTGTCCCTCACAATCATGGCTGATAGGCTTAAATTGATTCTAATAGTGCACATGCCCACAGTTATGGTAATTATGGACACATCTGGAAGTCCACCAATGTAAGGGTTAGCACACCCAAAACTTTACGTAAGCCATAGACTGTCTGCATCATGAAACAGTAACTTCATAATTGTATTCCTTTTAAATTTTAAAGAGAACCGTGGATTGTTTATGGTATTCTCAAGGAAATACAAACCTGGCACCACCTGGCGGCTGTTCCTTGTACTGTTTTCGCTGTGTCACTTTGATGGGTGGCCGACGGGTAACATGTGATACCAGGAAGTTCATTAGGATATCCTCACAGTTCTGGGACTGCTCCACTGTCTTGTGCAGCAGAGGACTGAGCCAATGTGTGTACAGGAAGTTGTAGTATCGGTGATAGAAAGCTGCACCCGTTAACACAATCGAATAGTCATTGGTCCACTTGGATGTGTAGCCCCATGTACCCTGAACAAATATCCAACAAATGCATTAAATTCTACAGGATTCTGATGACAGTATTTCACATTTGGAATCATTCACTCTTTGGACCTTGTCCATTATTTAACCTTCACAGCTTAGCACTTACTTTATGTGGCACCAAGTTTAGCATTCAAAGTTCTACACAGTGGTTACATTGCGTTTATGTGTTCTGTATGGATCTCAGAACAAACAGTGACTTTTGGCTTAAACAGCATTAACAGATTGGTCTTGTATAACCAAGGTGGAGAGTGTTTACTGTACAGTACACAAAAAGTCCTTATACAAGAGACGCTTTTCATCTTTAAAGGGTTAAAATAATATTTCAAACACAAAATTTTGGGAACAGAATCAGTTTCAGTCCTCATGCAAGACTCAAGGAAACACAAATGCAGTTGGGACCAGCAGGCTCAGAGATATAGAACAGCTTTTCCTATCAGGCCCAACTCAGTAGATGTTTCCCTTACCCTTCTACCTGAGGATGGGGACCAACCCTGCCCCTCACACGCTGTGTCTAACTTTTACTTTGAACATGGGATGATGGACAAAGCCCAAAGAATGAGTCACACTAAATAAACCAAGGTTACGACTACTTGGTTTCTGGTCTCTGCCCAACACCTACTACTCTGAACAGATAACAATATTTTGGGACCCAGATCTGTTTTCATCCTTAGGTGAGAAGGTTGGGAGGTGCAAACTGAACTAAAGCCATGGTGTATGATCTTCTATTAAACGTTAATATTTGCTTAGCTAGACTAGAAATTCCTCTTTCATGTAACCTGAAGTTTCACAAGGGTGATCCAGGGACAGTCATTATGTCTATTCAACGCAGACAGGATGCCAAGTTCCATCATCTCTGTATTTTACCTATAACACAAACAGAGCCAGTTTCTAAAACTTTGTGTGGTTTTAACAAAAAGAAGGTGATAGAAAAAGTCAAATGTGCATCACCTAAATAATGCACCACGACACAAGCTACAACTTGTTTTGCATGACACTGTTTTTCCTAACAAAGTAGCTGGGAGGAACAGCTGGAATGAGTAACTAGCCAGCTAGTCTTTACATGTTGCAGTGCTACAAACCTTAGCATCATCCCAGTAATGAGATCTTGCAGGATAACCAACAATACGATCAGGAAATGACTTCCAGACAGCAAAGGCAAAGTCAACCTCGTCCGTTGTAAGCAGGCAGTCTTCATCGAGGGAAAGAACAGCAGCTGTCTGGATGAGCGGGTGTGGATAAAAGCGTTGTGAGATAGAGGTACTGCTGGCAGGACGGCCTACTTGCTGCTGGTTCACTGCGGATGGCACCTGCTGCTCGGCAGCAGTGTTACCTCCACCTCCATATGGCACTTGCTGTTGTTGCAAAATATTTAGTGGAACTGAGGTTGGTAGTGATGGCCACCGGGACCTTGGTGGTGGGGGCTTTTCACCTGACCACACGATCACTATCTGAAAGAATCATGTAAAAAGGAAACGTGATGTAAAATTGTTACTGCTAAGCACCATGCCTCTTCACCATGCCACGTAACTGTGTATGCATAGTTCAATGTATTGCAACTGCTATTATGTTTTAAAAACCATGTTTAAAGACGGTGTCGGAAATACCTTCCTTTGGCTCACAAACACACATCATGTCTAACAAACACATTGTTCACTGCATGTCAAAGTTTTGTAACTTAAGTGAGTTGATGTGCAGTGACTAGCGACGGTTGTCAGATAAAAAAATTTCCCTACAGCACGGTATTTCTGAAGTTACAACACTGTACTTACCCTTGCTATGTACAGACTGCGAGCGACATTCTTAATTAGACGGTATAACGGTGATGTGCTCACTGCAGGACCTCCCAACTGAGAATATATTACAGCTGTGAACTGATTGTCAGGCTGTGAACCAAGCATATCATAGTAGAAGGGATAGTGGTGAAGTGTGTCAGAGAAGTGAGGAAGAGTTAGCAGAGCACCTGGAGATGAATTCCACACAAGACCATCCCTGGAGGGTTGCGAAGGCAGCCGCTCACGGATTATCTGCAAGCAAGTCAACAGTTCCACAAACTGGTTTGTAAAGACAGTTCTCAGGGACAGAATTAAGTTACTGCACATGATAAACTGGTAACAGAAGGAGCTATAAAAGAACACTGACAGGAGGTATTAAATTCCCCAGGCAATTGAACTCATTACATCCACTTTACTTATTATTTCAGGGTTATCTAATCCCTATTTACAATATCCAAACATCCGTCTGTCTGCCCCAGTGAGTTCTTCCACACTGACAGCTGTAGGTAAAAAATGGAAAATACAATAAAATATTCCTCTTGGAGAGACAACCTTGGAACATTTATTTTTATTATCTTTTTCTGTTTTGAGAATGGGGCACAAGGTATCCAAAAAAACAAACACATCAGTTACGTAAATCACCCTATTTCTTCAAGATGGATTGGGGAATCATGTGACATGATACAATACAATGAAATATCACAGCATAAACTAGAAATGCAAGAAAACTGGGTGTCAGGTCTACCGGACAAATAAATTTTGTATGGTAGTGCCTACTATTTGTGGGTCCTGAGTGTGGACCTTGTCTCACGCCACCCTTCTGGCACCTAGAATTTTGAGGTGGCTCCTACATTTTTGGGAAACTTGTGTATCCCTTGCATAAACTGTAATATTCTTGGCATAAAGGCTACTATGTGCTGGATGTTTCCTCACTTTAACTCCCATCCCAGTTCTTTATTCATGAACTAATTTAAAATGCATGCAGAACTTTGTTTCCCCCATTACCTTCCTAGCATTTATGACATAAGTGACAGAATGTATTCCTCTGATGTCAAATGTATGAATAACAAAGACAACCAGGAAATGTAGCGCACAGAATTATATTATATCTGCAGAATATGGCACACATTATCTTCTTGATCACCGTAGAAAGCAATGATTTCCAGCACAGTTAGACCACTCATGACCCTGTCATAGCCCAGCTGGTTAGATGCCAGCTGCTCACCATGATAGTGCACATTCAATCCCATTGTTGTCCACATAGAATTTGAGCTTGGAAAGGCAGTATTGGAAAAGTTATCATTCCACCAATTTTCCACATTCATTCATCTGTCGTCTGTGGCTCATTAGAGGCCACAGTGCCACAGCGGCATAGCTCACACCGCAACAAGAATTTAAAAAAATACTCTATTCACAGCAAATTGCTCCCATTCTTTTGTGAAACTTCTAGTATGCATAACCACAGACAAAGTGTTGTGGGAAAGCTGTAAATTGTGTTGCGTGGAAGTGATGTTACCCCCCCCAGGCTTAAGAATGTGCTGGTTTACATTAGACAGTTAGTTATGCATCTGGAAGGCTGCCGTGTAATTAAACACTGCCATTTAGTCTGGTATTTAAGAACAGCGAAATTAAGCATTAAACTTTCATTGGAGGGGAAAGGAATTCAAATAGTAAGGAAACACACACACACACACACACACACACACACACACACACACACACACACACACACACACACACACACACACACACACACACACAAAACTCCCACTATCTCAAACAGGCACACATAAAGTTACAAAATATTTGAGTATTCCATGGCAGTTAACATTCATATCACGACAGCATGTATCGGAGGCCCGGGTTCGATCTCAGGCCAACCCCAATCGCAATGGGACCAGTTTTACCGCAAGAACTTCGGTTTTCGAGGCGTGTATGGAAGGATAATATTCAAATGGATCAAGAAGTGAGATGGAGGGCATGGACTGGATTGGTCTGGCTCAGTATAGAGACAGATAGCGGGCTCTTCTGAATGCGGTAATGAACCTTTGGGTTCCATAAAACGCGGGAATTTCTTGACTCACTGAGGACTCTGCTCCATGTAGTTAGTTAGTTAGTTAGTTAGTTAGTTAGTTAGTTAGTTTCTTTTTTAGTGGCGAAGGGCCCCGCAGCAGACGCTACGGACGCACTGCAGCCATGAGGCTTATTGTGCAACCCTGTGATGAAGATGAAGATGATTATTTTTTGTCCTTTTCCTAGTAATGGAGCACAGTTGGAATGAAACTGACTAGGGAAAACCGAAGAACTCGGGGAAAAACCTGTCCCAGTGCCACTTTGCCCACCACAAATCCCACATGGACTGACCTGGGATCGAGCCCGGGCCTCCGCGGTGGGAGGCCGGCGGCTAACCGCCTGAGCCATGGCACGGCCCCAGTTGGTTAGTTAGTTAGTTAGGTTTTCCCTTGTCAGTAACATCCCTCCATTGCTGCGTACTCATTTATTCACGTACCATCATCTAACATACCATCTGGGGCTTACCCTCCTTCCCAGAAGGGCCCCGAAGACCGTCTTCTGGGAATAAGGCTGCGGGGCGTGAAACTGCTCACACACCTCTGGTGCCAAGGTTAAGAATGCATGGAGTTATACCTCCACTATCCCACACTTCTCTATGGAGTGGTGCTTAGTTTATCACAAGGACAGCTTTACTTTAAGTAATCTGTTCTCCCGTGACATGACGCTGCGTCGTCGGGTAAGCCGTTCCCGACGTTTCGAATAATCGTATTTCCTTCTTCTTCAAGGTCTAGATATCGGAGAAGACGTTAAAGATGAGGATACGACCATCTTTCGAGCCGTCGGGAAGCGCTTACCCAGTGAGACAGCGCTATATCCCATAAGAATGGAATCCTCAAGCACACAGCTATGAAAATATGACAAACTTTACCTTATCAGATGGTGATTAGCTTCACGCTCCGGCCAGTTAACCGCCTTATTCATCACAGCTAGTTTGCACACAGATGCAAACAGCAAAATTTTACTTCCAGCCGGGGATTTACTATTTTTAACGGTGAATTAATGAGAAGAAAAAAGAAACCTGGATTTAACGCATTTTGCAGGAAAGCAAAGATTAAAAAAAATACCGCAGTACACTTCTGTTCTTAACACGTACCGACTCTGTGCATATCGACTACAAATTACGCAATTTAAAACTGTCATGTACATGAAACTTTAATTTGAGAAGCTGAGTAGGTATTTAATTATTCAGTTTAAACACGAAAACGTGCACTTTAGGGACTCACAATTACTGGCACGTAACCAGGCACTTGACTGATAGACAGTACGCGATCGTAATTCGTCGTGTTACACTGAACGGATTACACGGCAGAAACTCGCCACTGATTTTATGCTTAGTGTAAGGCTGAACGATTTCAGTTCGTACAGAGAGACTGGGGGAAAAAATATGAGTGTCATTTCAAGAATCACACTTTTAGCACATATTAACCTTTTAAAGCCCAGCGGTAACTTTACGTACCACCAGATTTAACATTCAAAAATTCTACATGGTGCTCACATCGCGTTTATGTGTTTTTTTATGGATTTCGGAACAAACAGCAACTGTTGCCTTATACAGCATTAACTGATTGGTTTTGTATAACCGAGGTGGAGAGTGTTTACTGCGCGGTACGCACTCAGTCCCTTTATAATACAGATACGTTTCGTCTTTAAAGGGTTTAAGGATGCAGACAGGACTGTGGCTATTAGAAATACGCTGTGAGATACACTGACATAGAATTAGCTCTCCAGTAATTAAAAAAACAGACCCTCCCCTCCAGATATTACTACGCTTAAACCAAGAATGAAATGGGCTGGACTTGTAGCAAGAATGGGAGAGAAGGAAAATGCATGCAATACTATAGAGTATTTAACCAAACAAACTGCACCATCAATAACAATCATTTGTCACTTATGCATCCATACATGTTTCGACATCTACAATGTCATTCTCAGGGAGATGTACACAAAGACACAGAAATAGAGCAAATTCTGTCAAAAGATGTACATATATGTAAACATAGTCTAGCTCTTCTTATTTACTTTTCCTTCGCGTTTTCTTTGTTTCTTTTTACCAGTTTTCTTCAAACTAGATTCTCAAATGTCAATACCGTATTTACTGTTACGAGCTACATTCCTCATGACTATTTATTTTTCTTTTTATTCTTGTTTAGCTTACGTATTTTCTAACAATCTAACCACTGCTAGCTTATGTTAGGAAGGATAACATAAATCAGAGGATACAATGTTACATGTGGAAATAAGTTACTATTCCACCAACGCTCCATACTCATTCATGTATCTAAGAAAAGACATGGGGCCCCATTACAGGCCGCAGTTCACACAGACATGGCCGGACCGCGTCACGAGAGAATACAAGAGCCCTTGCGTTACGTTCAGTGTTTTCATCCTGTCGAGAATTAATTCTGTGTTAATTTCACACGTTCATCTGTTTGCGGTCTAAAGGAACTAAGCACATCTCGTTCTGAAATCTCATTCTAGTCTCATTTTGAATTTGAATATGAAACGTAATTTGACATGCTAATAACCGCCCTTACCCCCCCCCCCCCCCACGTATGGCAGCACTCGCACACACACACCAGTGCCAGAGTGCTGAGGCCTCCAAAGCTCGAGTCAGCGTAAGGTTGGTGGGGGAAAGTTCAGAAGTTATGATGTGTTAAGGGGATAGTTAGGCGCAACACGTACCGCGCCTGAATACAAAACTGATGGCAGCAGGGAGGGGGCCTGAAGTATTGTAATTTTCTGTGTTCAGTTGCCTCTCATCTCCGTTATTAACCTACATAAAGCCCATTCGTTTAGCAGTCTCATGCCCTGTGTTTCTGTCTGGTTGCTAGGAAACTACAACGGTTTATACAGCATGTGCATAAAGTCCCTTTCTAGTCTTTTCTTGGTTTATACAGCGTGTGCATAAAGTTCCTCTCTAGTTTCTTCTTGGTTTACACAGCGTGTGCACAAAGTACTTCTCCAGTTTTTTCTTGGTTTATGCAGCGCCAGCATAAAGACCCTCTCTGGTTTCTGCTTTGTTTAGGCACACACAGCGTGTGCATAAAGTCCTCTAGTTTTTCTTGGTTTATACAGCATGTGCATAAAGACCTTCTCTAATTTTTTTTTGCTTTATACAGCACGTGCATAAAGTCCTTATCTACTTTTTCTGATTTATACAGCGTGTGCATAAAGTTCCTCTCTAGTTTTCTCTTGGCTTATACAGCATGTGCATAACATCGCTCTACAATTCTTTTCTTGAAGAAATCACGCGTTGATTTGTCTGTAGGTGTTAAGATTCCTTTCGGTCTTTTCTCTAATATATCCTTCTTGAAATCGACGTAACACTGCTGTCACGCGTTCTTATCTATTCATTAATTTTTTCATTTATTTTGTGACACTGTTACTGTCTTAAGTTATTTTTTTTTTACTATAGCGTCGAATGGTAGGAAGACTGGTGAATAATACATTAGGAAAGATTTCGAAAAAAGCGATCGTCCAATGACTGAGGTACTGTCACGTCACCTTCCTTGCGATAAAAGGTAAAATCACAAAAAACATCACCAAGGACAGTCGATGACATGTCGGAGATTTGAAGGGGGTATCACCCAATTAAAACCCTACGGAATTAGCCCTACAACAGCCAGCTCCACGTCACATTGGATAACATTTGTATTCTGCAAATATGTTACAAGTAACCTATTTTTACCCGGGTAAGTCCATATGGGATTTGTGGTGGACAAAGTGGCACTGGGACAGGGTTTTCCCCAAGTTCTTCAGTTTTCCCCTGTCAATTTCATTCCACCTGTGCTCCATTACTAGGAAAAGGACAAAAAATAATAATCATCACCTTCATAGGGTTGCACAATAAGCCTCATGGCTGCAGTGCGTCCGTAGCGTCTGCTGAGGGGCCCTTCATCACAAAAAAAAACCTATTGATATAAATTACACAAGGATTTCGTGCACATGCGGTACAAGACAAGCACTATTATGCCAACCGTTATTTTTTTTCTGTGCAGCTGTTTGATGACACAATCACTATGTCGTGTAGTGGCGGCACACACAATTAAGCCCTTAATCAGCCACACACCAACAAATGCACACAATTTACGTAAAATCTCATATGATCCATAAACATGAAGTCTCCTACATGTTACAGCGATACATTGCCACCCGGAGGGAGACACAACGTAATATAAAATTAATATATCCAATTTACATGTATAATGTTAAAATTAATTAAATGAATAATATTGAACATGTAAATTGGACTATTAACCTTTTAAAGCCTAGCGGTAACTTTACATACTACCAGGTTTAACATTAAAAAATTCTACGTGGTGCCCACATTGCGTTTGTGTGTTTTGTACGGATCTCAGAACAAACAGCAACTTTTGCCTTATAAAACATTAAGAGACTGGTTTTTATAACCGAAGTGTAGAGTGTTTACAGCGCGGTACGCACTGAGTCCTTATATAAAACAGATACGCTTCGTCTTTAAAGGGTTAATTTTACATCCTTTGTATTAATGCCTTCCTGAGGATGGCGAATTCTCGATGAAGCATGCAGTACAGTCAGTTCATGTATGTGGATAATTTCTGACTGTATAAATTGTGTTCATTTGTGGGTGTGGGTGGACGATTACAGTCACAATGCGCGGAACGAATAATATTAAATTTTTACAACAGTTAAGTCCTCTCGTTTCTGAAAATCGCAACGTAGAGCGAAAAAACGTATAAAAGAGTATTTTCTCCGCATAAAAATTAATGAACGCTTTGAGACCCTGTGGCTATTTTATATACAAGAAAGTTATTACTAACAAAAATTCTAGGTTCTGCCCACACAGTGTATTTATGTGTTTTGTGTGGATGTCAAAACAAACAGCGATTATTTCCCTATACAGCATTAACTGACTGGTTTTTATAACCGAGACGGAGTGTGTTTACTGCGCGGTGCGGGCCGAATATTTCTATATAATTCAGGTTAAACCGTTCGAAGCCCAGTGGTCACTTTATGTACCACCAGGTTTAATATTAAAAAATTCTACGTTCTGCCCACACAGTGTATTTATGTGTTTTGTATGGATCTCAGAACAAACAGCGATTAACAGCTATACAGCATTAACTGACTGGCTTTTATAACCGACACGGAGTGCGTTTACTGCGCGGTAAGAGCTGAAATTTTAAATATAATTCAGGTTGATCTTAGTCTTTTAAAGGGTTAAACACGCAAGAGTCTGGCCGTTAAGAATCTCGCCAACTGCCAGCTGAAAAAGCTTAATCGAATCTTTGATCATAACATTTCTTAACGTTAAAGCAGAATGTTGTTCGGGGAAACACTAAGTGAGGACTTCGATACAACAGCGGTCGACAGGACTATATGGCGCCTTAATAATGCTACTGTAAGTAATATACACAGTATCATTACCGCAGTGAAGTGTGGCAATACACACAGTCCTGATCAGTCTCGCATTAAAAAATTCTCTGTTGTTTGTCACATAACACATTTTTGGGCGATACATTTATTGTTATATACGTTTATCAAAGTCGTTATCAGCTCGCTGGGATTATATTACACTCCAGTTATTCACTGCGTAGTACGTCTTACGACAGGTCCACAGCCTCTTCCAAAGCGAGTTCTCCACACAGTGTGATCTAGTGCTTCCTCTTTCAATTTCCATTATCTTCTCTTTTCCTTATGGTCACCCAGTGGCTGCTTATGATATTCGGAACACACAATAATATTTAACCTTTTAAAGACGAGGCGTATCTGTTTTATATAAGGACTCAGTGCGTACCGCGCTGTAAACACTCTCCACTTCGGTTATAAAAACCAGTCTCTTAATGTTTTATAAGGCAAAAGTTGCTGTTTGTTCTGAGATCCGTACAAAACACATAAACGCAATGTGGGCACCACGTAGAATTTTTTAATGTTAAATCTGGTGGTATGTAAACTTACCGCTAGGCTTTAAAAGGTTAAAGACGAAGCGTACCTGTTTTATGTAAGGACTCAGTGCGTACCGCGCTGTAAACACTCTCCACTTCGGTTATAAAAACCAGTCTCTTAATGTTTTATAAGGCAAAAGTTGCTGTTTGTTCTGAGATCCGTACAAAACACATAAACGCAATGTGAGCACCACGTAGAATTTTTTAATGTTAAACCTGGTCGTATGTAAAGTTACCGCTAGGCTTTAAAAGGTTAAAATAAAAATCAGTCGACATTTTAATTACGAACCTCCGATCACTGGGGTTCCATTGCTATGAATGACAGATCTCTCCGTATTTACTATCTTTTGTTAAGGCTCGGTGGGCTCGTTTTGCGATTATGTGTTCAGCACGCACTTGATTTGACAAGCCCCGCTTGTTTGTCGCATGTCTACCCGTGCACCTTGCGTCTTGTGAAATTGTGGCGGCGGCGGCGGCGGCGGTGGGATGCGTCTAGTGAAATTAGTCCCAGCGCCACAGCTGTTGTGACACTTTACTAATTAATGATTCCGCGCTGCTGATTTGCATTCACCTCGTACACATCCCATTTCCTTCCTTCTTTGCAATCTGTAAGACAGGCTGCCACGTTTTCACGAAAAGCCAAGACTGTATGTTAATTCCACTTTCCTTCTACTTTGGATTATTTCTTTTTCTTATTTTCCTACCTTCCAGTGACGTTTCAGATTCACAGCATTAACCCTTTAAAGACGAAGCGTATCTGTTTTATATAAGGACTCAGTGCGTACCGCGCTGTAAACACTCTCCACTTCGGTTATAAAAACCAATCTCTTAATGTTTTATAAGGCAAAAGTTGCTGTTTGTTCTGAGATCCGAACAAAACACATAATCGCAATGTGGGCACCACGTAGAATTTTTTAATGTTAAACCTGGTGGTACATGAAGTTACCGCTAGGCTTTAAAAGGTTAAATATAGTTATACAATAAACGTAATGAACATAGTCTGACACCATTCATACATGTCGGCCGCTATAGCTCAGTCGTTATAGCGACACACTACGGGCTGGACGGTCCAGGGATCGAATCCTGGTGGAGGGCGAGATTTTCCGCACCCTTCCAGACCGACCCTGTGGCCCACCCAGCCTCATGTGAAATGAGGAACGGATTTCTTTCCCGGGGGTAAAGCGGCCGGGGCGTGGCATTGACCACCCACCATCTAGCATCGAGGTTAAAGAAGGAGTAGAGCTATAACTCTACTCCCTCTCTGGGCCTTCATGTCCTGTTCCAGGGCGAACTTTATCTTTAGTGATCAAACACAAGTTTGTGTGCGTGTGTGTGTGTGTGAACAGTGTCACCACCCTATATACAAATATGGTGGGGCAAAAGTCCCTTGATACTCAATGTTTAAATGTCCTTTCTAGTGTCAAGTGGCTTTTGTGAATTCTGTGGCACAAAAGTCACTTGACAGTCCATGTTTTACAAGTTCGCTCTCCGCCATTCTGTATATAGAGCTTTTCGGCCATACTGTATATAGACCTATACGTTGACACAAAAGTTACATGACACTCGATGTTTAACACGTTGCCTCTAATGCCAAGTGGCTTTTGTGACACTCTGTATATATTTTATTTTAAAACTACCGCTCTGTTGACATGTTTGTGAGCACACGCATATCTCGTGTTGTTTAAAAACCATAAAGACCCAACGTACACTCTCCTACAAGTTAGTGAAACGACTCAATACCTATATTCGGAAGCCACTCGGTTTGATTCTCGGTCAGGCTGTTTGCTGGCTTCACGTCCTTCAACGTGCTCCTTTTGTCTCTTCATGCGAATGCCAAAATATTTTCAAACTGACCTCAACGGATTCATTTATAGTCGAAACAACAATGAAACACGAATCGAGGATTCAAATCTTCAGAGATGTTACGCCATGCCGACTAGTAAACAGTTACCGGAGTTTTGACGGAGCGTACTGCCTCTATCTTCAGGGATCATTAGTCTATTACGCTCCTTACATTGCCTAAACCTGAACATGGAGGCAATATGAACCACCGAAACGTGGGTAAATACCATTTAAAACCAACTGATATCTCAGGAGACTTGATATTTCATCAACACCGCTATGAAGACAACACGAAACAGTACATCAATTGAAATTTAAAATCCTTAAATGTTTCAGAATTATTGATAAGTGATCTGTCACTTGTAATGTTTTGCTGCCGAATCTACAGCCGCTGCTAGGCTGATCGCTCATGCCTCCTCTATTACTATCGATTATGAACAAGAAACACGCAAGAACCCCACGACAGCGTGCCAACTTCAGCAAAAAGACAAGAAAATTTACAAATGTTCACAGCTACAGATATTAGTTCGCATGTTCACAGACTATTTGGCAGGTTTTAACCTATTCGGCAGGCTATGAATACGGTTACCCAAACCAAAGGCACGCAAGTATATTATAACACTGTCCTTGCCCCAGCTACACACACTGAATCCATAATGTGTCCTTTAATCCGCTGATTTTTATTTCAAAAAACAAATTCCAACGAAATTTGGTATGGACATAAAACAGTAAATGTTGTTGAACAAATTTAACCTTTTAAAGCCTAGCGGTAACTTTACGTACCACCAGGTTTAACATTAAAAAATTCTACGTGGTGCCCACATTGCGTTTATGTGTTTTGTACGGATCTCAGAACAAACAGCAACTTTTGCCTTATAAAACATTAAGAGACTGGCTTTTATAACCGAAGTGGAGAGTGTTTACAACGCGGTACGCACCGAGTCCTTATATAAAACAGACACGCTTCGTCTTTAAAGGGTTAATTTTCAGCGTGCGAATCCCTAAAACTGTCGCATCACATGACGGGAAATAAAATTTTATAAAACATTTTAAAAACTGTTCAATGACAATTACTGGGAAAGTAGTGTAACGCCAAATAAGCCCAAATATAAGGCGAGTTTTTTTTCCTGAAATAGCCGCACATAAAAGTGAGGGTCGCTTTATAAGCGAAGCCTTAGTCACTTCCCAGTAACACGTCAGGGACACGTCACTTCCCACTAACATGTCATTTCCCAGCAACATATCAGGCACACGCCACTTCCCAGTAACACGCCAGGGACACGTCACTTGGCAGTAACACGTCACAGACAAGTTATTTCCTAGCAAATAGCGCTTAATAAGGCACGCAACGCCGCTCTTCTTTCTCACTCAGTATTCCAGTTACATGTAATACTTTTAGTTTTATATCTGCTTGTCTGAAATTTATGAATGTTTGTATTACATTTTCTACATCTGCCGAGTTTTAAATAACCCAATAGGAAAGAGGGAGTCGCCTTATATTAGGGCTTGCATCGCAACTGGGATAAGTTTCTGCCACCTGACACATTTTTATGTAGTCAATATGTAGCCTAACAGAACACACCAAAAATCGTGTCCGCTCGAATGCAGCGCGATATGCATCTCCACGGAACACTGTCCTGCCACTTCAGCCGACTCCTCCACAAAACGTTTTACCTGCTAATTAAGCCGATGTGTCTGATTTAAGATACCGCAGCTTTTCCAAGCAAAATTTTATACTCTTTCATACGTTCTTCAATGACTGCTACACACGTGGCCTATCTTACCCATCCGATGATGATGATGATGATGATGATGATGATGACGACGACGACGACGACGACGATCTTAATTCACTTCGATTTCAGGTTTCCGCCGCCATGTTGATAAGATCTGCGCTCTTCTGGGATATTACGCAGCGTCGTGTGGTAATTATTTACCGACGTTTCGGGACAACCTATCGGTCCCATCTTTTTTCTTCTCGGACTCTCGACCCTTGAAGATGGGACCGATACGTTGTCCCGAAACGTCGGTAAACAATTACAACACGACGCCGCGTAATATCCCAGAAGAGTGCAGAATTCATTTCTTGTTTATTAACGTGCAAGCTTAACAGCGCAAAGGCTAACTGCACGAACACAAATACGAGACATATACATACAGAACAGAATACAACATGGCTCAGTGGTGAGGGTGGTGATGATGATGATAAGGATGATGATGATGATGATTCACACGCAACTTACTGCTTAATTACTATAAGAAAATTTAAATTACTTACAATAACAATTCTGTTAACTGAATAATAAAATAACTAATAAGCAATCAATCAATCGGTATTTATTAACGTGCAAGCTTAACAGCAAAAATGCCTATTATAAAGCCAGCATAAAAAAGAAACACAAATACAAAAACAGCACAAATACACAAACACTAAACAAACAAACAAAAGAATACAATATAATATTACAGGAAAAGATATATAGAAGTACCGGGGCAAAACCCCTACACTCTAAAGAAACACAGATAAGTTAATTTGAAAAATGTCCCAGTTCAGCGCAAAATCTGTTTTAAAGAAATAACGGGCTTTGTAAAGATATCGGTGTCTTTGCACACAGCTAATAATAATAATAATAATAATAATAATAATAATAATAATAATAATAATAATAAGCCCGTCANAATAATAATAATAATAATAATAATAATAATAATAATAATAATAATAAGCCCGTCACTGCACGAACACTCCCATCAACTGAACACAGCAACAGGCTTCACTTACATAAGGCTATTTTGCAGCCAGGAGGTACCAAATCTCCATTCTCTAACCAAATGCTCCTTGGACTCTATTTTCAGGATATGTCTGAAGTCACAAGAGGCATTAAAACAGACAGACAGACAAACAGACAGGCTTCTACAATGAGGACCAGGTGACAGACAGACAGACTTCTACAATGAGGACCAGGTGACAGACAGACAGACTTCTACAATGAGGACCAGGTGACAGACAGACAGACAGACAGACAGACAGACTTCTACAACAATTTCCGTCACCTCCCCTGACAGAGTATTTCATTAGAATCACAAACTGTTCATTCCACTTTCCAAGGTGGATGCCACACTTCGATAACAACCCTGCACGCCAAGAAACTAATTTAAAATGTCTTCCTTGCTACAAACAAACGAACTTTGTATCATACTAATGCTGTTGTAACACGAGAAGTTGATGAAAGGGAGACAAAGATAGAAACAGGAGATGGAAGGAGATAACGAGGTAGAAAATTACACAGACACACAATTGATTCTGTTCAAAGGAGTGACATGATGATCAGACGGAATTAGAGAGACGGATAGACAAAGGCCATTCGCAGAGGAAGTCGGCTTAAGTTGCAAGGGGAAGCGGGACAAAGTCTCGCAGGCCTTTCTTAGGAACCGCAGCGATCCAGTGCTGAGGACCCAGTTAGTGACGGACGGTAAAGACTGCCATGTGCTTTAGCAGCTTGCCGTGAAGGCACGTAGTTTCCACACCCTGAAAAAACAACCGTATGGGTCGAAACGCTCATGAAGAAGCGGAAAATACCAATAAGCATAGGAAACGAAAGAAGAGGGGGAACTAGAAGAGCAGAAGAACACATAGAAAGGATATGAGAATGAAAACAAAGACAAAATATATGATGAGAACGGTAAAAAGGAAAAGAAAGCAGAAAGAATCAGAAGATAAAACAGGAGGAAAATAAAACAAAAGACGAAAAGAGGATAATGATAAAGAGGAGGAGGAAAAGGCAAGTGGGAAGGGGACAAAACAAAAGGGACGAGCAGAATGATGTGTAAAAGGAGAAAGAGAGAATAAAGGGAATATACGGAGAAGGTTCGGGGAGAACAGAAGAAGAAACAAAGAAAGGAACACACGAAGAAGGACACGAAGCAGCCGATACGAAGATAACAAAAGAAGTAAAGGTAGGATTATTATCTTTTGTGTCGTCTCCACTGTTTAGCGAAACGTTACTCCACAAAAGGGCCTTTTTATAGCGGCTCATTCTGCTCGAGATACAAAGGAATTAAAGAAACCTCTTCCCTGCAAAGTCCAGTGGCTGGCTGCGTCACAGAATCCACGCACTGAACCCACCAACCGCGTTCTCACGACTTAAGACAGCCAGCTGCTTCAAGCGCGAACATTCGTGGTTTCCTCCAGTCCCTCCACGAGAATGCCGGGACACAAAAATCGGTCAGAACAGCTTCCTTCCGCCAGGATCGGCCAGAAAGTAAGTTTACATGACGCAATTCCGTTACTAGAGAACCTACAATGACTGCGACTGTATTAGCGGAATTCGTCGCCGAGCGATTGTCATCCGTTTACAGTGCTGAGGCAAAATCATGCCGACTACAAAGTTAAAGACGATAGTGATGTGGAAACAGTTGCGAGACGACGGCTGATAACACAGGACACTGACTGATATCAACAGGGAACAGAAAACAGTGTCCTACGATGTGATAAATGCCTGAGTTGTTGTGAGGACTACGTGAAAATGTAGGGGAATGGCTGTACAATTAGATGTTAACTATACTCATAACTTACGAAAATAAACACACGTTTTCTGATTCTCGGACACTGTTATGCATTAATCTCCCCGTTGACTAAATTACTGACAGCGTCGTTAAACAAACCACAAATGAAATGTGTACTCAGCTCCAGAACATAGACCCCCCCCCCCCGCCCCCCCCCCCCCCGGTTCCACATGTAGAGAGCGCTGGGTGGGCTGCGGAGGGTCTTAGCATTGTACGTTATGCATAACAAGCCTTACATGTAACAAGAGCAGCACTGTACGTATAACGTTATACTGAGGCGCGTTCGCGTAACCACGGCTGCTGTGGAAAAGCTGTTTAAGTCTTACATATTATGAGTGCGTGTTAGTAGCCTTAGCTATCCGGCGTGCAAAGCGCATGCGCCGTACTACGTTGTCATCTGTGGCCTGTCTGTCTCTACCATATTTTTCCACATTATCTCACAAAAGGCGTGTTTTTCGGAAAAATGTTATTGAATATAAAATGCGCGTTCTGATTTCCTCTAAAACTTTTGTCTGAAACATTTCTCATTCTAAGAAGAATTGTGCGAGATATTATCATAAGTGTACATAGGTCTTCATGCAATTGCGTCAATTATTCCTGTCAGATTTTAAGGAAACTTGAATTTTCTCAACAGATTTTCGAAAAATCCTCAAATATCATATTTCGTAAAAATCCGTCCAGTGCCCCCCCCCCCCCGAGCTGTTCCGCGCAGACAGACGCACGGACGGATAGAACGACACTAACAGTCGCTTTTGGCAATTTTGCGAACGCGCGTAATAAAACTGAATGCATATCAGGCGGACAAGAAAATATGAGTTGAAGCAACAAACAAACGACATAAGCCAGACATCTACAAATGCTGGCTCAGTGCACCAGCTAAGCTATACATCTGCCCACAAGACATAAGTCACCCGCACACGCGCCGTCGGAATCCTTCCGCATCAGTGTACCCACTGTCAAATAACGTTAGACATACAACGTGCTGTACACTATTTTGTACAACGGGCATACAGGATGCCAATTACTGCTCAAATTCAGCCTCAGAAATATGCAGGAAAAATAGATGGGAGAACAGAGCTGTGGAGTCGGAGTCGGAAGGAATTTTAGGTGGAGTCGGAGTCGGTAAAGACGTACCGACTCCGACTCCGACCTCGGTCTAAAATCTTAAGTAGAGACTGCAAATCCAGAGCCCTGATAGCTACAGTAACCATTAGACTTGTACTTAAATATAGGTTATAAGTCTAAACAGTAGCCTGATGATTCACATGGTGGTGATGAAATGTCTTATAGGTTTACCATTATTAATGCATATTGAGCTTTTATGAAGGAGTCGGAGTCGGGGTTTTAAAAATCGAGGAGTCGGAGTTTTAAAAATCGAGGAGTCGGAGTCGGAGTTTTGTGTACCGACTCCACAGCCCTGTAGGAGAATAAATTCAAAACATCTGCCACGTGTCGACTTAGATTTTCCGTATGTGATAGACAGACAAACACAGACAGAAGGACGGACGGACAGACGGACGGACGGACGGACAGACAGACACAGACAGACGGACGGACAGACAGAAGGACGTACGGACAGACAGACAAACAGACGCACGACAGACAGGCAGGCAGGCAGGTAGGCAGGCAGACAGACAGACACAGACAGACGGACGGACAGACAGAAGGACGGACAGACAGACAGACAGACAGACAGACAGACAGACGCACGACAGACAGGCAGGCAGGCAGGCAGGCAGGCAAGTGTGTTTGTTGAGCCCTGATACATTTAACGTTTTGAAATTTCCATTTTTATGTTTATCTTAAAAGGGCTACTAGCAACTTGTTTCGTGCCCATCAAGGCGAAAGTGGCTTACGAGTCGGTGAAATTACTTCACTTCCAGTTTTTGTAATGCAGATGCTTAAAGTCCGAGTGTACACAGCAGAAAGAAAAATCTCGGGGGGGGGGCGGGGAACACAACGTACGTCATACCTCGTTTATTACACATGCTTTTACCTCTTTTTTTTCCTATTCCGCGAACAGGAAGAGAAGCAGCAGGTTATAACAGTGGTTTTCAAACTGTGTTCCGCGAAACCCACCGGCTCCGTAAAGCGGTTTTCACGGGATCCATGAAAATCCTCGTAAATGGCAAATTTTGACAGAATTACAGCAAACACAGCCAACTTATGCGCAGTGTTACTGTTTATTTGTTAACCTTTGTCTTTTAGTTCCCCTACATGTTTCGGCATTAGCTATGCCATTCACAAGGGATCTACTACAAATTGCGTAAGATTTGCAATAAACAGGAATTATAAAATATTAAAACAATTAAAATGTTAAAAACTTCAGTAAAGTCCGTGTGCTGGTTGGTGTTATGGTGCTGTTTTCGTCCTGGCGTCCCTAATCTGTTTTAAACAAATAGAAGTAGGAACATTGAGTGTTACAAATAGCTGTATAACCTAATCTCCATAAGACGGAGGTATAGATGGTTTTACTGACGCGTGTAATTCCAAGGTGTTTGTGTTGCCAGGTATCGGGCCAAATGTACCGTATGCACGGAAATGAATAACATACAATTTGACAGAATTGTTTAATAAGTAATGTGTGGTTAAGAGAGACACACACAGTTACTTTAATGGTGAGACACAGTGACTGCACTGCCGCTAGTAAACTCTACAATAACAAGTCAATGAGAAGAAACACCACAAAATTACGGCTAGAAAACCAAATACGCCACAATAAATAAACCAAAAACTCCTCTTTGAAGTCTCTACGTTTCAGTGTGTATGCGTGAACTTCCCTTTGATATTACATTAACACAGAGGGCTACGACAGCTCAGTCGGTATAATAACTACACTACGGGGCGGATGACCGAGGAATCGTGGTTCCATTTCCGGTAGGGAAAATAGACGTTTCTCTACTGCGTCTGGAAATTGATAGAGTGTCGCTAAATAAACACCGATGTGACCAATAAGCTGCCAAGAACTGGGAATTTTGTCACCAGAGGGTACAGTGTTAACGGAAGTTAGTATGTCCATTGCTGTACCCAGAGTGTAAACACACCCAGCAGGCAGAGCCGACAGGACGGCGAACGAAGTGCAAGTATAAATTAATCATCTTACACTGTGCTTTCCAACTTTGCAGAACTTCAGGTATAGGCGAACTTGGGGCAATCGGCACGCCGCTGAACGTGAGAAAAACGCCATGACGTGATATAATGACGTCATCAGCGGCATGTATGGGCATACAGCACGCGAACTGGCTGCGCTAAGATGGCGGATACTTAATTCGAGCATCACGCAAAGAATATTACAATATATTTTGGGAAAGCAGACGGGAAAACTATGCGAAAATTCTGGGACAATGCCCGACCACTATTTACACTATTACTGTGCCAGAACACGGCAACTATTTGCAATATTACTGTGTCAATACCCTGCAGATATTTACAATATTGTTGTGACAGTACCGGGCAAATGTTTACAATATTACTGGCGCAGTACCCGGCAACTATTTGCAATATTAATGTGCCAGTAGGCGGCAACTGTTTACAATATTATTGTGCCAGTACGCGGAAACTGTTTACAATATTATTGTGCCAGTACGCGGAAACTGTTTACTATATTATTGTGCCAGTACGCGGAAACTGTTTGCAATATTATTGTGCCAGTACGCGGCAACTGTTTGCAATATTATTGTGTCAGTACGCGGCGACTGTTTGCAATATTATTGTGTCAGTACGCGGCAACTGTTTAAATATTATTGTGCCAGTACGCGGAAACTGTTTACAATATTATTTTGCCAGTACGCGGCAACTGTTTGCAATAGTATTGTGTCAGTACGCGGAAACTGTTTGCAATATTATTGTGCCAGTACGCGGCAACTGTTTGCAATATTATTGTGTCAGTACGCGGCAACTGTTTGCAATATTATTGTGTCAGTACGCGGCAACTGTTTAAATATTATTGTGCCAGTACGCGGAAACTGTTTGCAATATTATTGTGCCAGTACGCGGCAACTGTTTACAATATTATTGTGTCAGTACGCGGCAACTGTTTGCAATATTATTGTGCCAGTACGCGGAAACTGTTTGCAATATTATTGTGCCAGTACGCGAAACTGTTTACAATATTATCGTGCCAGTACGCGGAAACTGTTTGTAATATTATTGTGCCAGTACGCGGCAACTGTTTACAATATTATCGTGCCAGTACGCGGAAACTGTTTACAATATTATTGTGCCAGTACGCGGCAACTGTTTGCAATATTATTTTGCCAGTACGCGGCAACTGCTTACAACATTTCTGTGACACAGTGAGGCCATTCTTTACAATTGCTGTGTTAGTATCCAGCTTCATTCTGTGTTCAGGTTGCTATAAGCAATTTTTGCACCAACACTACTCTAAGTTTAAAGTGTTAACAATCATGGAAAATGACAAGAATAAGAATAAGAAGAACTCCAACAACTGTAACGAAAAACTACGGCTCACATTTCAGAAGTAAAATAAAATTCCGTTAACGCGGTAATACTAACCGGCTACTGTCGAATTACAGCATGAAGGTCTTGGCGTCTTCAAGCGCAACGTCAGGTCAGAGGGATTTAACAAAGAATAAGTTTCGCTGTTATTCGGAGCTAAGTTGAATGCACTAATCATATCTGAACAATGTATAACATCCGACGCGGCCACAGACCAGTTGGACATCAATACACAAGCAGACAAAAGAAGCCAGCACCAAGGTGCAATAGTTCGTAACACAAAACTTTGAAATTTGCAGAGGCAGGACTTGGAAGGAAACTGTCACTTAGGAAAGTATCAAACACATGAAAGCTATGGCGTGAGAACAAATTAATTACAGCACAGAAATAATACTTAAGGCATTTTAGTTATGATTAATAGGCAACTAACGCAGACAAGACATCGAAATTTTACACTGTGTTATTGAATACAATCCATCATAATTGCCTTGAAGGTTAAAAGTTGAGTATACTTAATTAAATACCTGTTTTGACGTGTCATGCATGTATGAACAGACTTCAACCTGACAAGGTGGCAAAATAAACGGAAGTCGAAAGAAGTTGGTGTACTAATAAGAGAAATGGTCTACACCAGCGTGTCAAAACATTTCAAAGTTATCATGCCAGACATCTGTAAGAAGAAAGACTAGGTGACTGGCGAGTAATGTAAGGAAATACGCTACGAGGGGTAACAGCTAAAAGATGCGGTAGGTGGGAATGATCCATGGGACTTCTTTTCTAAGCCTCGGCACATCGAAAGAGAAAAGCGTTTTATTTAGCGAAGCCTAGGATTATGCAGCGTTTATAGTAGATGAGAAAAATACACGTACAGAGCAGTGATGTCATGATACTGACGGGGGTAAACTGAAGTACAGTATAACTCCAATAATCCGGAAGCTGGTTATCCGGATCGGCTTGGCCTTTCAGGTAACTTTGTCGAGAATTCTACAAAACTCATTTGCCTTGAAATTACCGGTTACGGGTCGATATATCCGTGACTTCATCAAGTAAAGCTGTAAGGCAAACATTTCCTTACTGTAATTGTACTATATCATTTTATGGCCTAAACTTTTCACCTAGTTGTCAAGTACATATAAGGAATTATGTATTAATGTTTCATTTGCATGTACATAAATATAGGCCTAAAATGGCCATTTTTATCAATTTTTTCCACTTTAAACTGCCAATGTAGCCCATTTTAAAAGAAAAATCCAATTATCCGGATTTTCTGCATATCCGGACGGCCGGCGGTCCCAATTAATCCGGATAATTGGAGTTATACTATACTCGGAATAAAGAACCTGTCCCAGTGTCACTACATCCACAACAAGTAGCACATAGATCAGCCTGGGATCGAACTCGGGCGTTCAAGTTGTGAGGCCGGCGACTAACCGCCTGAGCCTGGGCACATCCATTAACCCTTTAAAGACGAAGCGTATCTGTTTTATATAAGGACTCAGTGCGTACCGCGCTGTAAACACTCTCCATTTCGGTTATAAAAACCAGTCTCTTAATGTTTTATAAGGCAAAAGTTGCTGTTTGTTCTGAGATCCGTACAAAACACATAAACGCAATGTGGGCACCACGTAGAATTTTTTAATGTTAAACCTGGTGGTACGTAAAGTTACCGCTAGGCTTTAAAAGGTTAGACTACAAGTTTCGAGTAGATGCAGCATAATGTTCATACCAAATCTCAAGCAAAATCCGTCACCTGGTTCAAAAGCCATTAGGGGAATACAGGCTTACATAAGATAAAGACGATACCGTAAGACTGTCTTAGACGGCTAACAAAGTTCCAACCAACTTGACACGCTTACGATTACGGCCAGACAGCTGAATGACCTCAGGTCATGCGTGCCAGAAGTGATACAAAACTGTAAGACGTTATCAGACGTCGTAATCTGAGGTCTCGTTTCAGAGAGATTCCACCTATCAGCCTTCAGGTGGTCGTTACTTGTCAAAACTTAAAACCAGAAATGGGCCGGAGGGAGGTTGCACGCACATCATATAAAATTGAGATCTCGCGAGATCTCGTGCACGGAGTAACAAAGTTACCTAAGGATATTATACCTACTCCAATTCATCATTATTCTGCTTGTATTTGGTTTACTGTGAGAGCGTTTCTTTATAACAGTCACGCGCAATTCAATAAATAGACTGTGATATCACGTGACAGTACAATTTATCGTATGGTAATTTATTGTCAATCAAAGCTCAGGTCTGTATAATTCAAACTGTACCACGTAATTTGCAGTTGGTAGGGGTTCTAATCATTTTCCTCAGTCGCTCCAGGAAAACGTCCGCATAATACGTTAAATAAGGCCACGAACGGTTCATTTCATGTCCTTTCCAGTTCATTATCACACAGCCGATGACCCGACAGATATAAATAAATGTTTCAATCAATCAACACAAGTCATATTCACTAAGAATAAGGCTACATGTTTCGGCCAAAAAATGATTAGCCATCATCAGGCCTAATTAAAAGAATAAAAAGGGAGGATTTGCGACTGTATTTCAGGTGTCAGACCTAAACCTTTACAAACCTAAACAGATCAGACGGAGTTCCGAACCTGCCATCTACCGAATAAGAGCGTACGGCAAGTAGTTTTCGATAGCTCGAAACTTGTCAGCGCACGGTAATAACTTGCATGTAAAACCCACATTGTATGTCTCACGCAGTCTTCGATGACAGCTTCTCTTAGGGCCAACATGTTTCGTGTACCAGAGGGTCTTCGCCGTACTAAATTACGCATCGAACATGGGTGTACAAATTCCGGGCGCCATGTTGTCCAGGTGACTAAATATTTTAATGGTGGCGCCTAACATTTGTGGGGCCCTCAGCAGTGTCACCATTCTGGCGCTTGGAATTTTATTGGCAGCGCCTAGACTTTTTCAGATCTTCGTATCGGCCATACGAAGACTTAAAATAGGACCAACAAAGCTTTATCTTCTAATAAATAACTTGAAAGACAAACACATGAAACACAACGTGCTTAAACTTATATCACTACGCGTACCGTTGTGTTTCAACTGACACTTTCCTGGTACAAACCCTAAAGCTTCAGAAATTCCCTGTTCAACAGGGACTAATGTAATAACTAGCAATAACTGGGTCATGTACGTCTAATGATGCAGTGGAGCCTAGTTCTCAACCGCCACCCATACCACAGTCGACCAATCTCAATTTTGCTTAGACTAGATGTAGGGCCTAACACTGAGAAAAGCAGGGCGTGTTACAGTGCACTTCGATTTTGTCGTCACTGTATTATAAGACAATTTGTGGTGTCTTGTGACAAAAATGAAGCTTGTACTCACCTCTAGAGTAGTGAAAACTATTTTCTCGATGGACGAAAAGTAGCGCTCCCACAGGATCTGCGTCTGCTGCCGCAGGGCCAGCACCTTGGTGGCACTGACAGACCGCACCATATCGGGCACCTGCCATCAGATACAGGGAAACCTTCATTAACCCTTTAAAGACCGAGATTAAACTGAATTGCATTTAAAGGTTCAGCTCGTACCGCGCAGTAAACACACTCCGTCTCGGTTACAAAAACCAGTCAGTTAATGCTGTATAGGGAAATAATCGCTGTTTGTTCTGAGATCCACATAAAACACATAAATACACTGTGTGGGCAGAACGTAGAATTTTTGAACACATTCCTTAGTTTGTATCACAAATACGTGGAGTATGTAAATACAATATTTAATTCTAGAAACAAACTATGTGTTATCTTAAATCTGCATAAAAATTAGAGGGTTTTTGTGTACAGCGATCTTATTATAAACGGCCCCCACTATACCGCATGACATGATTTGCCAGGTCCAACAAATTACGGATAGAACCGGAGCAAGCTGATTAGCCTTGGTTTAAGCTCTTCCGTAACCATTTAGGACAGGTATTATAAGGGTGCCGGTCCCAGTGGCCGCGCGGTTTAAGGCGTAGGTCTGCGGTCGAGCACTTGCTGAAATCGTGGGTTCGAATCCCACCGGGAAGATGGATTTTTTCTTTTGTACAGTGTTTGTGTTGTCAGGTAGAGGTCTCTGCGACGGGCCGATCCCTCGTCCAGAGGAGTCCTACCGACTGTGGTGTGTGTTTGAGTGTGCTCAAGTGAAAATAAAACAACCTCGACACCTATTGTGAGTAGGTAGAAGAGGGAAGGACTACGAAACGAAACGAAACGATACGAAACGAAACGAAACGAAACGATAAGAGTGTCAGAACGTCTATGATCAGCCACTTACATACACTTTCCTGTCTTAAGGAAAGCAAACAGGTTTGTAAAATCATCACGCCGTCTGTATGTGTTCTTGTTTGTCGGTGTGTCCCCATATAGTTTTGTAGCAGCCAATCTGTTCACAACAAACCTTTTAATTTCCCACAACTTGTAACTATAACATGGCGATCACGCGAACTCGTGTGGTGTAAACGATATTAATGCCATTTAATTTATGGCCCTGAAATCATGCACGGTAACAGTCTCCAAAAACTATGCAAGTTTCGTCTACATGATACCTTTTGAAAAAAAGCCTAACCATTGAATGACGCTGGTGTTCAACTTCCAACTGCTGCACAGGACGGACGAATTTTAAACTTTCAGTACCCTTAAAAGAAATCAAGGCCCACTGTGCACCGAGGCCAGTACTGAAGGATTAATAGTACCAACTATAATAATAATAATTCAATTAAATTCAATTCAAATAAATTCAATTCTAGTTTATTAATGTGCCGATTCAACAGCCAGATGGCCAATTATAGAAACGGCACAACATAAAAATAACAACGGACAATGAACAGGACATAAATGAAACAGACACAACAAAACAGACAAACGAACATAAAACAAAAAACAGATAAAAGAATACATAGCTAATTAATTAGGACATCTTATAATGTTGGAATAAAATAATATCATATCTGAGTTTGATAATTTGTCTTCTGACGATATCCAATTGAATACAAACTGAATTTGCCGCAGTGACGCACCTGGCGGAGGGACAATTTGCCGTAGTGGCACACCTGGCGGAGGGACAGTTGGCCGCAGTGGCACACCTGGCGGAGGGACAATTTGCCGCAGTGGCACACCTGGCGGAGGGACAGTTGGCCGCAGTGGCACACCTGGCGGAGGGACAATTTGCCGCAGTGGCACACCTGCCGGAGGGACAGTTGGCCGCAGTGGCGCACCTGGCGGAGGGACAGTTGGCCGCAGTGGCACACCTGGCGGAGGGACAATTTGCCGCAGTGGCACACCTGCCGGAGGGACAATTTTTGGAAGATTCACTAACATGAAACGAAGGAAACTCTCGGAGGTTTCGAGTGGGAACTCGAAGACCAATAATGTCCACGGTAGATGGACAAAACATAAAGCCCAAAAACACATTCATGACAAAAACTGCATCAAGCTGATGTCTTCTCTCATGCAAAGTACGTAAATTAAGTACTTGAAATACATTAGCGTAACTGTAGCCATTACTGTCTGCGGCAAGGAATCGGTTACAGCATAGAGCTACAAACTAATAATAATAATAATAATAATAATATGACGGTCGTGTGAGATTTTTCCTTATCTTTCAATCTGATAGCTATAACTAGTGAAGAAATGGTGCTAAATATATGAAATAAGAGATGAAGGTAATCACACACATAGCCACACAGGGCGGAGTAAAAATCACTGGACGCCTGGCGTTTAACATGTTGCTTCTTACTGTCCAGTGACTTTTGCACCACTCTGTATATCACGTAGACATTACGGATACAGACATAACGGCAAGGCCACATTTCGAGGTTACATTGAACAAATTTAACGTATACTTAAACTCTTCATACAAATAAACCAAAATAACAATAATATTAACATTAACCCTTTACAGAAGAAGCGCAGCTGTTTTATATAAGGACTCAGTGCGTACCGCGCTGTAAACACTCTCCACTTCGGTTATAAAAACCAATCTCTTAATGTTTTATAAGGCAAAAGTTGCTGTTTGTTCTGAGATCCGTACAAAACACATAAACGCAATGTGGGCACCACGTAGAATTTTTTAATGTTAAACCTGGACGTATGTAAAGTTACCGCTAGGCTTTAAAAGGTTAATATTAATCTACGCTATAAGTAGGCTTCCAGAGGTCTTCTCAGAACTGATCTTTCATTACCAAACTGTGTTTATATTTCGTATAAAGTAAGTAATACAGTGAAAAAAGCAGAACCAAACGATAACTCACAGGACAAGGTTTAGTGTAACCTGTCAGTGGGAAATCTGGTTGATGTCCTGTGAAGTATGGGAAACGAAACAAAAGAGCTGCTAAACAGGACACAACTTCCACATTAAACCTTCACTCTACGCACTTCGCGTGAAGAAAGCATAATAAAAACGGGAATGACAGGAGGACGAATTCGGAAACTGACACGTATAATGAGAAAAGTGGGAAAAATCACTGGGAATGAAAAATTTCAGTTCGGCCAGCAGATGTACTCAGCCACCGCTTTCAGGGCATATTACAGAATTAACTCAATGGAACAGGGTCTGCCTTGAGAATCTAACAGTTGCTAAGCTAGTCACGAGTTTTCTCGTACTTTACGGAATCTGAAGGTTAAGTAATGTGATCACTACAGCCCGCCACTTGTCCCTGTCCTCAGCCAGACGAATCCAGTCCATAATCTCCCATCTTATTTTTAAGACCCCATTTTAATATTATCCTCCAATCAACGCCTAGATCTTGCAACTGGTATACTTCCTTTAGGTCCCTCCATCAAAACAGCATATAGATTTCTTACCCATACGTGCTACATGCTCCACTCATCTCACCGTCCATTATGTGATCATTACGATGGGATATGGCGAGGAGTAGAAATCACAAAGCTTCTCTTCATGCAATTTTTTGCATCCTCCAGTTATTCCCACCCTCTTAGGTTCAAATATTTCTTCAGCACCCTCTTCTCAAACACCCTCAATCTCTGTCCATCCCTTCACATCACAGACCAACAGAAACGCAATATTAAATAAGTCAGTATCCTGAAATAGGCCACAACCGCTTCCTTCCACATTCAGTAATCACCTTACCATTCGGCGCTGTACGTTCGGAGGTGCTGACAGCGTCGTTAAGTAAATCATAAATAAGTTAAAGGTAAAGGTCGCCCTATAAAAGGCTACGAAGGCCCAGAAGGGGAATAGAGGTGTGGCTCTACTCTTTGCTTAACCTCAGCGCTAGAAGGTGGTGGGTGTTTAACGCCACGCCCCGGCCGCTTTAGCCCTGGGAAACAGACTGGATGGGCCCCAGGGTCGGTCTGGACGGGGTGCGGAAAATCTCGCTTCCAAAGGGATTCGATCCCCGGACCGTCCAACCCGTAGCGAGTGGCTATACCGACTGATCTATCCCAGCCCACAAACCATAAATAAGAAGCACTGAAACGAACTCTTGTGTCAACGTTTCAAACTAGCAATCCGAGATATTCTGTAGTTCCCAGGGTCCGCGCATTTAGCGTACACAGTCTTAAGCCAAAACGAAGACTTCAATCCCCTAGTCTGCCCAGTATTAAGGGTTGTTGGGTGAAGACGGGCGCATTGCAGTGTATGCTGTACAACCGTCTGCTAGGAAACTTGTGCCAAATTCGGGTTCCAGAACAAGTGAAAGGGGCGGGGGGGAGGGGGGGGGGGGAACCACAGTCTAACTCGGTTATAACGTCATGAAAAGGGACTGAATATTTTGTGTTGTTATAAACGAGGAAAATAATGTTACGTTAACAGCGAGGAATTAACTGGCACCCCAGAATATCTGACGCTATAGGCGAGATGTCGTATAAACCGATGTCGTTATAACCGGGTTAGACTGTAATTTAACTTGGAGAGCAACATTATTTTGCAGATCGCTCAGGATCTAGTTGCATTTGATTCCGATTACACTGACCACAGCTGGGTAGTACAGGAGCACGCTAGTAACCACTAGCAAGAAAGGAACCTGAATCACAGAAGAGCGAAAATTACTGTAACAATGCAATACCTCTAGTTCGGAAAATTACAAACCCCAACTCCCAGGTCTTTTCTTTTGTTTCCCTTAGACACAAACCCTTTGCCCACAAAGTCCACACAAAGTGATAAACGTATAGAATACATGTATAACATATATCGATTTTCTATAACCCTAGAATCCATTTACCCACCCAACCCAACCCCCACAAATTCCCTCAAAATTGTCCTCTACTACCAGCCACAAACCTCTTAACCCCTCCACCCTCCGCCCTTTGGCAACCCACACTTTCCTGTTTCATAGCTCCAAGCGAAATGATGAATTGAAGTTTCGGTGTTATTAAGCCGCTGTGCATAAGAAAAGAGGGTAAAGTGGTGTGAAGAGGCGTAGAGCAAAAAGCGACTAAATCCCACTGCGGTATATAACAAACTTCCCCCATACGCCCAGACAGCACACAGTCACACAAGGCCCCGGCCCAGCCTAATAAATGTCGCCATCTGCCATCTTTCTCTTTTAAACATTCGAACACAGAGCTCGCTCTTTGCTTATTAAACGACACTATTTTGTATCAGAGGGTTATGTCTATGTAAAGAAAACAGATCCATACAGGGCCCAATCGCATTCGCAGGCCTTCCCTCTTCTACCTGTTCACAGCAGGTGTCGAGGTTGTTTATTTTCACTTGAGCACACTCAGGCACACACCACAGTCGGTAGGACTCCTCTGGAAGAGGGATCGGCCCGTCGCAGAGACCTCTCTACCTGACAACACAAACACTGTACAAGACAAACATCCATGCCCCCGGTGGGTTTCGAACCCACGATCCCAGCAAGCGCTCGGCCGCAAACATACGCCTTAGACCGCGCGGCCACTGGCATCGGTCAGGGCCCAATCAATAAATGAAAACTACTGTTACGTGTGGCACCCCATTGTATGCCAATCAAATGAATATCAGTGTCAAAACAACTATCTTTATTAGACGATGTGTTTGAGCAACGTGTTTCGACCTAAATTACCTCCCCTTCGGGAAGACAATAATCTTAGACTGACTTCCTCCGCGTGCAGAAAATAGACCAATATAGGGATCAACCTAATAAGTGGCGCCAGCTGCCGTGTGTATCCCTTTAACAACAGCGCAACAAACAACCTTCACGATATGTACACGTGTTTATTTAACGACGCTGCCAGTATCTGACATTACACAGTGTCGAATGGTGAGATAATGATGAATAACGAAGTGGGCACGACGTGAAAGGAAGTGACCGTAGCCTAATTTCAGATACTACACCAATCCGTCTACAGCGACTGAGGAAAATACAGTCGAGCTCGGTTATAACGTCATGAAAGGGGGTGAATATTTTGTGTCGTTATAAACGAGTGTTGTTATAACCGAGCAGAATAATGTTATGGTTAACAGTGAGGAAGTAATTGGTACCACAGAATATTTGACGTTATAGGCGAGGTGTCGCATAAACCGATGTCGTTATAACCGGGTTCTACTGTCTATAAAAGAAAACCTGCCAAGGTAGCCTGTGTTTGTGTAGGAATTTCGTGCCGTGACACTCACCATGCAAAGCACGAGTGCCACACACTCGGGACAAACAGTCTGCATGTCGCACCTTGCCATAACTGCACAGACGACTCAATGGGTCGAGGTCAACTTTGCTGGTCATCATAGCGCAGGCAGCATACTCACTTCGCTACGGGATACACGACAGAGGAATCGAGGGGTTCGTTTGGGCAAGGGAATGTTCTCTCCTCCAAAACGCCCAGGCCGGCTGCAGAGCTCCCCCATTCACCCACCCGAGCACCGGAAGATCACTCCAAGGAAGCAAAACGGCCCAGACGCGAAGCTAACCACTCACCCTCTCAAACGAGGACAGTATGAGTATGTGGAGATATACCTTTGTTGAGCCGATTCCAGTGGCCTCTCGGTCTAAGGCGTGGGTCTGCGGCTGTTCGCTTTCTGGGGTTGCGGGTTCGAATCCCGACGCGGGCGTGGATGTTTGTCTCTTGTGAGTGTTGTATGTTGTCACGTAGTGGTCTCTGCGTCGGGCTGATGGCCCGTCCAGAGGAGTCCTACCGAATGGGTGTGTCTGAGTGTGATAGTGAAGTTTCAACAATCAGGAGGCCGTGGCCCACTGTGGGCTGTTGCTCCATTGGGGAATAAAACCTCAATTCATGGCAGTGAGCTTAATTAAACGTAAAGACAACTTTACTTTTAATTTGTGAAACGGGTTAGTGCATTCGGTAGAGTGACTAGTCTACGATCCCAGTGGCCGCGCGGTCTAAGGCGTAGGTCTGCAACCAAGCGCTTGCTGGGATCGTGGGTTCGAATCCAACCTGGGGCATGGATTTTTTTCTTTTGTACAGTGTTTGTGTTGTCAGGTAGAGGTCTCTGCGACGGGCCGATCCCTCGTCCAGAGGAGTCCTACGGACTGTGGTGTGTGTCTGAGTGTGATCAAGTGAAAATAAACAACCTCGACACCTACTGTGAACAAGTAGGTAGAAGAGGTGCGGACTATGACGATGACTAGGCTACGGGCCCAAAGGGCCAAGGTTCTAAGTCCTGCAGGGGAAATTTTTCTCTTGGTCGAAGTGTCTCTGGGGCCCACACAACCTCCTCAACAAGGTACCAGGGTTCTTTCCCAGGAGGATAAATCAGCCGAGGCGTGAAGTTGACCACTCAACCTCCACCTAATGCCTCCCCCTACATATTTTCATAACAAGGACATTACAATTTTACCTTTATTTTTACCCTTATAAAAGACAAGGGCATTAGTTTGGAAACTGAGTTTTGTATCAGCCACATGTTTCACTACAGCTGTGGGGTACGGCCAAATGCAAACTTCGGTCAGCTCAATTCCAAGCGCTGTAATTTCAACCCCTGTATTTATCGCAACGCTTTGCTAATTTCTGGGGCCAGTCCTATCGGAACAGCACCGGGCAGTAGTTAGACCCCGCTCAGTCCGGAAACTACAGTGAAGTGGCTTTAATTTAGAGCTATCTAACGAAGATTACATACTACTAGAATTAAATGAGAGTAATTACGTTGCTTTCCTCGGCACAAATTCCACTTCAATATAGGCGTTTCCAATGTGAAGCTAATAGCTTCTCCACGCCACTTTTTTAACAAGCCCATTACTGCAGATAGTAATGACGTCAGTTTTAGTGCAACGACATCATGCTGCGCCGATCCCAGTGGCTCTGGAATCTTAGGCGGGCAACTATAACATTAGTTCTGTGGCTTGCATTCCGCTTTGCATGGTCAAGTCTATGAGTTCGTTTCTCAGTCATGGGGCTAAGATATGTGACAACGCAGTAAACCCTAAAACACACATACACTAAAATGGTTCCTGATCACTGCACTGCTACCAACATATTAACATCAATATATGCCATCCAACACTATAATACTGTGCAGGGTTTAAACGTTTGAAAAACTAAAATTAATCAATTTGAAGCTACCCATCCTCTTGTGTATGCAGACTTATACAAATAACACCCTGTATTCCGCCTCACAACCCTGTATTTATTACTATTATCTCAAACACTACATGTTTCGATCAAGCCCATCACCATTAGGTGTTTGTTTATACATTTTTACCTTGAGTTTTATGTTTTTGTATAAAATAAACAAAGGTTTGTCACACGGAATACGTAGTAAAATTCTAAAAGGTTTTGATGATTGTGTATAATATTGTGTGGTCACGGGTTTATGGACTTTATCCATCGTCCGAAAAGTAAAATATTAAAAATTAAAATAACAACGTTTCGGAAGCTGGCTCTGCTTCCGTCCTCAGGTGAATGGAAGGGGAGAAGAGAAGAGCACCTATTCTGTTGGGCCCCTTCGACACAGCTAGCTAGGTCCAGTGACGGACGCTAGCTCTGTCTAAGGGGCCCAACAGAATAGGTGTTCTCTTCTCCCTCTCCATTCACCTGAGGACGGAAGCAGAACCAGCTTCCGAAACGTTGTGATTTTCATTTTTAATATTTTTAATATTTTACTCTTCGGACGATGGATACAGTCCATAAACCCATCACCACACAATAGCAATACGTAGTGATATTTATGTAATTAATCTACAATATACTTGGGGGACACCAAACGAAAACCTTAAATATTATTCATCAGGTAATTTACTTTTTACCCATGCTGACGACCTGCTGTGCCTACAGCTGAACACAGTAGGGTCTCGATTTTTGTTCGAGCTTCTGACGTTCTCATTTAATTCACTCTCCCATATAATGAGTTCGTACCCCACAGAGAACGCAATACACTTTAAAAAGGCCAACTGATGGAAGCTACATGGGAAAGTAACAGCTAACTACTCTTCGACAGCATGAAACATACACACACATTGTGCTGAAAAATTAAGAGTTTTTAGTGTTAAACCCGGATGTCTACAGGTTTATATAAATTAACGAACCATCTCTCAGGCAGTTCGAAACAGGGGACCAAAGAAAAAGAGGGAGGGAGGGGGGATTTTCCTAGGTCATGGTGTGTTTTTAGCACAACGTACACAAAATTAACGCACAGCTGAAAGACAGCGGTCACCATGTGGTTGTTACGGATTGAGGGGAACTGGAAAATACTAGGTTGGGGGGGGGGGGTGTCACTGTATAACTGTCACAGCAAATTTCGCGGGAACAAGTTAACTGTTTTGGAAATTAAAATGGGAGGGCACATAGATACACACAGAAACAAAATGGCGATACAAGCCCACGCTTCTTTCTTTAAAAAAATTACAAATTTAAGTTCCTACTTCATAAAAGCATCCTGCTTCCATTACAAAGACCGACAGATGAAAGACATTAGAGGATAACAGTCTGAGTCATGGCGAAACATATAAACAAAATGGGGGGGCCAAATGCGGAGTTTTTTGGTATGCGGAGTAATTGGTATGTATAATTACCACTGTGATTTAAAAAGACGAAGAACCGAGCAAGTTGGCTGTACAGGAAGCTTGCGTTTGGGAGGTCGCAGGTTGAGATCTCGGCTGGGATACTAACTACTCTGAGTGGGGGAGTTTCATGGTTTTTCCTTAGTCCCTCCACGAAAATAACGGGACAGTACCTCAACTTAGGCCACGACCGCTTCCTTACATCTTGCCGTGCTCTTCAGTGTCAGTGGCTGACACTGTCATTAATACAAACAGGAAAGGACAATAGACTAGAACACAGTCAAAGAAAGAAAGGAACGGAAATATAACAAGACACGCACTGTACGTACAACGTAACACTGAGGCGCGTTCGCGTAACCATTGTTACTGTAGAAAAGCAATAAATATTACAAATTCTGAGAGCGTGTCTGTAACCTTAGTTACCCAGTATGCAAAGCGCATGCACCGTATTATATTGCCATCTGTGTCCTATCTGGCTGTACCGTATTTTTCCACATTATCTCATAAACGGCACGATTTTCGGGATAAAAGTTACTGAGAACAAAAGATACATTTTGATTTTCTCTACAACTTCGGTGTACAACATTTCCCTCTAAAAGGAATTTAACGAGATATTATCATAAATGCATGCAGGCTTTTATGTAGAGTACACGTTATTCTTGTCAGATTTTAATGAAACTTGAATTTTCTCGAAAGATTTTCGAAAAATAGTCACACATCAAATTTCATGAAAATCTGTTCAGTGGGAACCGAGTTGTTCCATGCGGACGGACGCACAGACAAACACGACGAAGTTAATAGTCGCTTTTCGGAATTTTTGGAACGCGCCTATAAACAATAAAAGACTAAAATATCAAAGAAAGGAAGGAAACAAGAACAAATGAAGCGTCCTGAATGCTAGTAACCTAAGTTCAGAAAACAAACGCTAAATACAAGCTTCAATGTATTTATTCAGGGCGACGGTGAACGAAGTCCGAATTTGAACCTGAAGCCTTTACATAGTATCATTCTTCAGTGCTACTAAGGTAGCAGTGTTTCTACTGTGACAGCAGACAAGCCGAGATGCCTCTTCTGGACATAGCCCACTTACGTTCTGAACACCCACTCTACATTTGAGGGTTAACGCACCTGCAGAAGAAGTCTCTCGTCGGCCCACAAGACAGCTTTGTTCCAGTCGATGACTTGAGCGAAGGGAAGGGCCCAACCGTTGGACAGCAATACCGGCACACAGCCTGCCTGCAGCGCCTCGAGGAACCGGAAGGAGCCGAGACGACGTCCTCGGGGGACCAGACAGAAGGTCGAGTTCTGCAGGAGGACTTCGTAGTCGTACCTGCGGACAGACACAGTATGTTAACCTTTTAAAGCCTAGCGGTAACTTTACGTACCACCAGATTTAACATTAAAAAATTCTACGTGGTGCCCACATTGCGTTTATGTGTTTTGTACGGATCTCAGAACAAACAGCAACTTTTGCCTTATAAAACATTAAGAGATTGGTTTTTATAACCGAAGTGGAGAGTGTTTACAGCGCGGTACGCACTGACTGCTTATATAAAACAGACACGCTTCGTCTTTAAAGGGTTAAAGCTGGAGCCAGAACAGATGTCGGGTGGATGTCGGTGGGTAACTGAGACAAACACTGCTTTATAGTGGCCCTGGCATGGCTTAGTCGTAGGACTGTCACGGCCGAGGTAGGGGTTCGATGTTAAGCAAGTCCAATTGAGATTTGTGGTCGACAAACAGGAACTGAGTCCACCGTGCAGTGGTTGTAAAAATAACCCTACCAGTAGATCTACATAACGTCACATTCTGAAGCACAGGGCATCCTAACCTTCAAAAGCACGGCGTCATATGAGCAACCCCCGCGGTCCACTGTTTTATTAGATTACACGCGTAACTCATGTGTCGGAGATTCGGTATTTCGGTATCATGCCACTCAAGACTGTCCAAGGGTTGTACTTTGTTTCTATACTATCCACAGCATCAGCGTGACGGTTGTGCAAACTACTGAGGTGCGTGCATTCTGGGACCAATTAATTACAACGCACACTAACTTAAAATAATTTTAAGTGCAAAGGTTCGACGGGAAAACGTCAAGGAAAGGAGCTACTTGCAAAACCTAGACATAGATGGGAGGATACTATTAAAACTGATCCTCAAGAAATTGGATACCAGCATGTAGAGAGGATTAATTAACTAAGAATAGGGACCAGTTGCAGATGCTTGTGAACGTGGTAATAAGCAAGACTGGGGGTTCTCGTAGAGGCGATAAGAAACAATTCCATGTTCTGATGAGTGATGCGGTGCAGATTGGTACAAAGGTGCCACCGTTTCAATAAAGCATATTGCCTCCGTCTCCACGGTATAAAAAAGAGTGAATGTTTGTGTCTCCATACCTACGTACACGGCGTCATATCTAAGAACACAGTAATCTTAGCGGTAGTAAGTTTTTTGGGCTCCACAAAACGTGGGGAGTGTCTTGACCAGCTTAGCAACTACACTGTCTACATGGGCTGTTCTTCAACAGGTACGATAGCTACAACAACGCGTGACTAATCAGGGCTCCAACACACGAACCGCCTACTCGGGGCGGCAACTTCTCCGACACATGAGTTACGCGTGTAATCTAATCGCAGTTCCAAGGCGTTTCCATTACTTTCGAGGACCTTAACTAAAGATGTATGTAAAATTTCGGTATCATGCCACTAAAGACTGTCCCAGCGTTGTACTTTGTTTCTATAACATCCACAGCATCAGCGTGACGGTTGTGCAAACTACTGAGGTGCGTGCATCCTGGGACCAATTAATTACAACCCAAAACTAAATGGCTTCAAAAAAAGTATATACCTTTTGCTGATGCATTATTTTGGCATTCGAAACCACATAGTGTCGGTTGGGCGAAATAAAAATGCTATCTTGAAGGCTGACAGCGAAAATTAATGACCACTGGAAACAGGCAGAAGTGAAAATATTATTGTGTTACGAATTCTATCACAGAATCACGTTGGATGGTGTTGAACTTCATGGGGCTGTAACAGCAAGGGCATTTCTCTATCACCTGAAAAAACACCCCATAAAATTGAAGTTGATTTAATCCGTTCACTGACGTTCGAAACTGAGGGCACAGGAGCATGACGCCATACAAAACATGTTCGGGTCATTAGGCGAGAAAGCCAACGTCGCGGTCGAAAGCTTAGAGATTGGGAGGTCCCGTGATCGACACCAGGCCCGGCGAACGGCCATGCCGACTGAGATAATTTGTAATTTTCCTCACTGCTTCCAAAAAAAAAAAATATCGGTAACGCGGGGGCACACAATCCCTGGCGAGGAGATTTTGTAAGGTGGGGCCTAATCCAGGATGGGACTTGCTTCATGTCATCCTTTCAGGTAGCTCCTACAGTTTTGGAAAATTTGTTGACCCCGGCGATACGATACGTAACGTTAGGCCGTGGCAGTTCCCCCTGTATCCTTTAAATTTCACTCTTCATAATGTATCCTACCATTCAACGCTATATAATCTTAGGAATTAGGGGTGTGAATATATAATACCATATCTTGCGTAGGAACTGCCTTCCAAGACACGTGATTGAAGGAAAGACAGAGAAGTTGAGGAATAAGATGTAGGCAGCTACTAGGTGACCTTAAGGAAAAGAAAAGAGGATACTGGAAATCGAAAGAAGAAGCACTGGATCGCACCCTATGGAGAACTCGCTTTAGAAAAGGCTATGGGCCTGTAGTAAGACAGACTACACCAAAAATTAAACTGGCTTCAAAGTTCTAAACTACAGGAATGTACGGATTCCACTGGGCATCGATAAATCACTACGATATCGGGAAAAGTACGATAATATCGATATTTATTCAGTGGATCGATATATCACGGGAAAAGCATGGGTATTTTGTAAAAAAATGGTAGCCTTAGTTCCCTCCCAAAATAAAATGCTTTGCACATCCGCCATTACCTTGCTGTTACACTTACACACACACACACACACACAGAACTCTCCGACACCTGCCGCACACCGCAACAAGACTGACATTTCAGCCATGCTGGTCCATTCCTGAGTACAAATGAGGATGGTGCAACTCAATACGGCGTTACTTTTCGGCTACCCTGATTGCGGTGTTTCGGGATTTTCCTCAGTTTTAAGACAAACGCCAGTGTATACGGGTAATTAAAGGATAAGGTACGGGCTGCACGGTAATGGAGGCCTCCAGCCACAGCGAGTGACTCAGTTCATGAAGTTATGTAATGCATTACTGTGCCTGTATTACTGTACAGTATGCTTAATTTTTTATTAATATTAATTCATCAACTTTAGGTTAACTGTAACTGTATTTGTATTTGTATTGTATATGTGTATTGTATTTGCAATTGTATTTGTATTGCAACTGTATCTGTATTGTAATTGTATTTGTATTGTACTTGTAATTGTATTGGTATTGTATTGGTATTGTAATTGTATGGTAATTGTATTTGTATTGTAATTGTATTTGTAATTTATTGTATTTGTATTGTAAATGTATTTGTAATTTATTGTATTTGTATTGTAATTGAATTTGTATTGTATTTGTTTTGTAATTGTATGTATTGTGTGCAGTATGTGTCCTTTACTGTTTTTGTAATTTTGTGTGCCGTGTTTTGTTTGAGTGCGGTGTGTTATTGTGTGTGATGTGTGTTATTTTGTGTGATGTATCTTACTGTAGTACCGCTGCCACCGGGTACAAACCCATTTTCAGTCCAAATAAATAATAATGATAATAACAATAATAATAATAATAATAATAACAGTCCCTCAGCCTATGCGACATAGTCATTCTGGGTTCAAACCCCGAACACCCATCCAACAAAAGTTGTTCCCCCTACAAACCCCACCGAGGACATACTGCCATTTGTAACACAAGTGTTTGGTGTGACCACATCAGGGCTCTCAACCAACGGGAAATCCGTTGGCTCAATCACAGTCCCTATTATACAGGGTGTTACACGGCACGGGTGTCACAGCATAGCGATGCGTTTTGTATGAAATAATGGCCAAACAGACCAAGCGACGGTGAAGAGCGTCGCGAAAGTCGACGCTCCTTAGCTTTTCGGTTGGTTGGTTAGAGTACACTGTTCAGGTTACTGGTTAAACAACCGTAAAATACAGGTTCGAGACCCAGAAGTGACACATATAAGCCTATTCTCTTCTCCAAAACCTTCTTCCTCTGCGGCCCACCCACTCTCCTGTCCAGTGAGTACTGGGGGCATTTCTCCGACGAACCTGAAAACTCATCTCCTTCTAGTAGCCAGATTAAGAATAGGAGGCGCTTAACTCTACGCCCTCAAACGTCCACATGACGCGGTGATTAGTTACACACAATGGAAACTTTGTGCGTATTAACTACCTTCATCCATGCCTCTCCCTCCGTCCTCTTTTGTCCCATGGCTGTATCTCCCGCATCTCCATCTCCCTCTTCTCTGTATCTCCCCCCATCAGTTTCCCTTCAGTCAACACAGCAATGTCATCCCTGTTGGCTGCTTCTATAATCTGTTTGTAACATGCGCTAGATACACACACTTATACCTCTCACAGAACGGCAGCCTTCAGATAGACGCCCATTGATTATACTCGCTCGCACAACTCGCATGCTGAATGGCGTGCATAATTTTCAGGCACCATTCAGGAGATTAGGAAGGTTTACTCTGCAGAGACATTGACCTAACAGATACCAACACAATGAATGATTCAAGGAATAATTTGCATCGTAACAATACGCGTTAAACACCGACTAATCGCTTGAGGCGTTTAGCTTTCAAATGACGTTACAATCGATATTAAACTCTATTTAGTGTACTAAGCAACACTAATACAATCATAGAAATCTGTGCATAGGGGCTAGCAGTATAGTGAATCAAAGAAATGCAGGCTTTAACTATAGTCCTCTGGAATGTGATCTCGTGCAATTTTCGTACATGGGTACCGATGTTTCGGAGGAACTTATGCCTTTTATATATCGTGAAAAAGTGAACAAATTAACGCATAATGGGTCTGTCCTGGCTGTCGTTAGCTCATACGTTTCAACTCAGACAACATTGAACATAAACGCGTTTATNGAAAAAATAAACGCATAATGGGTATGTACTGGCTGTCGCTTGCTTATACGTTTCAACTCAGACAACACTGAACATAAACACGTTTATTGCATGAAGACCAGATAACGACACAGCATCAGACGTACAATCAGACCCTGATGCAGAAACGGCCAAGGTTTCTGACTGAATGACCCAAGGTGGCACACACTTCGGTAGTTTGCACAGCTGTCACACTGAGCTTATTTATGGCAAAGAAATACAAAGCAGATGCATTCCTCTGTTGATATCTAGCTACCAAACCATACGGCGTCACATGTCAGACGATCACAACTTTAATAATATCCTAACGTTCAACCGCCCAAACCTCAGCTCTCACACTATAACGTCAACACATGATTGGACGTGGCAGAAGTAGTCCGCTGAGCTACCGTCCCATTGCGTCTTTTGTGACTTTATAAAAATCATTCCGAGCCGGGGTAGCTCAGGCACTGCAGTGACTAAATTAACAGCTGGATGATCAGAAGAATGGGTTTCGACTCTCTGCCTAAGCACTTATTTTAGGCATTCTTTGCAAAGCAAAATAAAACAGAACACCTTCTATTCCTATTCATAACTGCTACCAACTGCCGGCTTGTGCTACCAACTCAAGAAGCGCTAGTAGTTCCTCACCTAGTCAACAAATTCCCCGCATTTTATGGAACCCGAAGTTTCGTTACCGAATTCACAACAGCCCGCCACCTGTCCCTATCCTGAGCCAGATCAATCCACTCCGTGCCCCCATCTCATATCTTGAAGATCCATTTTTAATATTATCCTCCCATCTACGTCTGGGTCTTCTTAGTGGTCCAGATCGCATATCCTTTTTCCATTGCGTAGGCTGCACCAAAGGATAAGTCCAAGTCCAAGGGCTGGGCCGTGCCATGGCTCGGGCGGTTAGCCGCCGGCCTCCCACCGCGGAGGCCAGGGTTCGATCCGGGGCCAGTCCATGTGGGATTTGTGGTGGACAACGTGGCACTGGGACAGGTTCCCCCCCCCCCGTCAATTTCATTCCACCGGCGCTCCATTACTAGGAAATGGACAAAAAATAAGCATCATCATCATCTTCATCACAGGGTTGCACAATAAGCCTCAAGGCTGCGGTGCATCCGTAGCGTCTGCTGCGGGGCCCTTCACCATTAAAAAAAAAGTCCAAGGCCTTGTTCAATGTCTCGTAACATACCAAATCATTTCATAATATAAATACACTCGAACTCGGTTATAATGTCATCAAAGGGACCGAAAGCTTTGTGTCGTTATAAACGAGTGTTGTTATAACCTAGGACAATAACGTTATGGTTAACAGTGAGGAATTAATTGGTACCACAGGATACCTGACGTTATAGACGAGGTGTCACATACACCGATGTCTTTATAAACGGGTTCGACTGTACCCCTTACACATCACGATTTTATCACAGACTCTCCATGTCAACCACATATACACCTGCAGTAGTGATCAGCTTCAGTAGCAACTGAGATGAAATGCATCGACAGAGGACAGCCAGGACTTACACATTTTGCGTTCAATTGTACACTTTTTCACGGAATATTAAAAAAGCTATTAAAAGTTTCACTACATACTGACATATGCCCTTACTTTTGTTACAGATTTTATCATAAATATGGTAGCTTCGTTTGAAACATCACAAAAGGCTATAATTAATTTACGGTCAAAAGGGAGCATGAGGCGAAGAAGAACAGAAAAGCCGAAATCAAGATGAGTTTATGAAGTCTTTGCTTCCTTTTTTAAAAAGTATAAAGAACAAAGAGTTCTCCACAAGCTGGCGCGAAGTACTCTTGTATTTTTACAAGAACATAACATCCACTTTCACGACGAATTAATTGTAATAGCCTTTTAAACAATTTCAGTTGGAGAATAAACGACATCTTACAGCGAAGAAATTTAAAACATTCATGTAGCAGCTCATCCGTTCACTTTGAGTCAAGACACATTTATAATACAGACTCAAACGACTAACTTTCCCTCAAGCTAGATGCATATTTCTCTCCGTCTACTTTACAAACTACACGTGTTTCTTTGAACGTCTCTAACAGAAACCTCGGTATCTTCACCAAGTGTGTTTCTCTTTTCAGCGTAAAATCCCTATTTAACGCACTTTCTTGCAAAAACAAGTTACTAAATGTACGTACAGCCGAACAACTGTGACGTACTAGCTCTACTGTAGCCTGTAGTTTATAATTCTTCAGTCATTTCATTTATACGAGTACGTTCTTTATTTAACGATGCTGTCAGCAACTCAGAATATATGGGAACGAATGGTAAGATGATTAACCCTTAATTACCGGCCTCGGTGCACAGCACGGACCTCTTAATTCCTTACACACTGTCTGCCTCGGTGCACCGTAGATCGTGAATGCATTTAAGGGTGCTACAAATTTAAAACCCCTTCCGTCCTCAGCAGCAGTTGGAATTTAAACTGCAGAGTCATTAAAGAGTTAATGAACAATGAATTGGAAAGGACGTGTAAGGCACCGATCATGGTCTAATTGAAGGTAATCTCGAGCAAATCTGCCTGGAGTGACACAATAACTTCACTAAAGTCACCAGGTTTAAGCCTTCCGAACGTGAATCAACTGTGTCATCCACTCGCGTGTAATTGTGCATCGTGAAACTCGATTTACAGTTAAACAAAAAGAACCTTTGACAACGAAAACGTATTCAGAATGTCTTCTTGCAGAAACTTTAACACCGAAGAATATCTAGCAGGTAACTCAAGTTACTCTCCTGTTGGATATTACACTTTTATGGGGAGACTACTTTTAATCACGTCCAGAGATTCCAAAAAAAATTCTTGGATTTCTTGACCCTTGAATACGGGGCCGATACGTTGTCACGAAACGTCGGTAAAGGATTACCAATCGACGCTGCGTAATATGTCAGAACAACGCAGATCTTAACAGCTCCATGTTTTGGCTTTTAACGAAGCCATCACCATGTCGTACAAGATTTTATACGAATGCGGTATCTCATGTCATTATGTGGCATACTAATCTATTCAGTGATACTCCCCTTATTACCAGAGGAAGAGCAGACATACGACTAAATATTTTTGCAACTTTTCCTCACAACAGTGACGTAAAAGCACGGAGTGTAAGGGTGGGGAATGTAAAGCTCTGACTTAACACAGGGGCCAGAGGTAGGCTGTTGTGAACACGGTAACGAACATTTGTATTCGATAAAAGGCAAAAGATTCTGCAACTAGTTCAGAGACTGTTAAATTAGATCCATCATGGAGGCCTCTGCCCCATGATATGACAGCTGTATAAAATGCACGCCGATCCCAGTGGCCGCGCGGTCTAAGGCGTAGGTCTGCGGCCGAGCGCTTGCTGGGATCGTGGGTTCGAATCCCACCGGGGGCATGGATGTTTGTCCTGTACAGTGTTTGTGTTGTCAGGTAGAGGTCTCTGCGACTGGCCGATCCCTCGTCCAGAGGAGTCCTACCGACTGTGGTGTGTGTCTGAGTGTGATCAAGTGAAAATAAAAACAACCTCGACACCTGCTGTGAGTAGGTAGGTAGAAGAGGTACGGACTACGATAAAATGCGCGTGTCATTAAAGTCTGTAACTTTGATTAAATTTCCGAAGAGGTTGGCTTATAAATATATCGGGTGGAAGGGGCGGAAGGAACGTAATTTATATCTTAATACAGTACAAGATCTTGAATACAGATTAGCTTTGACAGCAGCGAAATTGATGACTTTGTATTTCGCATATCTGTAATAAACGAATATAAGAACCAATAACGGATGCAGAATCCCAAACAGCGTATGTATCAGCACTTAACGATCCTGCTGCCCTCTGTGTGAAAGGTGACAGTCGAGTGGGCTATATGGAAGCGTCCCCATCTCCCCAAGTCCCCTTACCGTAAAATTATCAAGTTTCACATCAATTTCAAAACAACGTGCAAAATTATTATATATTGTAATATACAGAGTTTCAGATATGAGCTGGGATAGCTCAGTTAGTGCAGTGACTAGGCTATGTGATTAACGACCAACAGACAAAATATCTTCTCCGGCAAATCAGCTCCGGGTCCATTCAGTTCGCTGTCAAATGGACACCGGCGGCGGTCAGAACCTCCATCTAGTGCCGGCATCAGGAGCGCGAAAAGTTCAGTGGAGCACAAACCCCAGTCCCTCCCTCCACCCCTACACCACAATTATTAGCGAAGATACTCCCAGATATCACAACTGGGACCCCGAATACTGCCTTCTGTCACAAGAACGGAACACAGTCCCGAAGAATTCACAACAAATTTTAGTATTATGTATAGTTGGGGCCCCCCAGCCGCATGGAAAACCGCCGCGCAGGGTCTCCTGTGGCCTTATCTACGCCACTGGTGGAGATATACCTCCACTCCTCCAGATACTTTCATGGCGATGGGCTTAATGAACCATACGCAATTTATATTTATAGGCTGTTTACAAAGAAGCCAACCACTACATCGATCCAGTGCCGAGGGTAAAAATACATGGACATAGACCCCCGCTCCTCTGCATACCACACTGAATGGTGCTTAGAAATAACACGCGAAGACAGAAGACTCTGAACTGAACTGAACTGTACCCAATTGCTGCCCAAACTGATCCGCTCTTGCGTTCGTGTTGAATACAGCTTTGATTCGCTACTGTCGTTCCAGCGTATGCAACCGGCACTTTGCCACGCTTTCAAATGATTTGTTAGCAGTTTTTGTTATACAGATCGTGCATCTTGTCACAAACTTCATAATATCCAACAAATGCACATGGTAAATATATACACAGCGTATATTATAAGCGCCGGCATATGTTTCGACAAACCTTTGTCACCTTCACGGGGTTCAATTAAAGGCGTACAACTTCGCATCCACACAGTGAAACAGAACCAACTTACGCACAATATTTTTCACATTGTAAACTTTGCACATTTTACTGAACCAGATGTCTGCGTTCGTGTTATGCAATTTTTCTTTTATGTTCTTGCATCGATGCGTACATTTTGGCTGTTTGGAATTGGCAAAATTTTTTAATGTGTTCCATGTCCGTGCACTGTATAATACGAAATAATAAACACCAACTAATGCATCAAAATATATATAATCTTTATCCGTAAAAGTCTCCTACATGTTTCGACTGCTATACGACACCCAAACACAACTTTGCAACACATAAAACTAGCCCCCACACAACGAATACCCGGCGTACACATGTTCCAAGCATACCTCACAATCTATAGTACATACACAGACCGCGGACAGTACACGATACCTCTCAAACTGCGGACGAAACATAGGGCACACTCACACTTAACTGTATAAAACGCAACCATAGCGTATCAAAAACTATTCTCCCTGAAGATGGCCCAGCAGGGTCGAAACATGTAGGAGACTTTTACGAATAAAGATTATATATATTTTGGTGCATCAGTTGGTGTTATTATTTAGCAAATTTTTTGTTACTCATCTCTGTCCATGTGATGAGTACAGTAAAACAGAATCAACTTATGCACAAGAATATCGTGCATACGTTGATTCTGTTTTACTGTACTGACCACATGCACGGAGATGAGTAACACAAAACTTAGCATGCATTTACGTCGTACACGTTGAAAATATCACACATTAGAAGTTCAAAAGACAAAAATTCATATTCAAAGTACATAAAATATGATGTTAAAATATGACGTAATAAAGTACAATACCTCTGGTGTTATAAGCACCTTTCATGTACGATTACTTATAACACCAGAAGTATGTAGGGGTTTATAACACACGCTGTATAGGGGAGAGTCTGACAAAACGGGGCGGCAGGATAAAACGGGGTACCTGCGACTTCTTCTGTAAGCAGTGCTGACATTTTTCGCCAAAAGTACTGAGTGATTGTTACCACAGCCCCCTCTACTCTACAGGCGAAAGTGAGTCGTTCGGTGCCATTGTGTGTTTGTTAAACAGCGAAGATGTATTTTTCAGCTGTGTGCTACAACACTGCCACAAAACTTTAGCGTTATTAACTGGAAGCGCTCTTCACAAAACCGGGAAAGTAAGTGTACGTTTAAATACTTAATATTTAAGCTTTCCTTTGTTATGCGAGCCATCACACACGCTTCTGTATTTTTCGAACGAAAGCAAAATTTCTTATTTTCCACATAGACATTCAGTTACCCCGTTTTATCCTACCGGTTGAATAAAACGGGGTACTTTGCATCACGTACTTCAAATTCAGTTTCCTCTTACAACAGTCCATGTAGCAAAACATTTGGATCCTCATATGATAGACAAGTGTCTGACGAGTGTTTACCGAAGGAACTGTCAGTTTAGGTGAAGCAGTGAATAAGACAGAGCCGTTTTCCCACTAAGTACCCTGTTTTACCCTACTTGCCCCTATGTATTTACCATGTGCGTTTGTTGGTTATTATTAAGTTGATTTATTAACTATTTTATGTTACAGTGTTCTGGTATAATCTCGTGCCCAGACTTGCCAGAACATGCTAAGTGCAAGTGCAGTCCCCGTATCAACTACAAGTGACGAAGATCCAGTCACTCCCATACCTAACATATGGCTGTCTGATAAGCTGTGGTGGTCTTAAGGGCCGATGTTTCGGCTGCTGGCACCCCCCCCCCTCCTCCAGGTTCCCCACCGCTCCAACAATCTCTGGAGAGCATTCATCTATGTCCCACACTCTTGTTCCTTCTTTTTTCATCGGCTTCTTTCTCCTGTTTCAGTCTGATATTTTTCTTTGTGTTCTCCCTCCGTTTTTTCTTTTTCTCTTTTTACTGGTGGCCACGTTCCTTTCTCACACCATATCTTCAGTTTCCTTTCTAACAACTTCCATGGGTTCTCCACTTCAATCTCAATTTCTCATGTTGTCCAATTTAACAAATGTCTCGTGTATGGAAGTTTATACCAAGTCCAACATATCACGGGTTTCAGTATATTTATCGCTAATGTATTTTGGTAAAATTAAGAACGAGTGGTAACATGTAACCAGCCTTTTACAAGACACCTAAAGGTTCACCATCAGGACAAATACAGCCCCGGCAACGGGCCCTATCCTGAGCCACAGCAATCCAATAAAAATATATCCGTTACGTTCATTTAACCCTTTACAGACAACAATTAACTTGGATTAATTTAAAGATAGTCCGTACCGCGCAGTAAACGCTCTGTCTCGGTTATAAAAACCAGTCAGTTAATGCTGTATAGGGAAATAATCGCTGTTTGTTCTGAAATCCGTACAAAACACATAAATACACTGTGCTATATAAAGACCCAGTCCGTACCGCGCAGTAAACACACTCCGTCTCGGTTATAAAAGCCAGTCACTTAATGCTGTATAGGGAAATAATCGCTGTTTATTCTGAAATCCGTACAAAACACATAAATACACTGTGATTTATAAAGACCCAGTCCGTACCGCGCAGTAAACACACTCCGTCTCGGTTATAAAAACCAGTCAGTTAATGCTGTATAGGGAAATAATCGCTGCTTGTTCTGAGATCCACACAAAACACATAAATACACTGTGTGGGCAGAACTTAGAATTTTGTAACCTTAAACCTGGTGGTACATAAAGTAGCCACTGGACTTTAAAGGTTTAATATCCATTTTCATAATACCTTCCCGAATACGGCTATGTCCTTCCTTCACGCTTTAAGACCAAAATTATGTATACATTTTCTAATCTTTCTAATGCACACTGAGTACACCGTCTTCTCGTTTTGCTTGATTTCTTCCTTCGTAATATAATTTACACACAAAAGTAGGCACAATGCCTCCTTTAAAGGCAATAAACGGGCATATGCCTCGAACAAGCGATTAAATACTAGGAGAGTCGGTGAGTTGACCGGGATTCGAACTGATTCCCCGTCGAATACACGTCTGCCGTGCTGCCGTTGCACCGAGTTGCTCGGCGCACTCAGCGCTCCGTATGCAGGATGTAAACTGTGAGAACAATAAAATGAAAAGGACAGACAAGTATCCTCTTTTACTGCTTTGGAATTTCCATTAGTTAATTATTAAAAGCTTTTATTTGTGTGCAGAATTCAGAGATAGTAGACACGAATCTCGGCTTTAGACACGGTTACACAGATGCGGGACCGCTACTCAGTTACATTCAGACTGTACTGCGTCAGACATGAAAATACAAGACAGCATCAGCAGTGTTATAAAAACGACGGGATTTGGTGTAGAAGGAAAATACAGAAGAAAGTTTCTTTTCTGCATTCCGCAAGATCTCTTGCTTCATTCTATATTTACTTTTGGTTTTGTTCTGTTTTTTTTTTTACTTTATTTCAACGCTTACATGCAGCCGACGGCTCAGATTCTTGTGGTATCTGGGAAGTCCCTGCTTGACACAGAGTTTAATAATTCCGCAAGTGTTGCCACACAAGAAAAATAAAAAGTCCCCGCTTGTCTGTTCTCACGTCTTGTTATTCATTTGTTCCAGCCCTTATGCTGTCAATTTTTTTTCATACATATATAGAATCCTTAAAAGTGAAAAGTCACTACAAAGACACAACTTTAAGGAATACAAGAAATCAGAATGAAAATACAACGCACAAGATATGATGAAAAGATATCTCTCTGATCACAGAATTCTTCTTCATTTCGTTTTTTCTTTTTTATTAACTTGGATTATGGACTGGGGTTTGTTTCAGTTTGCAGCCACCTCTGAGACAAAAACGAAATGGAATTTTGGTGCGAAAGGCATTAAAACAAAGACTTGCAAGTAATACACTATAGACAACAGACTTCTTATGAGAAGATTAGACCTTGCTCAGATAAAACAGATAATTCCCGCTTTTTAGTGGAAATCAAAGCTTCACTATCGTGTTTCGAGCCCAGCAGCGTCTTATGTCATCTCAGAGAACAGCAATCTTCATAGCCATAACCGTGAAAAACTCCGAAGCCACTCACAAATTCTCGTCTAGCCATTTAAATCGTCTTCCTCTCACATAACTGTAGTTTTTCTTCTGTATAACAGACACACTGACTCGCCAACCTACAGTCGTAGTCACTAGTCAAACCACGCCAAAAGGCCACATGATTCCAAATCAAACAAAATTCAAACCAAAAATAACCAAAAATGTTAAACGTAACCAATCAGAACACTCAATCAACAAACGGAAACAGTTAAGCTGTTCAACCAAACCACATCAATCAACAAACAAGTATTTCATTAACCACAACCAACCGACGAATCAAACAAGTGCAAAACAAGCCTACGATTTAAACCTTTAAAGACGAAGCGTATCTGTTTTATATAAGGACTCAGTGCGTACCGCGCTGTAAACACTCTCCACTTCGGTTATAAAAACCAGTCTCTTAATGTTTTATAAGGCAAAAGTTGCTGTTTGTTCTGAGATCCGTACAAAACACATAAACGCAATGTGGGCACCACGTAGAATTTTTTAATGTTAAACCTGGTGGTACATTAAGTTACCGCTAGGCTTTAAAAGGTTAAAGACGAACCGTATCTGTTTTATATAAGGACTCAGTGCGTACCGCGCTGTACACACTCTCCACTTCGGTTATAAAAACCAATCTCTTAATGTTTTATAAG